>JBAMHW010000001.1:6329813-6347028 GCA_037177495.1 Rhadinocentrus ornatus
CTGCTCCTCCACATCGAGAGGAGCCAGATGAGGTGGCTCGGGCATCTGGTCAGGATGCCTCCCTGGTGAGGTGTTCCTGGCACGTTCCAGAGGAAAGAGGCCCTGGGGAAGACCCAGGACATGCTGGACGGACTACAACTCTCGGCTGACCTGGGAACGCCTCGGGATCCCTCCGGATGAGCTGGTGAATGAGGCCGGACAGGGAAGTCTGGGTTTCCCTGCTTAGGCAGCTGCCCCCACGACCCGACTCCGGATAAGAGGCAGAAAATAGATGGATGGATGGAAAAAATGTGGGAAGAAAATGTACCCTGAAAATAGTCTTATTTTATATAGGAAGACATAAGAATACAACAAAAAAAAAAAGATATATCCAACTTTTTGGCAAAGAGGAATGCCACAGCTCAGGTTGAGACAGACCCCAGCCTACGTTTTAGCAGCGGCAACAGCTACCAACATGGACCTACCCACACAAGTTAGACATTGTGGTCTGAGGGTATTGATCGATTTTAGCTTTATTACTAGGAAAATACTCATACAGGCAATATTTTAAGTATTTTAGACCATGGTAAAACTATTTATATAAATACTTCATCCTCTGTGCTTAGTTGCCCTGCCTCTGTTTATCATTGATTATTCCTTAGCCAGCACACATCACCGTGTGCTTTATAATCTCTTGGCTCTATAGGAGAAAACATCACTGGTTTATTTTAGTCTGCAAAACTAGATGGTTAACTGCTGTTATATTAAAGATGTTTCCTAATACCAATTAATAACTTTAATAAAGTTCGTCCAGATTTCTGCTGTTTAATATAACTAAAAATCTTCTATTAAACTAGGCAGAATTACATTTTCTTTTTTATTCACCTTGGTCCTGCAATGTCCCCCAGGACACCGTAAAGCTCAGTAACTTGGGCTCTTCCAGTCAGGTAACTAAAGTCTGTAAGATGATTTTATGTTTTTTGCATTGATTTTTTAAATTTTTTTATTGTTTATATGTGCTGACTGCTATAGCGTGCGTTCTTGGCCAAGTTTCTCTCAAAACTGGGACAATTGTCCCAAAGGATTTCCTGGTTAAATAAAGTTTAAATAAAAATTAATCTTCCACCAGTCTTTGTGGGTTTTTTTCCAGAGGAGAGGCCACAGAGTAATTATCCTTAGCTTTTAAAGCAGGGCTGCACGGTGGTGTGGTGGTTAGCACCGCAGCCTCACAGCAAGAAGGTCGCTGGTTCGAGCCTCGGCTTGGGGAGGTTCAAATGTGGGGGTTGGTGGCCTTTCTGTGTGGAGTTTGCATGTTCTCCCCGTGTATGCGTGGGTTCTCTCAGGGTTCTCCGGCTTCCTCCCACCGTCCGAATACATGCATGTTAGGTTAATTGGTGAACTAAATTCTCTCTAGGAATGAGTGTGTGCGTGAATGGTTGTTTGTCCCTAAATATGTTGGCCCTGCGATGGACTGGTGACCTGTCCAGGGTGTACCCTGCCTTTCACCTGAAACATTGCTAGGATAGGCTCCAGCTCACCCCGCGACCCCTAATAGGAACAAGCGGTACATATAATGACTGACTGAGCTTTAAAAGGTTTGCTTGCACCACCCCACCAGTTGATATGAAGCAGTTTACTTTAAGGTTGTTGATATTTTAAGTTGTTAGAAATAAAGCTCTTAAATGTGGGAAATGCTTGCAGGACACAACTTGTTTTGTTCTGTTAAAGGAAGTGACATTTGTCAATTTTTTTTTATTTTTTTTTGCGGGGGGGGTCTTTATCTTCTTCGGCAGTATTTCCCTCAGGTTAATCAGCATTTTGTCCACTTTCAGCACCTGCGCATTCATTTATTTACTCAAGCTTCTTTGCTTCTCTCTCATTTTTAAGTATTAAATTTAACCGTGACACCAGCAAACACACTGAAGAAGGCAAATTTAACCACAGTTTCACAGAAAATCAGCAGTTTGTTTCCTTCTTCTGGTCTGAAATCCCAGTGAAGCACATAATGAGCTACAGTCCTACTGTACAGTCTGCTCTCCATCTGGATTTACTGCCACTGAGGGAGGAAAAGGGTGAGAGGAGGGGGGGTAAGGTAAGAGGGCCAGAGGAAATTTGGGTCACACTTGAAGGAGCAATGATGGTGTAATGCACGGCAAATTCTGAGAGCTGAATAAACTACAGATGCAACACCCTTCACAGATAATAACTAATGACTCCTCTCAACACACCAAACCGGAGCATAATATGAATCAGCACCCAACAAATGAATCAAGACACCTGACATCCGTCATTCCTGCACACCCTCCCCGCTCAGACTGACATTTTTAACAACCTCTGAGACATCCAAACAAAGATGGATAAGAGTAAAAAAGGAATCAAGGAGAAGATTATAGGACTGAATTCTCAAAGTTTCCATTACTGGCCTCCTAATCCGGCTATACGGATATACTCTTAATGGGTATGAGCAGATAGAGCTGTGTGTTGTGCGAGGGAGAGGCCATCCATCATGGACGGACTGGTGAGCAGGGTAAGGGACAGCCGGGAAGGTTAATGTCAGCCAGGATCCAACTGAAGCTTCCATCTATTCAGCATCCAAATCTCCGGTGACAACGCCGACTGATTTAACCGGTCTTCTTCCGCTTTTGTTGACACCTATAATATATTCAGACATGAGCAAGTGTTGGTGCCCCAATGCCTCACAGAAAATGTGCTCGCTCTTCCTGAGAAGGGGTTTTAATGACAGCTTTGTTTTTTGTCATGGATAGATGCGAACTTGCCTAATTTACTCAAACTTAATACCCTGTAGACTTCTTAATGAATAAGTGAGCTTTAGTAACATTTGCAGTTGTGTCCGGCTTCTTTGCTGAAACCTGACAAACATTAAATTTAGGCTACTGTTTTAAACTAACACTGTTTAAATAATTTGTTATATGTAAAAACTCAATCCAGACAACAGAAAAAAACAGCAGGAAATATTTACCAAGTGTGGTTGAAGTTAGGGCAGCAAGAAGCTCAACGTTCCTCTGACAATAACAACTGATTACAATTGGAAGTTTTAAGTGCACAAAACAACGAGCAAAGAAGGGAAACTGACTGCACTAAGTTCAAGATCATGATGCAACATGGTACAAAATTTTCCAGGGAAACATCTCTAGAAAGCTAAAAACCACCGCTTGAGTTTACTCAAATATGTCTTGAAAAATAATAACCCTTCAAATTAAGTGTTTTGAAAAGAATCCAACCAAATATGAGCTTTTTAACATGACTCTGACAAGTTGTACAAATAAAAAATGCTGAAATAAGACTATCAAGATTAGTACAGGTATTTACAAAACCTGTACCTGTCACAGTTCAGCTGCTTGTGTTTTTCTCCTGAGCCTTAGGTGGGGAAGGGCAGGTTCCAGGAAGCTGTGGGCGGAGTCCAGTCTGCTCCTGCTTCCACAGCTGTTTTCCATCTGCCCTCATCAAGCCTTCCTTTATGAAGAATGCAGGTGCAACCAGTCCTCACCACATTGACTCACTGTTCCCAAGGTAAATCAGGCTCTCACCAGTGTTTGACTACCTGCTCAGGAACCACCACCCCTAAAGTCAGGATTTTCACTAGGATACAGTAAGCTACCCATTGTCGATTGGACTGTTGGATATTTCTGCTTCACCGGAACCATCACCAATTATTCTCCTCCCAGAGATCCAAATACCGAATACCTGGACCCCTATTGTTCTGACCGCTCTACAACTTGTGAAACAATAAACTTAGTCTTTCTTTCAACGCTCACTCCGCTATTGAGTCCTTAATTTATTCTGATGGCGAGACCCTAGCCATGACAGCACCTGTCCAGAATTACAGGAATAAAAATGACCACTAAATAACTTTTTAGCAATGTTATTTATAGCACCAACTAATAAGATACTATTTAGAAAACTGATAATAAGAAACAAATGCAAGACTGAGGCACACACTTTGTGTCACACATTTTCCTTCACAATACCAGCTTGTTTGTGGGAAAAGGTGAACGTCGAAAAATATCATTTCTACACATAAACTAGCTAACTTAAAGATAAATACACACACATTCCTCTGCAGCAATTCCTGCCCTGTCACTGACCAAGTTTCTTGTAGAGTATGAATTCACTGGTCAACACCAACTTTTCCCGTGAGAAACGAAATATGTAACAAGATTAAAGCTCCGCGGCTGCAAGAACAAGAAAGAAGTTTGTGTTTTTATGTGAAAATCCTATAATCACCCGGTGACTCTATACTTAATGAGAAACTTCGCCCATGGTATTGCGGGGTTGTGTGTGCAGTTATACACCATGTCGTTGTATGCCACATGTGTTGTATTCATTTTTGTGTTTTCTCACCACCTTAGTCAGCGGTTAATTAAGCTATCCACTCAGCCTAGCATCAGCAGAAATGCAGAAGTGACAACTTTCCGCTTCATACTTTTCCTGGCAACTACGCCCACCTCAAAGCTCCGACCAATCACACAATACTTCTTGGAGCCCCACAAGAACAACGTTCTTGGCGGATACGTCAAGGACAAGCCTCGAGAACATAGACTGTATATAAAAGATGGACGGAGCCTCCGTGACTTCACCCGTAGGTTTCTGAAAAGCAAAAGTGAAGCTCGTTGGGCGTTCCTAACATCGCCATCTTGGCAGCGTCACGCCTGCTGTCGCTCCTGGAAAATACAAAAATGGGCAAAGTGGCGGAGCTGAGAGGGGGGCTGTGAGCAGGGGGAGGGGGGATGATTGACGTCTATCAAACTCCGAGATGCCAGTAGCTAAGAGCTTACTCGGATCTAATGGTAGCTAACCAGCTAACGAAGGTGGGTGGGCTAAAGCTAAGGCACACTGTTAGCCAGCTTAAAACCGTGGTTGTCGGTAATGCCCCGGCTCCCGGGGTGGGCGGCTGGAGCATCGGGGGGGGTGCTGGCCTGTGCCGGGCGGATGTTTGGGGGAAGTAAAAAAAAAAAATCACCCAAATTTTCATTTTTATTCTGAATTAAAGGTGGCATGTTAACGTGGCCATTATGGTGGTACAGTATGAGATGGTTAACATCCTCCAAGTAGAAACATGATTTCTTAGTAGGAAAGTTGAATTCTGTGTTAATGTGTTGCCAGATCTCTATTTGCAACACATTTCAGCTTCGATTTGCACAAAACTACGTCGTTTCTCTTGTTCTCTACAAATTCTGACATCCAGGAAAGATGCATTTTTGTGAAGAAGTTAGAACAGTGAGAGTGCTACTGGTTATTTGCTCCTCTTTGCATCATGCATTACGTTAAACCTGCCCAAAAAGCTAAGAAAATAGGTTTTCTGTGTTTTGGCATATTTTAGGCAGCTACTGTCAAATACACACAACATGTTTGCATGCTAATGAGTTTGTTTTACTCAGACTATTAAAATGTTTTTCGACAGGCAGAGAATGGCTGGTACTGTAAATCTAAAGGGGTTGCTCCAATTTACCACCTCTCTCCTCTACTCAGGACATCTATCATCAGTTGTTTCACACTAAAAAGCTGAAATCCTTCAGACACCTGCAAGAAATAAATCTGAATGTAGCTGATGCGGTGATAAAGAAAGACTGGTTGCACTGGTGTCATCCACCAGGCAGGGAGGACTCCGAGACTGAGCAGCTGAACAAGAAGAATATGATTTATTATTTAGGTTATCTTGTTAATCCAGGCCCCCGTCCTTAAAAAACAGCTGCTGCAGATCAAGATGATAAGACTCAGGTGTACCTGAGTTTTCATTAGGTGCCCATCTCATTTGTTTGCAACTTTTCAAATAATGTGACAAGTTCAGGTTGCTTCTTTGATGCCTGAGAAAGGGTTAATCTACCCATTCAGACTTAATGAGGCTTAAGAAAAAGCGTATGAATAGTTGCATGGCATTGATCTAACAACCAACATGACTCTAAACCTTTCAACTGCTTCAACATCTGTCTGCTTTTACTTGAACACATAATGGAAATAGCCCTTGATGCATTCACAAGCTCCACATTAATATTAAAATCATTTGAGGGGCAGGGGGATCATTTGAAAGACCTTAACATACAAAACAACCAACATGAAATGACTTCAGACTGCTGAGGTACTGCAATACTTCTGAAAGCCTCCTCTGTGATCAGAGTGTGCTCTCATTGCTTTGATTTGCCCTAAGACACAAGCTTTATGGAAATAAATGGTGTGTCTTTGAATCATAATAATGTCAGAACAGTCTATTAAACACCAGCCTATTTTAGCTGAATTTTCCTGAGGTGATGTAAACAAATGTGCTATCTGTGTGCGAGCTTCCCTGTGTGTTGTTTTTTAACACCTACACTGACACAGACCTAAATACAAATGGGCTGCATGCTGTGCTAATCTAGTTATATGACAGCATTATATTAGTTTTAAGATAATGTAAGTAGACCATGCCATCTTCAGTTTTCATTAAGTGTATTTGGGGAATATATGTAAACTTGGTTAATCAAGATTTTCACACTGAACTATAAAGATGCTCAAAAAGTAATTTAGTATCTAAGTTACTTAGTGCTGACTAAGCTACAGCTAAATAACCCAGTTTAATTTATTATGCGTTTCTAGGGTTGTCAACTGTCCCGTAGTAGCCAGAACATTCCGTATATTTATCTAAATTGGATTCTTGCCCCTTATTTTGAGTTCTGCTTGTCATGTTTGCCTTCTGGCATGTAATGATGTTATTCAGACTCCACATATTAAAGATTTAATGTGTTAGATGAGTGACAGGTGTCAATCCAATCACATCAACTAGTGACGTCAAATCAAAACAATTGAGTGAAGTTGATTTGTAGAGTGGATTTGCGATTGCTTTGGAAATGGGAATATGGACAAACCTGTAGAAAACAAAAACGACCATCGAGTTATAATGAAAAGACGTGATTAAAGCCTGTTAGCGGTTACGCACCTACGTTTTCTGCACTTTATGCTACCGGGAATTCTCTATCCGCCATGTCCCTTACGTGGCTGAGAGAAGGTTTGTAACGCTATGTGCTCCAGTTGTCTTCGGAACTTGGAATTCCAAAGACTTTTTGCCAGAAATGACGAAGTGATCTTGTTTTTCCCTAACAGAGAACTCTCTTTTAGGGGCTGTGTACATCTATATTAATGTATAATGATAAGTAAAGGATCTCTGGATCATTGGGAAAGAATGCTGCCATATCCAAAAGTCTTTGAAGACGCAACACATCAAGCACATGATTAAAAAAAAAAAAAGTGTATTAGGCTTTGACTTTATCATTGATTTAAGTCTTATTTTAAACCCAAGAACTCCAAGATTCCTGATTCAAAGATGGCTGCATCAAGTACCACTTGTAATCTTTATAAATATATTTTGTGGCAGTTTAGTTTCCAGTGTGAACTGCAGCTGGATGTTGTTACTGATAATTGCGTTGTTACGGCGGGCTTGTTTGTGGGAAAATTCCATGAATAGATGCTCAAAGTGACTATGTAGAAGGTGTCCATTATTTATAAGTTGGTGCAACTGGAACGCAAACTATCTGGTAATAACAGACATTGTGGTCCGAGTGAAAGCCAGACCTCTTAGAAGGAGAAGTCCCCAGTAGTATATGCCCTGCCTGATAACGTCTTACCCACCCTGTGACCCCCCCACATATTTAAATCTAGCTCCATCACTGAAGGTAACAGCTGCTGTGTAACAACTGGGACAGCAAGACAGACAGGTTGCCATTTATTTGTTGCTACTATATCATTGTGGTGAAAAGCTGTGGCGTCTTCCATCACTTCATCAAAAACAAAGATGGAGGCTTTAAATACGTGTTTGGTAGAGGGATAATTTCTTTCCTTTGAAGTGGAGAGATACAGAAACATTTTTTTTATGGCATTACCTGGTACCAAGCTCCTGCTCCAGAGTGCCTATAATCAGCTAAAAACTGTTTTTAGCTACAATAACCGTACATTGGGGTACAGATTTGTCTGTATAGCATCAACAAATAGACCTACAGGTTACTTGTTGATGCTATAAACAAGCCCTTTGCACAGATCATATTCTGAATCCAATTAAAATGTCTTTCCATGTGTGGATACAAAATGGATATAAAACCTACATATGGAATAGCTGAAAAACCCAATCTGGCCACCCCAATCAAATGGTCATTTTATCTCTCAGAACAAATAGTAGCTGTTCTATTGCTGGGTGACTTGACAACCGGTGAGCATTTTAAAACAACGCAACATGAAGTGAGAACTCAAATGTTCTGCAAGGAGATTAAACTATCCTTACCTGGCATGTAGGCGCAAGCTTGCAGTTCACAAAGCTCCCATTTCAGATATCAAATAAGAACCCAGAAAATATGTCAAATGTGCATTAAACCTGTACTTTGCATGTGTGACACGAGGCAGTCAAAATATGAGCAGAGGGGCAGCATCCTATATAAGTGGTCTATTTAAAAACCGAATCAATTTTTAATCCTTAAGAAGCATTCACTAGCCCTGGTACTGGATACTCTGAAAGAAAAAAGATAAAAAGGTTAAAAAGATCTTAAAAGAAAACAGGCTTGCAGGTCCTGTTTTAACTTAAAACCAAAGGAAAACCACCACGTGCTCCCCCACACTCAAACACAAACCTCAAAGTGATAAAAGAAAGTAATCACAAATAAATTAAGGGCCAGAACAAACAAAAACAGTAGCAGGCTGACCAATTCCGCTTGGATTCCAAACCCCTCCTAGTCACCTTTCCAGGAACTGAGCTCGCTGACGCCAAAGTCAACCTGTATGTGCTGCAGGCTTGGGAGTCTCTGGTTATGGCTCTACCCTTTTTATAGCCAACTACCTGGCCAGGTGAAGACAATCACTTAATTACAAGTGCCAGGCAGAGCTAAGAGGCCAACCTGAAAAGCTGGTACTACTACACGTGCACAAAACATTAAGTTGTTTGCATTTCAACAACAGGGTGGATGTACATCCTCAGCACTGTGGTTTGCGGGGCTGAAGCAGCTTTTATTTAGTGGAACTTTGCCTTGGGAAGCTGGATTTATGGGTTTATATGTTTGCATTAGAGATAGCCTTGGCTTCTTTTAAATTCTATTTAATATTATTATTATTACATTTTTTAACAGATATGTCAAACAATGCTGTTACCTTGGCAACTACTACTGCAGACCTCACTTGCAGTAGCATGATTTATTCAAGAATCTGAAAACTTCAGAGAGCCTCACTTGTTTATTAGCCCGCTCATGCTATGACATGATGATTGCACTTTTTTTTTCTACTTTTGGAGTTTTTATTTACATAATTCTTTTTTCTGTGACTTTAAAAATTAATTTAGATGTTTACACATTTAAAAAATAGATCTGAAATCAATCCGGTTTGGTTAAATTGAGGCAATTCTATCTATAATAATGGAAACTGTTTCATTGATACAAGGCAGTAATCTGGAATGTCATAGTTTATATCACGTCCAACATGGAATGATAAATTTCCAGCTTAACACCGCCTGGTGTGATGCTGCCTAGCTCTACATTAAACATACTTGTGACTGTACTGTGAATCACTGACATCAAACTGCCTCCGATTATCAATGCGTGTTAACGTAATGTGTGACAGTTATGTCTGAGTATGGATGAGCGCAGCTCGCCGAGGCCTGGGGTTACATCTCGGATGGGTCATTTTCAGGACCAGAACAAATCAACATGACCTGATAAACAGCAAAGCTATTTCAGCTTTAGATATGATATGATATGAACCCTTCCTTTGATCATCAGCTCATATCTGCACAGCATCCAGCTCAAGTGTGTTTGGAGCACCATGAAAAGTGCACCCACCCCCCAAACCTGCACACTCTGAAGACAACCTCCTTAGGCTAAACAAACATCTCTCTCCTTTTAAAGCTATTCCCATCTCAGATTTCCTCTAGCATCCCAGACTGGATTTATCCTCCAGCATGAGACCTGAGAAACATCTGTCTGCAGCTGGATGCTCAGTAATTTCTGAGTTCAGTTATAAACCAAAACTCTAGCGCTCTCCTGAAACAAAGTGTACTTGACTCTGATCAGGGCTCTGTTACAGTCTGAGACGGAGAAGGAAAGCAACCGAGGCTGCAGGGAGAGAATATAAAAAAATTTATTTTCTTCTCTTGTGAACAGAATGAAAGTTTTTCAAACCTAGTAACTAATTTAAAAACATTATATTTTCTGCCATTTTGGTGATTGATAAATTTAATTTTCCAGCAAAGCTGTAGGAAGTATTTACCCTTCAGGCATTTTTCTTATTTTGTATACTTACAATCATTACTCTGGACTCACCTCTTGCAAGCTACATGTCTGACACCTCCAACAGACTGAGATCTGCGCTGTTAAACCAGTCACTGACATTCAATTTTGTCCCCTAAAACCACTTGAGTGTTTCTTTACTAGCATGTTTATTTATTTGAAACAAAATAAAAAAAATAAAAACAGAAATAATATAAATACCATAGTGTAAAAATACAAAAGAACAAAAAAAAAATTGTGTCTAAAAAGGAGTTGGAAGCAGCAAAACAGCTTAAACACAATTAACCTCCTGGTTGTTGCTCTAATTAATCAATTTTAATTTACCTTTTACCCAGCAGTCATTTGCTCACTCGCCCACTTTCTCCCTCACTCCCTTGCTTATTACTTCGATGTTTAAATAGTAGAAAGTTGGTACCAGATGTGCAGATCCCAAAGAGACAAACAGAAAATGACAAAGAAAACACAACAAATCAACAAGGAATGATGCAACAGACCCATTACACAACACAATGCTCTCCTTCCCCAAGATGCTTCTCACCGTCCCAAAGTCAAAGTAGAGCTCGAGACTGTGGCATAATCTGCCTTTACACGTCAGACTGGCTTCTTCTTGGGTTGTTTTTAAGTCACTTTTAAAAAGTCATTTTTATTCCTTATTTTTTAACACTATGTGGGATTGTGTTTTGTTTTGTTTTTTACTTATTTTTATTTATTTGATATCTTTTATTTAATGATTACACAGTGCTTTTTATTTATTATTTCTTTCAGACTATTTTGGTTTTTCTTTGTACTGTGTACAGCACTTTGGTGGGCCTTGTTGCTGGTTTAAATGTGCTTTATAATAAAGTGCTATGATACAGTAGACGCTGCAGGGCAAATCACTACTGTTGCACCACCAGCATACGACCCTGGATGAAGATTGGATGCACACGGTGCAGCCTACCTAATAGCTTTTTAATTTCTTTTTATTATACATTCAGGATATGTGTTTTAAATATTGTTGATTTTGATGACCCCTATTTGTTCACTTTGTGACCTGATTTAAAACACGAGTATTTATAGGCTCCAAAAAACGCAAGTTCCATATAAACAAAATTTCCAAATGATAAAAAAACTTAAGTGGATCCACCTCAACCGTCTCAGTGTGGACATGGGTTTTAATTTTAACAAGCAGTCAAAGCCATGCGGACCCCCTTTGCTTTTTGGTGACCGCTGTTCTGAGGCATTCCAAAAAGTCACCCCACTAATAGAAGTGCACATATCTTTAATTTTCACGAGGTTGTTTTAAAGGATTTCTCTCTCTTAATTCTTATTCCCCTTCTCTTTCTAGTAAGTTTTCTTATAATGGACACTATTTGTAGAGTATTACATTTCACCAGATCCACAAACCTCAATACAATAAGTAAAGTATGGAAACGGAAGTAAAAGCAGAGTATTTGTTACATTGTGGTGCAGAAAGTGTTTATTCCATTATTCTAAAGCACCCATGTTGTATGAGATTTCCAGCAGTTTGTGGTCAATTATAACACAGAAGAACTTTATATATATTCTTTCATTAAATCCTTAATCACGTTCTCACTTCTATAATTATTTTGCATTTACCAAACAGCATAAATGAGATTTTTGTATTAGTTTAATTATATATTTTTTTCATCAAACCATAATTTCAGGTCATTCAGGGTTTTCGCGACCACGTCCTTCTGCTGCAAATTCTCACCTGCACAAAAAACATTAGCATCATCCTGAACAAACAATTTCTAAATGTTTGATACATTACAAATGCCATTAATGTAGAGAGGGAACTGCTTCGGGCCCAACACTGACCCCTGCAGGACTACACATATGTTTATAGTGTTTGATCCAAAGGTACCCACCTCCAGAAACTGTTTATGGTATTTTTTATACAATTTTTTAAAAATCCAGCCTAGACTCTACTGTTTGCATATCAAAACAGCATGGTGCTACCACCACCACAACTCACAGGGGATGTTAGTAGTTGGGTACGAGTTTTTTTCCAAAAGGTGTATTTTGTCTCATCTGACCAGAATACCACCTTCCATTTGTTTACGGTGACTTTTATACCCTTTGGTGAACTTTTTGTGAGTTTAAGGCTCATAGTTGTGCCTGGGACAGAAATAATCTGTGCTGGGGAGATATTTTCAGCTCCTTCAGGGTTCCCTGTAGTCCGTTTCTTCTCCAATTAATGCCTTTTTTCTTAGTCTATGACTTTTTTCCATTATTTGAAAATTGAACAGAGCCTTGGCCTGTATTCATGTAATGGATTTAATAGGGTCTTGAGGGATATTCAGTTTTTTAAATATTTCTCATAGTCCTACTTTAGCCTGCTCTTTTGTCGAACTTGCCCCTGAGCGATTTGTGTTGCTGCAGACTTCGTAGCCTTTAGCACATGCATACATGTAACACCTACATTACACAAAATGGACTTAAATTCTTCAACATGTTTTAAAAAAAAGTTTTTTAGTTTCACTTTCAGGTTATAATGCAACAAAATATATAGAAAAAAATAAAAACAGAAAACATAAAAATTCCAGAGGTTGAATATTTTTACAGGGAACTGTAATGACTGCTTTTTTGGGTTGCATCATTGAAATTGATGTTTTAGTCCCTGACACACAGGTGCAACAGAAAACAGCTAAATATATGAGGAACACTGCCCTGAGACACAGTGAAGACACCGTACATCATCACAACCCAAATTCCAAGGGGCTGAAAATATCTGGCCAACACCACAGCCTCATCTTCCTCCTCCACGTAGGACACGTAGCCTCTCTTCCATAGTACAGGTGTCAGGCTGGAGTACAGTGCTGTAATCTCCAGTCTGACAGGTCAAAGCTTTGCTCAGTGACACGGACGGCTGAGTTGATGTTAATGGCTTCAGGTGGAAAATGACTGGGGTGGGAACAGAGATCTAAAACATATTCCTGACTCAGTACTCGCTTATGAAAAAGAAAGTCTGCAAAATGAGGAAAAAGACTTCCTCCTAAAATGGAATGTTCCCTTCATTGCCAGCCTTCATATTAACATGAAAGCTGTTACACAGTGTGATATTTTTTCTGTCAATATCTGCAAAGATGTAAATATTAAAACAGATAAAACTGTTGAATAGTTGTGGGAATTCATTGTTTCAGCAGGAACCACCTAAAAGACGTTTCTAAGTTAATTTCTAGAGAAAATAAATATCAAATTACCGGCTGCGACACAGGTACAATATTAAAACATCCACAATGTTCGATCTGTCGTACTCTCTACACGCGTTGCAGATCAGAATCAGTGATGAGCAGATCACAGTACAGCTGCAGTCTAAAAACTTGCATCAAAATCTGCATCCAGAATCTACTTCATGAGAGCTACCTACATTCGTAATGAATCATTGAAAAGGTTTGTAGTTAGACATTAACTAAATAAATTGTCATGTACATGAAATGTGCTATACAGATAAACTGCCTGTTGCCTCGACTGCAGCGGTTCAGTGCAAGGAGATAACTGGTGTACGCCTGCCACCTGGTGGTCAAACCCATGAAGTGCAGCAGAGACGGGAACTGCTCTCCACCAGGATGGACTCAAATTTTTATTTAATCGTGTATTTGCACGTGGTCTCTGCTTTTTTCATAGTTGCCCTGCAGTGACCGAATTCTACACTAAAAGCAATTCCACCCAAAAAAAATTAGCTGAACTTCAATTAAATTGTAGAAGTAGACAAATGAGATTCTTCATAAACCAATTTTCTTTTACAAAAAAATTAAAATAAAAAGTGGAAATCTGTCTTAATGAGTTTCTTTTCTCAACAGATAAGAAAAGGTGCTTCAGTTAAAAAAAACAACACAAACCCAGTAATGGTTTAGGTCTTTAGTTTTATTCAGATGACAAGAAGCACAAACAGGTTCTCTCATTTCATAAGATCCGTTTACATCTGAGACTGACCCCAGGTCATACAGCTGGTTCTGATGCAATAACCAGACTCCTTTCAGAAAGCTTTGTGTAAACAGCTTTTCATATAGACCTGCCAAAAAGTGCTGAACATCAGCATTTACTGGTCAAAGCTGAAGTCACGTTTTCAGCAGCAGTTCAGTTCCACATCGCTGCAGACTCAATGTGATGTGCGCCTCAGGTGATCTTTGTAAATACCACCCCGCAGAAGACTTTGTGAACAAGGTGCTGGAATATTCATCTTAATAGTACTTAGTGAGGTGAAAATCAACCTAATGATACAACGTGATCTAGCCTAAAACCTCCCCGGCTGATCTAAACCAACATCAAGACATTTAAAAGCTGCAGTGGCCTCTGATGACGCAAGACAATCAGCGAAAGTGTAATCCCTTCACCTCAACTAAACGCCCTCAGCGAAGGCCATTAGTTTGATGTGACCGAACGAATCTGGCTTGAAGGATTTCCCAGTCAGATATTTTGACAAGGTCAAAAAAATGTGAGTTGATGTACGTTTTTTACTGCATGTTTGCAGAAAAGATGAAACCAAGACGATTGTTAACATCTTAGCCCTGCAGTGCTTAGCATTAACAAGGCAACCGTACAGCTGGAAAAGCCTCAAGATCCTTTCGCCTTGAAAACGTTCTGACAGACGTCTGGTCCAACACGGACTGTCTGCCACGAGTTCCGAGAACTGGGAACGAAAGCAGCTAAACTCAAGATGTGACCATCATAAAGCAGCTCTGCAGCTCTCTTTGCACATTCCCACTCTGAAGTCCCCTAATAAAGGCCAACCCAGTAAAAACAACAACAAAAGCAACAAGTTACATGAATGTTTTTTCATGTTAACATGCAGACAAACTATTTCTATTTCCAAAAGTCCCGCTTTATCCACCACAACCTTTCTGATGCAAACTGCTCATTAAAATCCTGTTTTCCTGTATGTCCGTGCATTTGCAGAAGCAGCTCTGGGATCAGTGACAGACGATGTGTGCAGCAGGTGAAGGTCCCAGCTGAACTTCGGAGTGTGACGTACGACTGTGCTGACAGATGCTGCTGTGGGGCTGGCAGGGTTTTCTGGCCATGAGACTGCCTGCAGAGACAAGGGCAGACAGAAAGAGGACGAAGAAAAATTTTAAAAGCACAACCAATGATTATGTTGAAGCAAAAAAGATAAAAAGGAATTCATAGAAAGACAGCTGCTGTCACCTTAAACGGGCCACATTTCACAGACAGGCTTTGTTTTAACTGGGTCACCAATGACCAGAACAACTGCTTGATCTGTGGAGCCGTTGGATTATTAATAGCAACGTACCCAGTTATTACCGGGGGGAACTGTACGGGAAAGATGGCAGAGCCTTCGCCGACTCAACAAAATTATATTCACATTCAATAACAGTACTGCTACCTCAGTCTCAGCACTACCGTCATCAATAAATCTAGTTTAATGTGAGGTCATCCGACAAGGAGTAAAACATTTATACAGTTTGCTGCATCCAAAATCTGAAATCTTAACTCTTTCATTGCCACTGACGATATCAGTGTGTTTGTGACTACAATGGGGTGGAACAAGGGACTGTAAAGTAAACACTTGTATCCTATGGCAACAGCATACGTGAAGCTGTATCAGATCGTAGCTGTCTGGGTTGACCAGCTTTTCATTAGAACTTTTATCGACACGTGTTTGTTTTGGTTGTGTGATGTTTTGGATCTGTGATCCACATCAGAGGTCGTTTGTCTGTTCGTACCTCTCCGTAGCATTTCTCAGGTTGGAGTTCAACCCACAGAAAGGAGAATGTTTGAAAACATCCCATCCCACAATGGGCCTTCAGACGGCCCCTGTGCACATCGTGTCAGGACATGCCACTGCAATTAGCCGCCTGTCTAATGGTGCAACTCGTCACCCCCCACCAAAGCTTATCTGAAGCTAGTGATGGTTTAATGAAGCCCCATGAATTGGTTGAGTCTTTCTGGCCAATTGATTCGCCAAAAGTGTCATTCCTCAAGGCCCCATTTAACAGCTCATTTGGTAGTCCTGACATCTGCTGGTCACTTGATGTCCAGCAGTCCACCTGTCAATATGTCAACTACATATTGGTGGGAATGTAAACACAATTACGCAACTGTATTTTAAATCTATAAACATATTAAAATATGTGAATAAAGTAATATATTTATATCTCTGTCTGTATTTGATTTCAGCAGATTAAAGTTATATCTTATTGGAATGTCATGTAAAAAATACTCCTAAACTACTGATGTATTTTGCTTTCGTCAGTGCTGCACGTGTTGCATCACCTCACTGTCACCTGGAATTAATGCAGAGCATTTCTTGCATTTTCTACGGCTTTCTAGCAGCGCGTCGGCGGCTGCACGCAGACGCCTCGCAAGCATAAATCCGCCTTTACACGAGCCACTCGCCTGAATCAGGGAAAACGCGTTTGTCTTTGATCATGTGATGTTGAGGAAAGTAATACAGACTTTGCTACAGGTTTTGGGGCTTTTGTGTCAGACGGAACATCACTATCTGTCACATCCCCCGGCCTGTGGCCTGAGATTGTGAGATGCAAATCTTACTGTTCGGTTGCCTCTCGATGATTGGCTGTGGATTCAACGGGGGACTTCCTGCTCTTCTGCCCTCCCACGGGATTGGTCACCGCATGTGTCAGAGTACGAGTGGAACCTCCCTGTACGACATCAGAGCTTCAGCGATTCGTGGACTGTCACTTCACTTCCTCATTCTGCGGCCAATGAGAGAGACTGCTGGCCTTTAAAAAGGAGGAAGTGAGAACACTCAGGGCAGCTGTGTTCCCTCGGCACACAGTTTGCCAAATTCTGGGTTGTGTGAACGTAGTAGCTGGTCTTGAGTAACCTTAGTGGTTTTTGTGAGAGCTTATGGGATTTTCCCTTAGTTAAATACACTTTTGTGTTTTGTGTTAAATTGAGAATCTACACTCTCACCCATTTTTGAGTAGCTTTTGAGTTGTGTTTTTAGCTTAGTTTTGTGTATTAATTGTTTGGTTTATAGAAGATTCCTTAGT
>JBAMHW010000001.1:6352102-6367027 GCA_037177495.1 Rhadinocentrus ornatus
AGAACACCATCCCTACTGTGAAGCATGGGGGTGGTAGCATCATGCTTTGGGGGTGTTTTTCTGCACATGGGACAGGGTGACTGCACTGTATCAAGGAAAGGATGACAGGGGCCATGTATTGCCAGATTTTGGGAAACAACC
This sequence comes from Rhadinocentrus ornatus, assembly GCA_037177495.1. Classification (NCBI taxonomy): domain Eukaryota; kingdom Metazoa; phylum Chordata; class Actinopteri; order Atheriniformes; family Melanotaeniidae; genus Rhadinocentrus; species Rhadinocentrus ornatus. The sequence continues at coordinate 6,352,244 of JBAMHW010000001.1, forward strand.
TCCTTCCCTCAGTTAGAGCACTGAAGCTCAAACTCCGTGTTTCTCAGCGACAGCCCAGAAACCTGATTCATCTAGAAGAGATCTGTGTGGAGGAGTGGGCCAAAGTCTCTCATGCAGTATGCCCAAACCTGGTGAAAAACTACAGGAAACGTTTGACCTCTGTAATTGCAAACAAAGGCTACTGTACCTAAAATTAACATTGATTTTCTCAGTTGTTCAAATACTTATTTGCAGCTGTTTCATACAAATAAATTGTTAAAAAATAATACATTGTGATATCAGGATTTTTTTTTTAGATTATGTCTCTCACAGTGGACATGCACCTACAATGAAAATTTCAGACCCCTCCATGTTTCTAAGTAGGACAACTTGCAAAATGGCAGGGTGTTACAATACTTACTTTCCTCACTGTAGGTACCACATGGTTTCTCAGTGAAATACTCACTCAGTCGTGCCAAGCATGCTGGAGCTGTCAAGCCGAGCAGAGTCCCAGCAGTTCGATCAGAAGCTGGGGCCCCAGGGCAACGGACAACTCTGAGATGGTTAATGGAATAACACTTTTATTGAACACAATTCATAAGGCCACAAGGAATTAAGGCAGATCTTGTGCGCCCCCAGAGGGTGTTATTTCCCTCCCAATGACCCCTGCCCTGTGTATACAATCCCCACCAGTCTGTCTAAAAATTTAATTGAGTATGTATCTAACTCCAGTGCATGAGGGGCCACTATACTGAAAGTTTTAGATGTTTCCCTGCTGTAACACACCTGACTCAAATGAAATTATTCACCATCAACTTGTTAAGTTCTGCACAAGTGTGGCAATGACCTTGGAATTTGTGTTGCAGCAGAGAAACATCTAAAATCTTTAGGACAGTGGCCCTTAACGACCAGTGTTGCTCATCCCGATGATAAGACTTCCAGGTGCCTTTTTAAAAAAAGATACTTACCATGGAATGAATTCCAGCGTTGCACATGCTGGCTCCTGGTATTCAATGTTGAAAGCATAGAAACCTCCGAAAAACACAGACAATGCGTCTGCAAAGCCCAGGTGCTCACCCAAAATGTAGGCCACCCTTCCCTCGATGCTCACCATCCATTTTGTTGCATCAAGGTATGTGGTCCCTAGAAGACAAAAACATTAGACACACTTCAAATCAAACATACTTATTTTGCAACAACTTGTACATCTTCTCTTGCCCAGCATTATCAGTCTTGGTGATTGTGGCAATGTCATGTCTCTCTCAATGGATGTTTTTGTTGAAGTAGTCTTAAACACAAGAAAGCAAACATTTTTAACATGCAGCCCAAGAATAACTCTGGCCAGTTTGATGAAGCTCTAGGGCCAGCGATTGAAAAGTGGCAGCCATGTGTTTTCTTCTCTCCTCTAAAGACTGAGCTGTTTCTCCCTCTGGAAGACATTTTGGCTGCCAGTTTACGAAGCCATAGCTGTCCACTTTACACAGTGATGTTTTGATTGTAGTATTAGAATTGCTAGTCTGTGTTATTGTCCTTCTTCTCCGTACCTTCTCACTTGTATTGTTTCGATTAACATGTTCCACTCTTGTCTTCAGCTGGTAATAGGGAAAAGTACCCTATTCCCACCTGTTCACCTTCTTCAGTCATGTCTGAATAGGTCAAAAGATACTTGGAAACAATCATTTTTGCAATTTCAATGCATGTTCCTGCATAGCAGACACTACAGCTTGCACCACTGCTCTCCTGTCTGCTGGGCTTGCCCTTTGCCTTCTTAACATTGCCTGGGACAGTGAAGCAGGCATCTCTTCCCATGGAATTTGGAACAAGCAGACCCAATTGTGGTTTTATGAGGGTGGATCCAGGAAAATACGATTGTGTCTGCAGAGGTGTGAGGTAGGACCGTTCATTTTCTTTCTCTGTATCCAAAGATGAGAGAGGCGCCGTCTCTCCACTTGGCACAGAGCTGACTTCTGTGTTCACTTTGTCTTTCAGTTCTTTGAAGAAAGTAAACACATTAACAGATTTTTACAAATTTAAGTCATTTACAGTATAATCACTTTACATGTAAAAGAGCATAACATTGATTTAATAGTAACTAGCACAATTTTGGCAATATCACAGTGGTCATTTTTCAGACAGTTCACCCATGAGTGATTTTACAACTTGTGTGTGCTCATACAATTTACAATAACTTTTTTTTTTGTCTTAAGCTTTATTTTGTGAGATACTTTTTAAGCTGTTTTCACAATGAATATCAGAGATGTTCATATGTGTAGACAATTTGGGTCAAACTTATTCCTTATTTACTCTTCATGTGTGTAGTTTACAATAGAAGATTTTCAGCTGGAGATGCACTACTTCTCTGGAAAAAAAAAGAAAATGGCTGCAAGGGGTGTAAACACCCCTCAAATATATCTTTTCATGGGACAACACTATAGAAACTAAACTTTGATACTTTGATGTCAAAGTTTAATTTCTATTTTGTTGTTCCATTAAAAGATATAATAAAATACTTGCACCTACGGTCTACCTCATGAAAGAGAAACTATCAGTGAAAGGAAATCAGCTAGAATTAGTTTCTGCATGTTAGAAAAAGTTTAAATATATTTAAATGTATCTATGTTATTTCGCCATTATTTCCCCATTCTAATTTATTAATTTATTTAATAATAAGAAAACCTGTATTAGTCCTTCAGTGGGAAAATTGCTTTGTTGCAACAGTACAGGTGCAGTAAGCAGAAGCATGCAGGCGATATATAAAAAAGGAACACACACAAAAAGTAATATGAGCAGTGTATGGTCTGACAGGGTGAGTATGTACAGTATATGAAAAGGTACATAAACATGTATATAAATATGTAAACACAGTTTACATGTGTTCATTGTCTAACAGCAGCAAAGAAGAAAGACCTGCAGTTTCTCTCCGCACAGCGAGGATGGATCAGTCACTGAAGCTGCTCTCCAGAGCAGACAGGGCGTCCTGCAGGGGGCAGGACTCATGGTCCAGCATGGATGTCAGTTTTGCCTGGACCCTTTTGTCACCTACCTCCTGCACTGAGTCCAAAAAACAGTTCAGGACAGATCTCACAAACTGGGGCCAGATTGTGAGATGCAGAATCCACTCTGCCAGATGAAGATCCACCCCAGCCCTCCCCAGTTTGTCCTTCAGGTGCACCGGTTGGATGGTGTTGAAGGCACAAAAAAACAAGATTCTCACAGTTCTGCCGGACTTCTCTAGGTCTGCCTCCAGGTGAGCCAGAGCAGGTGTAAATAAGATAACCACGTCTTCCACTCCGAAGACTGAACAACCAATGGCAATTTAGATTTGTCACGTGCCAATGTTCACTTTACAGGAATAATGAAATTGGTAATGCCCCACCACCTTCTTGGTTGACAGGAAGTTTTAAACAAAAATTTAAGTTTTACTTTGTTTTCCACTTGTGAATAATCTTTGTTACTGTAGAACGATGGACTTGAGATCATTTGGAAAAGGCCTGTTATTGTAAAAGCAACTGATCAGCAACATCAGTTGCTTTTACAAGATCACTGCTGATGTCTTTCCTCCTGGGCATTGTGTTAACACACTTGAATGCTCTAGACCAACAACTTTAACATTTGCTAATTCCTATGAAAACACTGAAAAAAGAAAGCTCCTGCAATTTAGCTTAGTTTATTAATTTTTTTCCTATAAATATTACATTTCTTCTTCTTTTCTTAAATTCAAGACCTGTTAAGACCACATTTTTTGTGTTTTGGTGTGTAAAACATTAGAATTGAAATAGGATGTACTTTCTTTTTTACATGAATATAAATTGAGAATTCAATTTTCAGGCTTGGCCACATGCTATCAAACCATTAATTCTGTGATTACGACTTTCCTATCATTGCTACACCTATGATCATAAGCAGAAGCAGACAATTGTTTCACCTTCATTCCTATATTAACACCAAGTCTAATATGGAACACATTTAGAAAGCAATAACCACAGACGAGTCAAAAGTTTCATTGAAATGCAAATGCAATTTTATATTAAAAGATAGCAAAGGGATAATTCACTATATCACACAACACAGCTTGTTAGTACTGCCATGGAAATACATATACAGTTTTTAAATATTTACACATCAAGTGACAAAGAAAAAAAAATCATAAATACCTCTTTTTGTTAACTTTACAACAGCTATATGTGACCAGTATTCATACGATAAAAGAGCACTATTAAATAACTGGCATCTTCCCTCTCATTTACAAGGCTTGGAAACACAGTGGTTAAAATAATCCAGCAAAAAAACAAAAATTGTTTTTCTCCAGTGAGTAAAATTAATAAAAGTCTATAAACGGTCATGAAATCCCTTTGTACAAAAAGACTATACAACTCAATAAACGCAATATTAACAGAAATGCTTGCTTATATCTTATGATAAAATTTGTACAGTTTTGAGCATTCCTGCAGCAGAGTTGGAGGGACTGTGAGCCGGATAATTGGATACTGGGTCGCCATGACACCCTGCAGGCCGACTGTCAACCAACCGTTAGAGGCTGTAGTTACGTAGCTGCCAAGACCCTCTTTCATTGGCCTCAGTGCTTTGTCTAGCAGCAAATCAGCAAGTTGCTGAGCTTGTAGCAGATACTTCAAAATATATGTTTCTCTAACGTCTACAAGATATTTGTCAGTATAGCAATATAGTATGTCCTTGTACAGCATTTCAACATCAGAAACTGTAAAGTGAAAGCAAAGCACAACATGTTTACTTGTATTAATACCCTTTCTCAGTGACATATTTCTAAACTCTAACCCTCACTGCCTTGATGAGGTCAGACATGCAGTGTTTCTAAATTCCCCATATGTTTAACTGGACTGTGAATGGATCATAGTATTACAAATCTAGAGCTGATGGATTAAAAAAACTTAAATTACAAACCTTCACCTTGAGTGGATATTTTTGGTTGCATGGGCCAAGTTTTATTATTACTCAATGTTCTTCATTACGCCAGTGCATGAAAGTGATCAAATGAAACTGTGATCATGTCCCAAACTAATCAATCCAACATAAATACTTGAGGACAAAATTATTAACCTGGCCATGAATTTTTAGAAAATTTTCCCAAATGCTTTTTTTAACAGAGCAAGTCATTTTTAACATTGCAATTCTAAACATATTTCTCATCTTTAATTTTATATTTAAATGATCACATAATAAAGAATTAAATGAAAATGTTATCAGGGTCAATATTATTAGCCATCTTAAGAACTGACCTTTTAGTTGAGCCATAGCACAAATCAGGATGTGCTTTAACTTTGTTATGCTCAAAGCTGATAAAATCAATTTAAAAAGAGCATTATCTCCAAATTTATATACAGTATAGAAACTTAAGGGAGGATTTCAATTGTCTCTTTAGAAAACATCCCTCCAAAAACATAATAAATCAGTTTAAATTTGAGAATACAATGTGTTAATACAAACAAGGGAGGAGAGGGAGGTGCCAAAATTTTCACAACGTTTCCAAGTATCACGCACTGAAGTGAGAAGCATCAAGAAAATTTAAAGAGAGTCACACAGTACTGAACAAGCGTGAAGATATAGGAAGAAAAAGATTTCAAAGATCCTGGGAAGTGTCTAAAAAACACAGAACAAACTAAGGGATGAGCTAATGACTTAGGCATGTTAGGAATTGTAGTTTTACAGAAGATAATCACTAGAGCTCTGCAGAAAAACTGCACTTCTGCAGAAGAGCGACAGCTTTAAGCCAGACTAAGGATGACCTGGAGAAAGGTTCTGCATACTGGAAGCATGTTCTTTGGTCTGGAGCTCTTATAGACATTAGCATAGACATTAGCTACTGTTACATGGATTTCTTCTATGTGACTGAAATCTATCCGAGCATAGAAGCCACCCATCATTCCATGGATGCTAGATAAAGTGATCTGATCAGTTGTTTGTTAACATGATGGGAAGATTTAATATAATGGTAATGCTTTTGAAAGGCACAATTTGTTCTGATCGAGGCTGATCGAATAAGCTGAGGTTTGTAATTTTTATTCTGATTGGACACACAATCGGCTCAAAAGTGCTCCATTTAAACGCAGCTATTTTCATTTATTAAGTTGGGGGAAAGAATGGAGAGGGGTATATCACAAAAAACACAATCCTCACAGTGAAACACGGTGGTGGGAATATTATGCTGTGGACATGCTTCACTGCGTCTGGACCCTTGGTTGAAAGAAACGTAAGGAAAGAAAAACGTGACAATTTTAAAAGAAAACCTGTGGCAATCAGCAGCAAAACTGGGTCTGGTTTATCGCTTTGTCTTCCAACACGACAACGATGTAAAACACTACTTATGGTAAAGAAGAACTTTCAGTAGACCTGAGTGAATGTTACTGACTGGCCTGCATAAAGGTCTGATCTAAAACTTGATGGGTGAACGTAAGATGATGGCCAATGCCAGAGGGCCATAAAATCTGGAGAAGCTTGAGAGCTCTGCCAAATACGAATAATGGAGAGGTATCACAGACTTGCTTAAAACTACAACAAATGACTGCAGGCTGTTCTCTGACTATTCAGGGAGGCTAGGAATTTTTACTCTTTTATTTTGGTTTTGTAGAATAATTTAATTTCTTTGTGCAATGTAAAATAATATAAAAATCCCAAATAAGTCTTGAATTAAAAAAGCTGTGGTAAAAATTCTTTGTTTGTTTAACAGCATTTGGGAAACACTTCTAAAACAATTAATTTTTCATAGGCGGATTAATTTGTTACCATCAAAGAGCTTTACATTCTATAATAAGTGCTAACATAGTTAATTATTTACCTGGATAAGTAAACCTCACAATCATTTTTTTCTTCATTTTAGGGGAAAACCTAATTAAAGATATGCAGAATGACAGAATCCTACTGTGTTTGGTACAGAAGAATTCCAAGAAACCCTTTTTCTAGATTATGGAAAACAACTCCCTGCATGGCTGAACAGCAGTAATGGTTACGTTAGAAAAATGTCATGAACATTTTAAATCTTTAGAGATAAATAAAAAGATAAACACACAAGTGAAAGACAGATTAAAGTTTTCGGCACGTCGGCTGTCACTTCATCAAGGTGTCTGCTGCAATGCCCAAAGACCAGAACTGACTGAGTCACATCCTAAAAACAACAAGCTCCTTTCAGGTTACTTTTACAGTGGATAAATGAACCATGAGAGAGCATCTGCTACACTAACGTCTTGTTTTTGAAGGCGGTAAAATGAGGAAACGGAAGAAAATGCCATTGTGAAGGCAAGTCAGTGAAGTTTAACAATACAAAAATCCCAGATTTATGATAAATCTCTATGCAAGTGAGAAGCATGGAGACTCTGAAGCCCCAACCCTTTGGCACTGTCATAAATACAACTGGGTCCCACTGCACAAACTTCTGACCTAACACTCATTATTCTGCGGAAGTCAGCAAACACACTCAACAAGAAAAAAAAAAAGAGTCCATAAATAGAGTTCATAAAGACGAGTGGCATCAGAAAAACTGTTCTATGGAATATGTTGTTTTAGCGTCATCCCAGAATATAGTTCACAAAAATGCAGGTGAAGTTGTACAGAGAAGCGTCAGCATCCTTTAAAGGCTCCAGATTAAACTTGTGTCTGTTCACATCCTCCCTGGAGTCCATTGCCATCTTATTACAGCATGCTCCTCAGTTTATCACATAGCCTGAAGGCAGCAGCACTCAGGCTGCTGTTGGAGGACTGAACTGCATGTGTTTACAAGTAGGACGGAGCCCAGTTTTAAAGACAGATGTTGTGTTTACGTGAGCTTATGTGTCCAGTTTACATATGGAACTGTTACTGCATTTGGACCGATTTATACCAGTTCTAAATACGCGTGTCTGGATGTGTGTGTCAGGTATTGATGGTTGAGATAAAGCACAGAGGGGCAGCGCGCCACCCTCACACCTCGCTCTCGGTGGAGGGTTTGCGTATGGAAGCCCAGCCGGTGTCGGGCAGGCTGTGCTGGGCGTGACGCTGCGGGGTGATGGTTGAGGGGGTCAGGGTGGTTATGGAGGAGCACTCGGACGCCTCCTCCTGGAGGAGCTGCTCTGTCTCACCGTCATCTAGCGAAGCGCTGCTGGCCTGCAGGGACACAGTGTCTGTGCGCATGCAGGTGTGCAGGCCGCCTCGGGATGGCTTGATTTGTTTTAGGTCGTCCCAGTAAAGCTCATCGTTGGACAGGAGACACACCCCCTCCACAATGCGGATCTTCTCTTTGGTGTAGTCTCCGTCCACTCCTCCCTGGACAAGGACACAAGATCAGTGGGTCAGACAGACTGCATCTTTATCAGAAACAGAAGCTACTATGAGACTCCTCGTCTTTAGTATGTTTTGCTTTCAGTGTACTTCCACCACTAGCCACCACCACAGCCACTAAGCTGTCAGGGAAAACTTCAATTTTAGCCACAAAAACATCCAGTAGCAACCAGTTATTGTCACAACATCAAACACAACTCATGCCTCAGATGTGCTCTTCTTCCTCTTTTTTTCTTTAGTAATATTATGCTTTCTTTTACAGTTTTTTTTCTTTAGACTGAGGTGCTACATTTATAACATGGAGTTAACTTCACTGGGTTGCTTCCTGCCACAAGAACGGGTAGATTATATTATTGTTTCAGCAAATGGAGCGGTTTGTCTAAAACTGCAGTTTTTCATCCATGCAAAAGTTTTGTAACAGGCAACAAATAAAGAACTATTCATAGATTTTCATACATCATATATTATAGGGGCAGTGTAGTGACCAGTTTGACTGGATGTAAGGTCAGAGAATCAACGGCAATAACACAGTATGCTTGTTTTAGGAGCCTTACATACCATCCATGATATCTGTGCTGCTGTTTGTCTCTGCTATGACGTCCTAATGAACGAAATACTAACCTCTACTGTTGCCATGTTTATCAATTTGTTTACACCCTACAAATATGGCAACTCTATCCAGTTTTTTAACGCACCCCTCTGGTGGAGTCCTTCGGTAACAAGCATAGTACACAGGCAAGTTTATAAAAAATTACACTAACCGGTTGTATATGTGAGATTAAAAGGTAAGTACATTTTCAACCTTAGGGTTTATTTATACTCACTGTGAGTACTTAAATAGGTACATCCATATGAAATGTCAAACATCGCTGCTCACATACTCTCACTTGTAAGTTATGTTAGTATGGTTGTAAGGCTTTAACATGGCAACAGTAGAGATCATGATAATGCGCACTCAAAAAAAGACATAAAATAGGCAGCGCAGTAGACGACGGTGCAGCTTTATCTTTGTTACTTCTGTTGGTTATACATGAGTTATATTAAGCGACACTGCCCCCATGATTTCCTGGTGATACGGCTCCGTCTAAGGATATTCATTTGCAAAAAACTGCAAATGAATATCCTTAAATTCCACTAATTATTTCTTTATTTTGAGAAAATGTAATTTTATTCTAGAATAAGCATAATTTATTAATGAAGACTGAAATACATAACCAATCAAAAGCTTGGACACACCTACCCATTAACTAATCTGTCCAAACATTTGACTGCTTCTGTATATTAAAACTGTTTCCAGGGTTTTGGTCATTCATGGTTATTTCAAGGCTTCACTGTTAATCATAACATTGAGGGCATTTTGGCTAATTCTGCATCACTATATTTAGTCTTGTATCAGAAGATTTCCAGAGTATTTTATTAATAATTTTCACAGTAATTGTTAATATCAGTGCACAAAAAAACCAGCAAGCAGCTTCTGATCACAGAATGCCTCAACTACACTAAAAGGTTTTGTTAATCTTGACAGCAGCTTTCATGCAGAGAGAGAGAGTTAAGGGAAACAAACAAACAAGTCAAAATAGATGACAGTTTCTACATGCTGTGCAGCTACCTCTCCTCAGAACAAGCGGATCAAAATATAAAGGGAGAGAGGGAGTTGTAAGGATGAGAGAGCTGCAGGAAGATAAGAGGAGGGAGGAGAAGATGAGCGCTGGTGTCCTGCTCGTTTCACACATTACAAAATCTTTTAAGAACAATCTGATCAGAAACAAACATTGAAGTTATTCGTCTCCATGGTTACCCAAGATACACCTATGCAGTCTGTGATCATCATTAAAATCTTGTCGATTCACCATAAATCCATTTATTTAACAAACAAAAAAGATGTGTTGCTTCTTTTTGGGTTTTACCTCTTTCTTATATCGAAGCTGGTTGTATATCGGAGGCTTCTGTGACGCTTCGATCTTCACTTCTTGTGTAGATGTTCGGTATGAGGGGTTACTGTAGGTCAGATTGCTCACTCCCGGGTCAGCAAACTTTGACTTTTTATGTCTGTTGATGGAAAATAAAATAAAATGATTATGCATCAAAGTGATGTTTAAACAAAGCCTGTCAGAGAGTTAGGCATCGAGCAGGAAACTGACCTGTAAATAATCAAAGCAGCGATGAGGATCAGAATCGCCAAGATGGTGAGAACTCCACCAATCACATAGCTGATATGAAGTCCTTCTCCTGCAACAATAACACACGTTAAAGACAAATGTGTCCAGGGAGCACAGGTTTACTTGTGGTTCCTAGAGTTAGGGCTGGGCACTTAATCTAATTTTAATCACATTTACGATCTGGGTTTTCAATGATCATAGAAAGGAAACTGTCCGATTATATTGCTCCTTGGCAGTTTACTCTTGTGCCGTTTTCAGCTACAAATCGAGCGCTACTGGCATTGCAGCACTGCCTGCTGTTGCAGACTCCTCCCACAGTCCCAGCAGCTTTGGTTTAATTTAACTCCAGATGCAAACACCTCTCAAGTTATGGGCTGGACACACAGGAGGCGACGTCGCTCCTTCTCTATTAATTTTCTATGGAACTTGCGCAGTGAGGTGGAAATCGCTGCCCTCAACTGAAATGTTGCGCTCATGAGGGTGTGAAGGACGTGGCTACAGTCCAATGTTTCGCCACCCATTCGGACCTGTGGTAAAGCCGGACCATCGAGCTGTACATGACGCAGATTTCAACGTAAAAACAAAATGTCTCCACTCTCATTTTTTCCAGATCACACCGGGCAGAACTGCTGCTGGTCTGAGACAAACAATAGCTACTGGGACCTGGTGGAAAGAAACTAGTATGTATTACCACAGACAATACTTAAAATGCCTTGACACTTCTCATAGAGCCTGGTTAGACATTTTTCTTGTGCCTTCAATAAACAAGTAAAGATTGTACCAGAAACAGATGGATGCCCATCCAGTCAACCCAAAACAGTCCTTTTAGACTTTTTATTTAGACAAAGTAAGTAAATAAGGTGATATGTTTGCGTGCTAACCGTGAGGAGCCGTCACCACTGTGTTCAAGCAGCCTTCTGTGTTCAGGTTCTTGTCAGTGCAGCTGTAAAGAGAAAAGAAACCCAGCGTGAAAATGTGCAAAATATACAATAAAACATGGCATTTGACATTAATTGTAGTGATCCTAAAAACTATAAGAGATTTCACACTTTAGGAATATATTTATGTTATGTTGGTTTCACTGTATTTAGTTTGTTTCTTATAAATCATAAAATAAGAAACAACAGAATTTTGTCTGGATCAAATGCTGCTGTTTGAAACTGATCATCAACATTAATGGCAGCAGAACAATAAAACAGTCGGATCCGAGGGTCATGCAGAGCAGAGTTGGGTTATAAAATTAAACAAGCAGACGTACTTGACCAGTGAGGGTTCCCTATGTGAAGAGTCTGTTGGGGCTTTTTGGATCTTGTTGGGAACTGTAGTGCTGCTGGCAGGAGCGGTGGGAATGTAACCTGAAACTGGTTGATACATGCTGGTCAAACTCTGAACATCCGGGAACATATTACCAGTTGAGTTTTCCGTTTTTTTTCATTTTGTTGTGTTAACCTGCTATAAGACTTCCACGGAGCAAATGTGTTTTTTATCTTTTAAAAGCAACACACAATTTAAATTGGTAAAGTTGTCATAAAGAAGCACAAACATCTCAACCCCAAACTTAACACTAGACGAGCCAAGGCTGTCATTTTGACTCTTTTGAAATATGTATATTCAACTAGAAGTCGTCAGAGAGCGCAGACCTCTGTCAAGTCATTGTATTTATTTATTTTTTGCCAGTGACTGGGGGCATTTTTTTAAACTGAAAGTTCCAATGGCAAAATGATCCCTTTCTCTACATTGTAAAGAATCCTTAAAAAAAATTCCTGAATCCAGGTGGTGATCCGGATCTCCCCCAATCAAATCACTTGTTCCCTATTCCAGGAGATTTCCTGAATATTTAATCAAAATCCATCCACAACTTTTTGAGTCATGTGTCTAACAGACAGACAGAAAAACCAACGCCGCGGAAAAAGCACAACCTCCACATTGACGGAGGTAATTATTCTGTCAAACAAAATAATAAGAGTCTTGCTGGTCCCCAACTTTTCCTGAAACTATGTGAATTTCCATGTAAAGAACAAAGTGTTGCTTTATAGCTTGTTTTGTATAACATTATTCTCTGAGCTGCATACTTATAAGGTAAATTAATTGAAGTTTAAATGTAATGATCTAATTTACCGCTGGTGGCTGTTTTAATAGTTATGGAGTAGTGGCCGTTTTAGTATAATACATGTGTTTAGAGCCTCGTTATTTTGAGGAAATGCACGTTATTTTGCAGCATTGGACTACAGGGAGATGTAGAAACCTACTTGTGGAGCAGGGTCGCCCATCTGGTTCATCCGGGCAGGCACACACAAAACTGTTGGTCTTGGCAAAGCAGAGGTGACTGCAGCCACCATTATTTATCCCACAGAGGTTAGTACCTAATGAAAATGAAAGAAAATATTTACAACTGGAACCAAACAATCTCAATATTTTATTTGAAATCAGGTTGCTCTGGTTTTTCTTTAGTTCAGAGAGTAAAGGGACTTTGGAAACTGACATCAGTACAATGACTTATATTGTAAGAAATGATATTAGACTGGCTCAAATAATTAAGTCATGCCTGGTTTATTAATATTAAACTGATCTGAATCAGATGTGTTTTTATGATAACCCAGTCAGCGGTCATATTTCAGACATCCACGTTAGTCTCTGCTGCTTCAGCTTCCCAGCTCATGGAGCACTTGATAAACAGAGTAAAGACTGACGTTTTCCACGTCACATGGAGGACAAACGCCTTACCTGTTTGTCTGTGAGGAGATACCACTATAATGTCCATGAGGCCCTCCACATTGGCCAGCACGGTTTCTTTGTTTCGGCCATTGTATTTGTCCACTCGCTGGATGGACTTAGTCTGCCAGTCCGTCCAGTAGATCCACCGATCTTGCTGTGAGAGTCGGGAGAAAGGAATTAGAGGGGAGGACACCGGCTTCAACTGGGGAAACGAGGGAGAAGAAGAGAAAAACACCGACAAGGAGCGGGGGGGTGAGAGGAAGAGGGGAAAGGAAGAAAAATGAGGGTCAGAGTGGAAGGGAAGTAGAAGAAATGGTTAAGCTGAATGGATTCAGTATGAGCTGCAGGACAGAAAGACGATAATGAGAATCACACAATGAGCCAATAAGACGAGAGCAGGTGAGTGGAGGAGGCAGTCAGGAGGAAGGGTCAGCCCAGTGATCAACAGCAGAGGTGGATTGGGGGGGGTACCTGTGTAAGGGCAAACGGATGGGACACTGGACTGACAAGGACTTGACGAAATTTCCCATTAAGGTCTGAACTCTCAATCCTGTCCAAGTGGGCATCCACCCAGAAGATCCTGCAAAACGAAATATCAAAAGAGTGATTAGTGGATTACTATCTACTTAAACAATAACAAAAAAGATAAAAAACAAAACAAAACAGTTCTCTTTTCTGAAAAATTTCCAACAGCTAGTGGGAAAAACATTATCTCTTTACTTCATCAGTAGGATACAGCTAGCATGATGAAACCCCAATAATGTAATAAATAACGCAGCTTGTAGCTAACGTTAGCTATGTTTGCCATATTAGCTTTAAACTGCTCAAAGCTATTGTAAACCGTTAGCTGTGTTAATGATGGTCTAGCTCCTACGTTGTGCTGAACAAATTTGCTTTGCCAAGAGGAGTTTTATGGATATAACGCTCCTCTTAATAATTTAAGAATGAAGCTAACTCTGTCAGTTACATTAGCTTCAAGCTGCTTTAATCTAACACTATCTGTGTTAGATATGTAAGCTTCCAGCAGTAAGTATGTCTGCTTATCAAATACTAACATATAAACATAAAGTATAATAGTATGTAACATCCAAGTTGGCATAAAAAGACTTACGAACCAGATGTTCTGCAATTTTCAATTCATTTAGCAGCTGCTATACATTGCTCAAAAAATAAAGGGAACACTAAAATAACATCCTCGATTTGAATGAATGAACTATTCTCAATAAACACTTTGGTCTTTACACAGTTGAATGTGCTGACACAATCAAAATTAAAGTGGAAAAACAGACTACAGGCTGATCCAACTTTGATGCAATGTTTTTAAAACAAGTCAAAATGAGGCTTAGTAGTGTGTGTGGCCTCCACGAGCCTGTATGACCTCCCTACAATGCCTGGGCATGCTCCTGAGTTGGTGGCGGATGGTCTCCTGAGGGATCTCCTCCCGGACCTTGACTAAAGCATCCGCCAACTCCTGGACAGTCTGTGGTGCAACATGGCATTGGTGGATGGAGCGAGACATGATGTCCCAGATGTGCTCAATTGGATTCAGGTCTGGGGAACGGGCGGGGCAGTCCATAGCATCAATGCCTTCATCTTGCAGGAACTGCTGACACACTTCAGCCACATGAGGTCTAGCATTGTCTTG
>JBAMHW010000001.1:6367127-6382337 GCA_037177495.1 Rhadinocentrus ornatus
AAGTGGTCTGTGGTCACCACCTGCAGAACCACTCCTTTATTGGGGGTGTCTTGCTAATTGCCTATAATTTCCACCTGATGTCTATTCCATTTGCACAACATGTGAAATTTATTGTCAATCAGTGTTGCTTCCTAAGTGGACAGTTTGATTTCACAGAAGTGTGATTGGCTTTGAGTTACATTGTGTTGTTTAAGTGTTCCCTTTATTTTTTTTTGAGCAGTGATCACCCTCTACAACTGAGAGGACTTAGCTAATATCTAAGCCATGAACTGAACTAAATAAACCTCCTAAAATTACTGATTTTAAAACTGTCATTGTCATTGAAAGACTTGGCTTTAATAACACAATGTTATACAAAAATTTTTGGTTTAGTTTATAAACAATAATGTTTATAATTGTGTGCTTTGGAAAAGTATTAGCTATACTTTATACAGTGGCCTTAAATGATGAAACCTTACTAATAAAATTACATGACACCTCTATTAATGAGAGAAGCACAGATATATTTCATTCTTCTTATTCTGACCTTCGCGTGTCGTAGTCTAATGTGAGACCATTAGGCCAACCCAGGTCGGTTTTTATCAAAATCTTTCTGTCTGACCCATCCAAGTGAGATCGCTCAATTTTTGCATCGTTCCCCCAATCCGTCCAGAAGAGAAACCTGCAGAGAAAAAAAGAACTTTATATCATGATAAAAAAAAAAGAAGTACAAAGATTTGCTACCAGTTGACATAATTAACTACAATTTAATACAAAACGTGTCTTTGTTTTTTCCCTTTTCTTCTAACAGTTTTAATTCTAGTTCATTGAAAGTGGTGACATTTAGAGTAAAACACAATAACCCTTTATCAGCTCTTTCAATGAATTAATCCTTAATTAGACATTACACACATTACACATTAGTTCTGCAGCACAGAGATAAATTAAATGCAGGAGAAAAAAAGCCAGAAAAGTTAATTAAACACACAAAAAGAAGTATAACAAAACATACAAACATAATTTAAAATTAGGAAATATTATTGTGTATTAAATTTTAGATATAAATAAACAAACAACAATAAGGTACAAGTATACAAATGTGAAAACCCCCCCACAAAAATAGAGTTACGCTACACTGACCATAAAATAACAGCTACTGCACAGATATTACATATTGATGTAAAGGTACTTCAGAGATGAATGTAAAGAAATGAAAGTCTGTTTGATTAAACAGTCTGAAAACTGCAAAGAGGAGGGAAACTGCTAAATCAAGGCAGTGGTTTCAACTGCCCCTGACTAAACACCCTTCAGAGTGTGTAGGATAAAATAATGCTGGCTGTGTTAACTACTGAAATAACATGGCAAAGTGAAGGGGCGAGGAAGCCTATCCATGGCAAATAAGAAAAATCATTTTTATTTTTAAGCAATCATATAGTACTAAAACTTCATTGTAGGTGTACATAGAAATCTCTCTAAAAACACAAAGAAAAGTCAAAATGCAACTTTGAACTTGCAGGTAAAGCCCAGTTAATTTTCCATTCTTACCCTTTGCTTGGGAACACTGCAATTGCTCTGGGTTCATCCAAACTGTTGTTGATCAGAACTTTACGGCTTGTCCCATCAAGACGGGCCACCTCTATGGTGTTTCGTCCGGTGTCGGTCCAGTACATGTTTCTGGACACCCAGTCCACAGCCAACCCATCGGTGGTCTTCAGGCCCTGGCTGATCACCGTTTCCATGCTACTGCCATCTAGATTAGCGCGCCTTAAGCACATAGCACAACAGAGGTTATGTAAAATATAGGCTGTTTGATGTTTGACCAAATATAAATATAAGAATCTGTTCCGCCACCTGATGACGTCGAGGGTGACATCTGTGTAGTAAAGTTTTCCCTCTACGCTGTCGTAGTCCATGGAGATGACATTGTGCAGCTCTTGTACAGGTACGTGAACGTCAGTATGATCATTGGTGTCCAGGGAGATTCTGCGCACACTGACACGGTTGGAGAAGAGAAGGTACGTCTCTGGAGAGTCATCACATGACCTGGCATCTCCCTTGAGCAGGATGCCGGTGGGGCATGCACAGGATGTGTCGTTGGGACGAGGCAGGCACAGGTGGGTGCAACCTCCGTTCCTCCTGCCGCACTTATTGAAACCTTAAGAGACCACAAACAAAAATAAAGATGCAAAGAGAAACAGGAGTACCTAAAACTGAACACAAACATAATACAACAGATCTCTCTGAGCAGAAACTCTTACTCAGTTCACTTCTCTGAAACAAAACCAAAATTCTTGTTCTGTCTCACCCAGTGGCCTCTCCCTGTCCACAGCCTGGATGTCCATCAAGCCTGGCAGGTTGGTCCGCACAGTGATGGTGTTGGCCCCGGTGTTCTTGTCAGCTCGTTGGATGCTGCGGCTCTGCCAGTCGGTCCAGTAGATATGGGATCCCAATAGGGTTAAACCGTAGGGGTGCTGGACTGGTGTCACAAGTGTGCGGCGATTCTGGCCATTCAGGTCAGACGCCTCAATGCGCTGCAGAGAAACAAGGTTTACAACCCTAAGATCATGAATTCTGAAGCCAAGGAGCTATTTTCAGTTCTCACTAATATGCATTTTCGCATCGTTTTAAGTTGGTGATAATTTAACATCTTGTAAATCAAAAATATCAATTGGGATCTTTCCAGGTTATTTATTTTTTCCTTCTTATTTTCAGACATGTTTCTAATACATTTGTTTTTTAAAGAACTGGTTAAAATCTCTCTCTAAGCACATCTGATTCAAAGTGACTTTCAATGAGTGTAACAGCAGAAAATCCTCTAATCCTCAGAGCACTTTATTTCCTCAAATAAAATACAGGATTTGAGAAGACAGCTCGTTTAAAGTCAATACTGACCTCAGTGTGAGCATCAGCCCACAGTAACTGCGATCCTGCCATGTCGATAGCAAGGCCATTAGGCCACCCCAGGTTGTTACTAATGAGGACCACACGTTCGGATCCATCCATTGCTGAGCGCTCCAGCTTGGCATGCTCTCCCCAATCCGTCCAGTACATACAACTAGAAAAGAAAAAGATAAAAATAAATGATGGAAAGGTCAGATGAGCATGATGATAAGAACATGATGCAATCTAGAGTTTAAGACATATGAGCAAATCATATCAGATAAAAATACAGAAACTATCACAATGGCAGCCTCACCCCATCTCATGATAGAGGGCGATCGCCCGTGGGCTGTCAAGGTTTTGCCAAACGAGAACTTTTCTCATGGAGCCATCCAGGTTGGCCACTTCAATGCGGTTGGTTCCCGTGTCCGTCCAGTAGATCTTCCTGCCAACAGCGTCCACTGCTAACCCATCAGTCGTCATCAGTCCTACAAAAAGAAACGGAGATGAAGTAATGAGACCATAAATAAGCGGAATCATATATAAATATGTGTTAAACTTCTCTCCTCCCCACCTGTAGATATGACATCTTCCTGTCCTGTCCCATCTATGTTGGATCTGCTGATTTTCTTCATTGTACTGTCAGACCAATACACTTTTCCTGCAAGAGAAGCAAGTAAAACTCAAGTTTCTTCATCCCTTGTCTTTTAAAACAGGTTTCTAGAAGATTTGGGCTACAAACCTTCTTTGGGGTCGACACCAACAGCAATGGTGTTTTTCATGGAGCTATTGACAGCCAAAACCACGTCGGCGAAGTAGGGAATATCCAGAGAAACCATCCTGATATCTGTCCTCCGAGCAAAGATGAGGAAGCTGCTCATCCCTGCACACACACCAACACACATCACAGAAACCTTCCTGTCAGGGTCAAAAGAGGCTGACAGATATTTATATTACAGGAATTTTCTGCTATGATGATTTTTCTTCTTTAATTTCTTCTTATTATACTTAATGTTACATTCTCACATGTTACATTGCAAACAAAGTGTAGTGGGATGCTCCCTCTGTTTAAATGTTTCTGTAGGGAGGGTTTTCCATACCAGGTGTGCATGTCTTTCCATCCGTCTGCAGGTTGATCCCTGTGGGACAGGCACAGCTGGAAGCTTTGGGAGCAGGTGCCAGGAGACAGAGGTGGCTGCAACCTCCATTATTCACCGTACACGGGTTATGCACTATACATACACACACACAAACAGTCTCTGATCACCCACCGACCTACTTTGGATGTGATATAAGTAAAAAAAAAGAAAAAGAAAATGGGAGAAACTGGGGCAAACAAAACACACAAAGTAACAGACACCAACAGAGAAACCCTTCTGGGAACTGTGGCGAGTCCCTTACATTACTGACATTAGAGAGGTTTCACTTCGGTTCTAAGCTCAGTTTACCTGCAATCCCCCCGAGTGACGACAAGGATACTTAATACGACCTAAGAGCACAGGCAACAAAAGATGTGTTTTCTTTGTTACAAGTCTAAGAGAACACTTTAAATGTGGCATATATGTGTTGGGACAAAAGTGCATTTCTCCCACATTTCTGTGTTTCAGTACTGTTACTGTAAGATCATTTCCATGCAGGGAATTTAGAATATTTTGCTTTTACATAAATGTTTACAGTAAAAGATGTGCAAAAAAAAAGGTTGAGTATAAACTTAGATGTTAAGTTGACAAAATTAGATCAAATAAACATTAGTACATATTTAATTAGATAATGACTTATTTGCATTAAACAGTGTTGAGAATGACACTGTTTTCTTGTCATATCTACTCAGGATTAATGTGATTAAGTTTAGTTACTATTCATATGAAATGCACTTTGATATGATTATTTTTGTCATTACAGAGACATCTGTTACGTCAGGCTAATAACCAGCTTAGTTTGTCCTGAAACCACATGCAGATAGCTGATGCTGCTACTACTATATATTAATGTGTGCTATAAATGATGAGACGGAGAAAAGATATGCTAGTTCTCGCTCTTTGGCCAGTTTAAACCAACTCTGAAAGACCTTTAGTGTGAGACTATCACGTCTTTATCTGGTAATAAAAAATAATCTATTAAAGTGATGGTAGATGGACCGATCGCTGAGAGAAGCAAGCTTCACTAGCTCCACCTTAGAGAAGGTTCTGTCCGTGTGATCCAGGAGGAGACAAATGACTTGCACCTAAGAAAGCCATTACAAGGAACTGTCTGAAAATAGTCCCAGCTGGAATGAATCACTGGCTGGATATTATGGACGCTCACTGGGATGAAAGACAAATTAAAACAGAGCTATAAACTGTAAGATGGGCTGAACGGCATCTCCATGTATACTTCTTGGATTGAAATGTATCAAAGACTAAAGAGTTAGAAGAGATAGAAAAAGCACTTTTGCGCATGAAGTCTGATACACAACGATGAGGTAGAGACTTTGGACAACTATAAATATCTCGGCACAGTGTTTGACTCAAGCTTGAAGTTCGATGCAAACATGGTGACAAATGTCAAACGTGCACAGCAGACGGTCCATTACTGCGCAAACTGAACTCTTTTAATGTCTGTGACAGCATGCCGCAGGTCTTTTTTCCTCTTTAATCAAAGCCTTTAAACCTTTTCTTTCATGTGCTGGAACAACGGGCTGACTGCTAAGGACAAGAACAGTTTAAATAATGTCAAAGTCCGCTCCCAAATCATTGGAGTTGAGCCAATTCAGAGATTTGCGGTCAATTTGGTAGGACCGTGTGTACCAAAAAGCAAAAGACATAACCCGCCAACCCAATCGTGTTTTGTCTTCAGTTGCCACTTAAAAGCTCCCCTTATAAAAACAAATGGCTTCTCCATGTTCTTCATACCGTCAGCCAGTACAAAGTTAGACGGCAACTTTTCACTTGTGTAATTCATGTTGATATTTCTTACTTACTATGTTGGTGGTTCTTGTGCAGCCGCTGCCATGCTCACATAGCTGGCCTATCAGTTTGGAATATACTGATATAATTTATCTTTTTTTTTGGTATTTTGTGTTTATTTTGCAAATTGCACATCTCTGGGCCTCCCTGTGTAGCGTGTCTGCTCCTGACATTGAGAAGCAATTTATGATGAAGGTTGCTTGTGTCTTCTGTGCACTGAGTACTGTGTAAAACTGAATTGCCCTTAAAAGGGTAAATAATGTTGTTGGAATTGAACTGAAATAGTGTTTCTCCTCATAATTTTTTATTTATGCATTTATCTTTTAAATGTTATTTTCGTACTCGTTTGTATGTTGGTTTTGTTATTGATTTAAAAAAAAATGTGAATGTTAGACCCTGGTGAAGTTTCATTATGATTATTAGTTCAACCACAATTAAACTGAAAATGATCATCTTTTTTAATAGTCTGCTGTTAAGATAAAACTAAGAGGACATGCTGCTATATAACTGGAGTTTCAACACCGCTGATCATACCTGGTCATTAAATCAGAGATGAAAGTCAGCTCAGAAACTTTGCCCTCATTCATTAATTGATGTCAGTCTTGAATTTTTGCATTAAAGGATAAAAATTATGCCTAAGCTGGAAAAGTGCATCTTAAATAAATGCTACAGTTTTCATGCAGCCTGCAGATGTGCACGGACCTGTCTCACGGTGCCGATGGAACATGTGAATGTCCATAAGGTTTTCCAAGTTTTCCGCCAGTGTCTGTCGTCCCAAACCAGTGAGTTTATCTGCACTCTGGATGCTTTTGGACTGCCAGTCTGTCCAGTACAACTTGTCCTTGTGTACAGTCAGGCCAAAAGGGTGAGGCAGCTGGCTGCCAATCAAAACCTGAGTACAAAGCAGTGAGAGTTTTAAACCTTCCTGAGCAGACTGGACTGGCCTGACTTAACTACTGATAAAAAGAAATACTTTTAAACAACTTATTCAGCATGAAAACATTCATTTAACAGAAAAAAAGCCCTTTTACCTGTCGGTCTGAACCATCAAAGTTGCCAAACTCAATAGTTTTCATGCCTGCGTCGGCCCAGTACAGACGTTTTGTCTCATAGTCGATAGCGAGCCCGTTGGGCCACGTCAGATTGGTTGAGATGATGACGATTCGACTGGAAGCGTCCATTCCTGCTCGCTCAATCTTTGGGTTGGCACCCCAGTCAGTCCAGTACATGAAGCTAGAAACAAAGAAAAACATAAAGAAGTCTGACCTTCTGTCCAGCTGATGACGTTACTTACTAAACCTTCTTAATCATCTCACCCTCCAATTGGGTCAACGACGATGTCTCTGGGCCGGTCAAGGTTCTCCCATATCAGGACAGTTCGCATGCTCCCGTCAGCGTTAGACACTTCGATACGATCCGTACCTAACACCCGAAACATGACAAGTTAGAACCTAAAAGCAACATGGTGATTGTGTTGGAAAAATGCATGTAAGAATACATTAAAACAGGTTGTTTACCAGCATCAGTCCAGTAAAGTTTGCTGGTCAGCCAGTCAATTGCCAAACCTGCTGGACTCTCTAGACTGGTGTCCACCACCACCTAAAAAACAAACGAGAAACAAAGATGTGAATCCTTCTTTCTAGCTGCTTTGTAAGCTTAGATTACTTCCTTGAATCAGAAATATGCCTTGAAACATACACAAAATAATTATTAAATTAGGTTTAATGCTGTTCTGTGACATCAAAGAAAGGCATTTAATAGCAGAATGAACAAATTTAAAGACAAACATGAATTTGATGATGCACTTTCGCATAAGCACCAGCAGATGGCAGCAGTACACAAACTTTAAAATACATTTCCTGCTGCTTTGCAAATATATTGACAGCAGATGTCACCGACCTCCTGCTTGGTGCCATTCCACAGTGCTCTGTTGATGGAGTCAGTGGTAACATCAGTCCAGTAGATGTAACCGTCTTTTGCGTCCCAGTCCAGTGCCACAGCGTTACGTACATCAGCCAGAGGTATGACATCATCGGACATGTCTTCTGTGTCAAAGCTGATTCGTCGGATGTCCGTCCTTCGGGCAAAAAGCAGGAACTTGTCAAGACCTGATTAAAGACCAAAGGTCTTCTGTCAGTCTTCTAGGTTTAACAGCGGGGTCAACAGTGAAGACAGCAAAAACAGCATGACCACAAAGACACCTAACAGCCATTATAAGAAAAAATCCAGTCAACCTTACTGAATAATATTAATCAAAACCTCTTTTTTGAACATAATTACAAGAGACCAAAAACATTAGTAATGTTTTAAAACCAAAGGCTTGTAATGGCATTAATAAAAACTTATTTAGTCAACACTTATTCAGCTACACCAAACTGTAAAATGTTTTAACTTGCTTTAATTTTCCAGTAATTGAGATCCCACTTTAGTCCAAGTAGTGGCTTATAATCCTCTGCATCATCTGTTCTCGAAAATTTTGTTGGCGCCAACAGCTTACGCCTCAACCGGCGGGTTGATCCGATTAACTGTGTTACAGGATTAACTTTTCCAATTTAGCGTCTAAACACGGATTGTTTGATAAGCCAAACTTACAGTCAAGAGTCAGAGGAGGCAGAAGGCCAAAGATAAAGTACAAGATGAAAATCAGAGAAAAAAAAAACTTAATAAAAAAATATCACTACAAACATCTTTACTGAGATTCTAATTTACTTCAACTTTAAAATATAGGTTCTAGTGGATTCTATTTTAAGTTTTAAATAATAAACAGATGTAAAGGGACTCACTGTTGGCACAGTTGTTTTGGTCCACCTTGTTGAAGCCGGTGGGACATGCGCAGGTGTATGTTTTATTGCTGGGGAGACACAGGTGGCTGCATCCTCCATTGTTGGTTCCACATCGGTTCCTTCCACCTAAAGCAGAGGCAGTCATATACAAATCAGTAAACAGCGCTCAAGTGCTCAAAAAAACAATTTTTATCCTTATCCAACCAAGCTAAAGCTGCATGCTTCCCCTGTTCTTTCATACTCCATGTAATGCCAGCATGCTTTGGAGTTCACTCCAACTCTGGAGCATCCTTCCTTTGTTTAAGTTCTACATCCTTCGCTGACAACTAAAACAAAGGATCAGTCAGTACCCCCCCCCCAGTGGGGCAGCTCGCAGTTCATATTCGTGTCACACTGTTGGAGAATTTCTGTCAGTATGAAAAAAAAAACTTGCTTTTGGCCAGAAGACAAGTTAAACATAGTTTGTTATCAAAGAACACAAGTCTTCGGTGTCGTGCTGATAAAACTTTCTCAACTGGCCAGTTCACCACAGGGTCCAGCACTAACACAGCATATCATTCTTTCATCTGTGGATTCACCACCATAGGAGAAAAGTTTTCACTTCTGTGGGCAATGATACGTTTATCGATACCTTTTCCATGCTGGCTTTGTCTGTCCTC
The DNA here is from genome assembly GCA_037177495.1 of Rhadinocentrus ornatus. Taxonomy (NCBI): domain Eukaryota; kingdom Metazoa; phylum Chordata; class Actinopteri; order Atheriniformes; family Melanotaeniidae; genus Rhadinocentrus; species Rhadinocentrus ornatus. Next base: position 6,376,374 of record JBAMHW010000001.1, read on the forward strand.
AACTCCATTAATTCTTTCTTTGCATGTCATATTCAGTATTTGAATCTCCTGCCCAGCGTTTCTCCTTCTTCTACTTTAAGCAATAAACTCGGATGCTCTCAGAAAAGCTCTCACTAAAAAGCTGGGTCTGCTACTGTCATTGAGTGCCATAGAAAACAACAAGCACTCAAACGCACCACCCAGATCAGCTACAACCATCTACGCCTGCACAAGAGGACATTACTCTTTGCATAAGGAGGTGGTCCTACAACGGTATTCAACAAGGGAAACTGGATGATAAAAACATAAACAAAGCAGTGTTTGCTTATTATCTCTACACTGTTCACTCATCAGCAAAGTTTGTGTGTAATTCGAGGTTATGACTAGTGAGAAATGCTGCGAGAGTGACATTTGTAGCACTTGGCTGCTTGTTTAAAGAAACAGAAACCAGTTGAGCTAAAAAAAGTAAAGAGTGTACAAAGTGGTCAAATTCATGCATTCTCCAGGAGCACCTGGCAGCCACAGATGGCAATTAAACAACTGGCTAAAAAGAAGTAGCAACAAGGTCAAACAGAATAGAAATGGATGACTCACACAGCTACATTTCAGCTAAAGGATCTCAGAAAACAGGATGCTTTATTGGAGGAGCAGGATCTCCGTCCAAATAGTGGTTCTGTTTGAGAAAGTTTTTTTTGTTTTTAGCCAAATAATGTGGTTTATTCAGTGGAGAAAAGTTGAACTGGTTTGATTCTTACTTCACAACCATGGACTCAAACACAGTAACAAGCTTGCTCAGCTGACCAGCTCATAACTCAGATCACACAAGCTTTGATTACTGCACTCAGACTCGGGGAGATTGAGCTCATTCTGTCAAGAAAACATCCTTACAGCACTGAGCCTTCACACAGCAAGTACAGTAGCTGAGATATCAAGTTTTAAAATGTTTCACATTTAACCTTTACTAACTTATTAAAAACAAAAGAAAGTCTCATTCATATCCAGTGACTATAACCAGTTGTCGTTTCTGATAAAATACTTGGCAAGCACCAAATGGTGGCTGTGTAATAACTATTACAGCTAAATGCAGATAAAACAGAAATCCTTATTGTTGCCCCTGACAGGTGCATACCTGACAAACACCTTGATGAATCAGGCTGGTCTATGCAGCCAAAGCTCAGAAACGTCAGAAAAAGTCTTTGCAGCACCAGTCACAAGAATTAATTAGGAACTGCTTCTTTCAGTTGAGCAATATCTAAAACTACGTAGACTTCTCTCTATAAACGGTGCTGGAGAGAATCCCTGCTTTTATTTCATCACATTTAGACAACTGTAACAGCTTTTGTTTTTTATTTTTTTTAACATGTTTTATCAAGAAAGAGTTTGCATGTTTCCAGGCAGGTCAAAACGCTGCTGCTGGGCTTAACACAAGAAAAAGACATCATAAAACTGCTGTCTTGGCCTCTCTACGCTGGCTACTGCTGCATTTTAAAAAACATTTAAAATTTTTACATATACATTTCAAATCAAATCCAATTTATTTATGTAGCACATCTAAAAAACAAGCAAAGTTGACCAAGGTGCTAATACTTGTCAGAAGGAAAACGACAATAAAAAGAGCCTGTCTGGTCAAGCCCCTGCATACATTGCTGATTTTTTAGAAATCGACACCCCTTCTCTCAGTCTCAGGTCAGCTGGTCAAAGACTGCTAGTGGTTCAATGGACCCATTTTAAGTCTCGAGGCTTAAAGCTAAAAGCTTTTAAAGCTATGGCCCCAGATTGTGGAAAGCTTTGCCGGTGTCTTTAGGTAGCCCTGATTCTGTTGAGAAAAAAGATCCTTTTATGTAGTCATGATTTTAATTAGATAAGGTTTGATGTTTTTGTTACGAACAAATGTTTGTCTTTATTCATTATCCTTTATCCATATATTGCATAGCAGTGGTACCCAACCTGGGGTCCCCGAGCCCTCAAGGGGTCCCCGAAAAGCACAGGGGGTCCGCAAGGTACTTTCTGTACAGCGCCAGTGTGAAAGTAAGGCTGTGTCCACACAAAGACGCTTTGGGAGCCTGAAAAGACATTCTTTTAAAAACCAGGTCCCAAAGTGAATAAATGGGGGTCTTCAAAATCCGCTGTACAACTATATTTTAGAACTAATATTCCCAGTCAAAATAAAATACTTCGTAGGCCACAGCTTGTGCATCAAATCAGTTTTCGTCCACATACTGTGGTTTAGTACATGTGTACTTTTGGTAGTCGCATGAAGGGGTCCTCCAGGAACATAGGCTGGGATCCATTGCTGTAAAGCATGTGATTATCAATGCTTTTCTTTAACATAAACAAATAAATCAATCCATGAACCTAAAAGTGCTAAAGAATTTTTTTTAAAGGTGTCATCACCTGGTCTTTTGATGTATCCACTGACCTCTAAGTGTCTTTAAATATTTCTTTGAAAACTTATTAAACAAGTTTTAACAAAAAAAAAAATCAAACAAAGAGCTTGTTTTGACCCTTTACTCATACCACAACTATGTCTCGTGGCAGTTCATGCAAGCTTTTGACTAATGTTAATGAGGTGCGTGCTGATTGGCCCCAGGGAGGCCAGAGTCAGAAAGGGGGCTGGTCCAGTGCATCAGACTCCAAAACATCAACAGCTTAGTAATGCTGAGCAAACCTGACTGAGCAGCAGCTTATGTAATTCAGCTATTTATGTTAAAACCAGACTCCAAGAGTGAAGATACCAAAATGCTAGATTAAGCACGTTTACAACACTTTACGTGGCAAAGCACTTCACCCCACTTATAAAAAAGAAAACAAGGTGCTAATTTGTACATTGCAGGAGGCTAAACTTTTAGGCTCGTCCCTTAGCGTTAGCATTAGCATCATGTGCTCAGCAGTAAAGGGGCTGGCTTATTCCTGTGATGATGAAATCCCAGGAGCAAATTAAAATCACGCGTTTGCGAGAGTTTACACTTGTTGGTGGTTCTGCTGTGATCAAAGGGCCCAGATGGAAAAACTCGACCGTCTTCAAAAGGAAGACTTTCAGGGAAGATAACACTTCAGTCCAAAACACATATATACATGTTTTAACTTGAAAAAGTACAATTTCCAGGACTCCTTGAATTGAAAACTTCCCAAGAAAAGACAGAATATTTCCCAATCATTATGGATTTCTGTCTTTTCTTTCTGCTTTGCAGATGAAGGCGTCTTTGCTGTGATGCTTCAATTCAAGCCACTGTAATTTGTTTCATAAGACCAAAACCACAAAAACTTCTTTTCACAACAATATAATCTTTGTTGCAACACATTTAAAACATAATACGACAACGATAAAAGAGATAAAGATAAAGAACATTTCTGAGGTATTCAGCAAAAACCAGCTTCTGCATTTATTTCCGACCCAGCTGTGCACCCACCTGCAGGCTGCCTCTGAGGGTGCAGGGTGTGGATGTCCATTGGGAAGTGTAGCTTGTTGCGAATGATCTCCTGGTTCTTGCCGGTGAACTTATTGGCGCTGTTTATGCTCTTGGTGTGCCAGTCGGTCCAGTAGAGGCTGTCCTCAAACACTGTGATGGCAAATGGATGAGGGAGGCCTAAAGAGAGAAACAGAGTTCAAAGGTTGACTAAAGTGTTTTATCAAACTTGCAACAGAAAAAAAAACTATCTACATGACAGATTTCTCTGGTAAGAAGATAATCATCAAAGTAAACAAACAAAAGAGCCGAGTTTGACAGTTCATAATTAATCCGAGACAGATTTGATCGCTTGAGTCTGAACATATAGAAATCCTTTGGAATGATTCTGTGTTTGGCTTGTTCCACCAACACTCTCCAAACATCCTCCCATTCTGATGTCATTGTCCTCATTTAGAGCTGCTTTCAATTACTCTGCCTCTCTTCTGCCTGAAGCTGCTTTAGTTGTGGCCGACGGCTCCAAAGCCAGAGGCACTCCCGTGGTTTATCTAAGCATGATGCGACTTTTCTGAATGGAAGATCAAGAGGAACCCTTAAAACCGACACACACTCATACTACATAAAAATAACCACTTTCATCTCTATTCCCCGAATTTGCAGGTTTTAATGACAGATCTGATTTCTCTATAAGATGTATAAACATTATATGTGGAATAATCCAAAAGATTAAAAGCTTTGGCTACTGGTAACTTGAGTGTTATGTGTCTGTTGGTGGTCTACATCCTCTTTTAATGCAGTTTAACAAGAGAAGAGCTTTTTGTGACTGCACAGAAAGATTGAAATCCTTTTTTTGCCTAGTTGTTTTGAAAAACTCAAGTTTTTTCTAGATTTCTCTAAAACATGTCTAAATAAGCAATTATCCAGGATCAACTTAAAAAACCACATCTAATGTTGCCTCTACTCCATTTCACACCACGGAGAAAAACCGAGAGAATGCAAATTCCAGAATTGTTTTTCGCTGGCAGATAATAATGTTTACATGTAAAACCTCAGCGCTTGTTTAAGAAAACAGGCTGCAAAAATAAGCTTCAGGGCCCTTGAAATGTGTCAACCCAAGAACTTTGCTTCAAGGATTAAAGTCTGCAGATACTTTTGTGATCACACAAACGGCTGAGTTGGATTAAAAATTGACAGAAACGAAAGCTGCGGACGGTATCGGTGGATCCCTGACGGGGAACATTCTGCAGCAGCATCTCTGGTGGGGAGCATCTGGTGGGGAACACTTGTCCAAAAATGATGCTCCTTTTCACAGTGCTGCACATTTGATGACACTTTTATGGCACAACATAAATGTCAAGCGGTAAATGGCAAAAACTGGAGACTGAGACAATAATGAGACGCAGAAATCAAAATCATTGTGTGTGTACTTCAGTGTAAACTCATAAAAGACGTGTTTCATAATTTTAAGTTTTCTTTACAAGCAACAAAATTATTAAAATCCACACGTGGAAGAGGTGGAAAACAGGTGAAAACAAATTCATTAATTATTTAGGTTTGATTTTTGACAGTTCCTGGATGTGTACATTTTATCAATTAACCCATTAAAATCTAAAAAACAATATATATTTTCTTTTTTTTTAAAATCAAGAATCAACCAAGAAAGCCAGGCTAAAAGAGGAAATAATAATAAAGGAGCATTTCTATATTTTTTCGTCCAGGTGTGTTTGAAGGGATTCTGGCAAAGTGTGTGTGTGTTTCTGATCATATCCCAACATGAAGGACACAGTACACCTTCTTCCCTCCTGCTTTTCACACGGTCATCTCCTTTCTTGTCATCCCTGCACCTTCACCCCGCCATCTCCTGCTCTTTCTTTTTGTTTTTGTTTTAATACCGGGACAGCTGGAGCAGCAGCTGCAGGTCGTCAGGGCATCAAACGTCCCACCAAGCCTTCACAGCCATGTCCCCTTTTACCAACGTGTGGCACTTTGTGGTCTTCTCACACCTTAACCTAATCTGTTTCCTCCAGATGGACAGAAGGTGGCTCAGTTTAAAGTGTGATGGAAATTTCAGTCTTTCAGCTCACTTTTGAATGTTATAAAAAAAACAACAACTGCTTGTTCTAAGGATTTTTTAGATAGGACAAGGATTTACATAGGATCTAGATGGGATAAAAACAGAGAAAAATAGGCTGCATACAAATCTTAAGAAAAACTGAGTTCTGATCAGTTAAAATGAAGAGGTTGCTCTGATTATTTGAGTGGTTGAGAAAATATCTACAGACACAAAACAGATAGGAAAAGTTGCAATTTTAGGTATAATAAAGCTTTATATTTGTTAAACAGATAAATGGTGAAAAAATTTCAGAAGGTACCAAAGTATTGAAATAAATAAAAACTTGAAATGTGTATGAAGATGCTCTAATTGTGATAACAAATTAAGAAATTTTTGTTATGTTTATGTAATATATATATATATATATATATATATATATATATATATATATATATATATATATATATATACGTGTGAGAACCTGCAAAATAGCAAGGCGTCTACACACCTCTCTTCCCCGCTGTA
>JBAMHW010000001.1:6382437-6403360 GCA_037177495.1 Rhadinocentrus ornatus
ATATATATAAAATTGAACATATTTTTAAATGTTAATTCATACCGACTAACATGAACCAAGGAGTAAACATTACCATGACCCAGGTTTGTGATAACTACAGTATTTGCTGCTCCTGTAACGCTAAAAAATTAACTTAAACATTAACGTAAACACAACTGAGAAAGACTAAACACAAACAAAATGCCCCGAAGAAGAAAACCCTATTCTGCAGATTACAAACTGCAGGTAGTAAAATGCGTCTTTGTCTTTATGTGCAATGAACAGTTGACCCGCTTTTCCATATTTATATATATCAATAGTGGCAGGGCAGAGTTGTGCACGCAGCAGTGTCAGTGTCTTTACATGCCAAATGTGATCTCAATCTCACCTCAATCAGCTGTTCGTTAAGTGTAATAAGGAGACTAGTTCTCCTTCACAGTTGAAAAGAATTCTGGTGGAAACCCAGGTGTTATGTTAACATACCGACCGGACACATATTCAGCCTTTTATTCCGTGTGCTATTGTGTAGTTAAATAACTGCCCTGTCCAGATTAAATGTTTGTTCTTGGACTTGGATTTTGTGAATTAAATTTCTCAATAAATGCGACTTATAGTCCAGTGCGACGAAATATGTTTTATTTTTTTTTGTTGTTATTCTCTCTCTCGCTCTTCATGATGCATTTTATGATTGATGAGACTCAGTGCAGAAAATACGGTAAATAAAATGTTTCCATGACAAGCTAAAGCCTTGATTTAAGATCCACACTAATATATGCAAGTCTTAGAAGCAAACTGTCACATATATTTAGATAAAAACATTTTTTTTCTCCCACCGACTGGTATATAATTAATCATGACATGCTTAGACTCGAAGTACTGAAGTTTTACTGCTGTGGCTGTGAGACATGGAGATGGTTTAAACTTATTTATGTGCAGGTGATCGTTCACAATTCAGACACCTGAATGTGGTACTCTGCTTTTTAAAAGATGCTAGAAGTCTAATATGTTTTTTGTACTCCATTTCCATCTTAACAGTATAAAAAAAAAGATCTCAATGTGTCACCTAGAAATTTATTAGCTGGTGTACCTTCATGCAGCCAATAGTTTTTATTCTATTTTTGGCTCCAAGGTCTTTATTGGACAGTTGTTCAGATCAGAAACTGGTTGTGTCAAGGTTTTGCAGCCTCTGTGTCTGTATGTGAGACGGCTGCTCAACCAGATGAGGAAGCCTGCCAGATGTGTACTACGATCATTTCCACACGCACTATTAATGTGTGAATTAATAAATAAAGTTCAAATACACACATGCAGAGACAATCACACCACCCTTTCCGCAACACCCCTGGAGGAGCTGGCATACGGCCAGCCAGCACACACACACACACACATCCACACCCACATGGCCAGCTATAGGTGCAGGGAGATAAATGCTCGTTAACATTCCCAGGCACAGCAGCTCCGAATGTAACCATGCACACACACACACACACACCAACGTCCCATTTGTCCTGTGTGTTGTCTGAGCAAACACAGGCTGAGGAGGAAGGACAGGGCCAATTACAGCCTTTTATCCTCACAGCACACATCATTAAGGAGAGCTCACAGGAACGATGGCGGCACACACACTCAAAAATTTCCGTGTACCCTCTCTTTCTTCACACTCTTGATAATCGCTGATATTCCACAACATTTTCACTCTCTTAGAGAAGAAAAAGACAGAATAACCAATTTGTTTATTATTATTAAACCCAGGAAGTTGAACCCGGGAGCTTTGCATGTATGTGCTCCCAGGTTCAAGCCCCGGCATCTGCAGCCCCAAGGGGGGCATGAGCTGGTGTTTTCTGAGGGCCGGCTCTAAGCACGGGTAAATTCAGAGGGTTGCGTCAGGAAGGGCATCTGCTGTAAAACATGTGCCAAATGAACATGCAAATACATCCTGCGACTTTCGTATCGGGTCAGGTGGTAGCGGATAATTTCGCTGCCGAAAGGAGGAGGATTTTAATACAGTAATACCTCGAGATACGAGTTTTATTTGTTCTGTGACTTTGCTCGTATCTCATTGTCCTCGTATCTCAAAGCAATTCCCCCCATTTTAATTGAAATTCCAGCTTGCAAAATTCCACTCCAGTTGTTTTGTGTATGTGTTTTGAATATGAATACCTGTATTTATAAATGACAAATATTGTATAAAAACATACAGTAATAAAAAAGAATGGTAAAAAATAAACTGGTTTTACTTTAAAGTGTTTTATTTACCTTGGATTCAGAAGACTTGAGCTAACGGAAGATGCGCACGGAGGCTTCTGACTAAATTAAAATTAAAAATAAAAACAGAATTCTAAAAACAGATTCACATTTTTTTAATGTGCAGGTGGCGATAAAACAGCATTTGTTTTGCTTCTCGCTTAAAAACAATAGCAAGCAAAAGAAAACAAGCATTGTGATCTGGTTTGGTTCCACTGCAGCCCGCATCAGTATAACTGCTGGATTAACTAACTTCACCACCAACCTACAACCATCAGAACGCCCTGCTGACTGCTTGCTTGCCGAGTGAGAAACATGAAGAACAAACGCAGCAGGAAACAACAGAAAATATCAGTAAGAACCTGAACCACAGCATGACGTCTCAGAAGCTGGATTGTGTTTGTACCTGCTCCCATTTCCAAACACCAGGTCTCCACTTTTAGTGCACATAAACACAAACACTCTTCTCTGTAGGAGTGAACACAAATAGAAGCAGCATTGAAAAAGTTTTTGTGCTGTTGTCATTTAGGGCTTTTGTGTGTCTTTTTTTCAGTGTAAGGTTGATGTGTGTGCTGTTTAATGGAAATGCTGCCCTGATTAACTCCACATGCCATAATGAGGAAGGGTTACTGTAAGGCATCATCCATCATCTAACGTAGGAGCACTTCTTTGCTTGTGGGTGTGATAATTGATAAAAGTCTCAAACAAGACACTTAACTCCTGCCAGACCTCTGCACACTGCATCGTTTCTGGTTCACTGTGCCTCAATCTGAGCTTCGTGATGGTGCATTATCCTACTGGAAGCAGCCATCAGAAGATGCTACACTGTGGTCCACAACAATACTCAGGTAGGCTGTGGTGGTTTTAACAATGCTCAGTTGGCACTAAAGGGCCCAAAGCAGGTCAAGAAAATATTTTTACATCAAATTCTGACTGATTCTGAGTGTAGCAGCTAAAATGGAGACTCAGACCAGGAAAACCTTTCCATCTTCTATTGTCCAGTAATGGTGAGTTTGTGTTAATTATAGCCTCAGTTTTCTGTTCTTAGCTGACTGGAGTGGCACCGATGTGGCCTTCTGCTGTTGTAGCCCATCTGCTTCAAGGTTGGACGTGTCATGCATTGAGAGATGATATTCTGCATACCTTGGTTGGAACCAGAGGTGATATGATTACTGTTGCCTTTCCATTATATTTAACCAATCTACCCATTCTTCTTTGAGCAGGCAACTGCTGCTTAGTGGATATTTTCTCTTTTTCAGACCAACTGCAGATTCTTTCTGTTTGAAAATCCTAACTAACTAGCAACCTTGCCACATTAAAAGTTACTTCTTCCTCATTGTGATGCTCAGTTTGAATGTCATCAAATCATCTTAATTATGTCTACATGACTGAATGCATGTGATGAGATGTTTGTGTTAACAAGCAATCAAACAGGTGGATCTGCTAAAGAGGCCATTGAGTGCTATTGAATGAAAATGGTGGAGGTGGTCAAAGGCAGGTATTGAGAAAAGTAACAAAAACTTAAGAAAATACATAAACTGCTTGTTACGACCCCTCTTTTAAAATTAGGGGAATAGGGGTCAATAACAAAAACTAGCCGGACCAAACTTAAAAATATAACAATGATTTATTAATAAATACCCGGATTCAACAAAGATAAACAAACAAAGTTGTCCTAAGGTAGGTTATATCAGTCCGGTATCAAAAGAAAAGAAATTTAACAAAAGATGTCTTTTCTCCTAAACAATCTCCTAAATGAAATGAACCAAAACTCCTATAGAAAATCCAAACTCAAAATGGCTATTCAAAATGATGAGAATGTCTCTTCTCAATTTAAACTCAAACACAATTGTGCACACAATCTAATTTCAGGGAATTCTAATGTTCAAACCACAAGGGTTTACTCAGACCAGTGTCTCTCCAAAACCAACCCAGCTGGCAAACTTTGACCCCAATGGATCACAGCTGCCCAGACTGATGGCGCTTCCTCCTTTAAAAGCCCTTGAGCTCTTCTTATTGGTCCTGAGGCAGGAAGTGAAGGAATGGCGGCGTCCAATCAGCATGGGGCAGAGGTGGGTCCGAACCAAGGTAAGCGGGAACAGTCGACGACCAATCACAGAGTTGCAATCCCACAGCAGTCTTTTCATACACAGCCACAGGCTGTAGGCCTGGGGATGTGACACTGCTATTTTAACGTTTCTTTTGTGAAACAGTTTCAGTTTTCTGCAGCCCTGACCTAGAACGTGACAGCTTAAATAAAAGTGACTAAAAATAAAAACCAATAAGATCAATTTAACTTCAACTGGAAGCTATGGCTAACTAGCCGCAGTCTTTACTGAAGCACAGCAGAGAGGGACATATACCGGCTTTACTATAATATTTGTGCAAGTGTCTGGTTTCTATCTTTTTGAACACTGGCTTCTGTCCCTTAAAAGAAACAGGTATGTAACCCTTGAGGAAGATCAGCTTTGATTTTGACAAGGCACAACCAAAAGCTTGAAGACTTATTCTGTCCTGACTTCAACGACTGCAGCCTGAGCAAACAGCTGAGTGTTTACCTTGGCTGATGACCGCCTTGCGGTTCCGTCCGTCCAGGTCCGCTCTCTCGATGACGTGGTGCTTGGCGTCCACCCAGTACATGCGGCGGCTGGCATAATCAATGGTGAGGCCGTTGGGCCAAAACAGGTGTGTGTCTGCGATGACCCGCCGGTTGGAGCCATCCATGTTGGCGTACTCGATGCGAGGCGTGTTCCCCCAATCTGTCCAATAGATCTTACTAAGGAGAAAAATGAGAGAGTTATAGTTGGTTTACCTGCTTACATCTGAAGCTGCGCAAGCAGAACGAGACAGATTGTTGTCAGGGTTTAAGACACAGCAGGTGTCTAACATAAACAAGTCTCCTTTGTCCTCTACATTTATGTCCCCCCATTATCATACAGTGTTATGTGCAAGCTCTGAGGGAAGATTTTATTGTTTTCCCCCATCTTTCAGTTAGCGGATGCTAATGAGCTTCATAATAAGCTGCATTTTTTCTTTTTCTTTTTTCTTTTTTACCCTGTCCTGTCCAGCATCCTAACATACAGAACGGAGGTCTGTGTGCCATATTTTGCCGGACAGATTTGCTCTTCCAAGGGAGACATGTTATATAAATGGCTGCCCTTGATGTTTTGAGTATTTTTCTTATACTCTTATTTTCTTTAGTCTTGATATGTCAGTGCCGAACCCGACAGGGAGATAGAGGAAGAGAGAGAAAGAGAAAACGACAGAATTGAAATTTGGAAATAAAAGTTGTCTAGGCTGCCTAAATCACATTGGTATTCACAAAAACAAAATAAACTACCACAGTACTACATGATAAATAGGGAAAACAGTCATCGAATGTACCTGTAGAGAAACGTACTAACACACAAACATCAGCAACATCTAGTTCAAAGCGGATGGAGAGATGAGCATGTTTGTGAGCATGCACGTGTGAATGTGAATGTGTGACCGTGCAACAAGGATGAAATGTGTGCTTGCAAGGGGGCCGTGACCACGTCGCATCCCGAAGCATCAGGGGGAGACAGAGGGAAACCCGAGGCCCCAAAGGCCCGGCAGGTCCACAAAGCAGAGCCCAGGACAGCCAAAGCAGAGAGAGCAGCGGCCCCACTCAGCCCAAAGCAGAGGGGCCCCCAGACCAGAGCCCCCTGGCACGATAGGGCAGGGGCACTGAGCAGCCCAGGGCAACAGTGAGCAAGCCCAGTGGGCACCGGGTGCTGCGGTGCGGGCCACACGGAGAGTGGGTACCCCAAAAATCCAAGGGCCATCCATCCCTCCCGGCAGAGCCCCGCCCAGGAACCCGACTGCCCCAGGCAAAACCAGTGCGGGCCACGCCAACCCAACACCAAGGCTAGTACCCCAGGGACAAGAACATGTCCGCATGCAATTTAAAAACTGGAAGGAGCCATGAGGTAGTGGTGGGTCTCACTGCTCCCAGGTAGCAGGACCCCATCAGGGCTCCCTCAGTGTTTGTGAGTGTGTGTGTTATGTGTATAGTGCTGTGGTGTTAAATATGGTAGTGTTTGCTGCATGCCTCATCCAAAACTCCCTCCTGCCACTGCATAACACCAACCCAAGGAGGAGGACACACTTTTCTGCTGCCCCTTTCATGAATTACTTGTTCCACACAGATGCTTGCCTGTGGGCAACGCTGTGCTGCCAAACTTTAATCACTGCTCTGCTGCTATGCAACATCTAGGACACATCCAGAGGGGATATGCATATATGAATGTGTGTACATTTGAAAGCATCTGTGGAGAATTATAGAGTGTTTGTGCACGTGTGTTTTTGGGACTCATACCCCTCTATCGGGTGCAGTGCAATGGCTCTGGGTTTCTCCATATTCTGCCACAGTAACACTTTGCGCTGTGTCCCATCCAGATTGGCCACCTCAATGCGGGACGTTCCAGAGTCTGTCCAGTAAAGCTTATCATGGATCCAGTCTATAGCCAGTCCACCTAAAGGAGAGAAAAAGAATGTAACCCTCTAAGTACAAAAGTAGCTAAATTGAACCAAGCAACAAACTGAATGGAACAGACCCCATCAACTTAAACTTTATACCACCAGATAATTGACACATGTGTTTTTTATTTATTTATTTTTGGGGGCAGGGGGGACTGAATTAGGAAATCATGAGGACCCTACTGAGCTGATGAGGAAGATGAGTGATACAGAGCGGATTACAGAGAAAGCTGAACACGTCGTCACTGTTGATGAAGTATTTTCTCAGCTATTTGCAGACTCTGATTTAATATGCAAATTAGATAAATAAATTTACTTCCATCAAATACACTGGTTCATATTTAACATTTTATCGTTAACAGGTTTATTTTATTCTGCTAATAAACAATTTTAATTTTGAAGTAGTTTTAAAGGTAAAAAGAAAAAAATATTTATGACTCGGACATACTCACTCCTTCTCAGACACATTCATACGGCCTCCATCTATCAGTACACAAAACATTTCTGTGATATGCACATAAGGACTAAAGACATTGATGAATCCATCAGGGGCAAAGTGGGGGTTTCATATCTCAGTAAAGGACTGGAGAAGCATTTTCAGACAGCCTTTAATAGTCATTAAAATTTAAGTTTACGTCTAGTTTCATACGAAGCTGGTTAAAGATAAGAGATAGATAAGAGAATGTTGATAACAAAAAAGGAGGTGAGGAAATGTAAACACTTAAGTAATGTTGCAAAAAAGTATACTAAGCTAAACTTAATAGTAGATCATTTAAATGTTTTAAAATGAATTTGTTATGTGCTGGAAAAGAGAAGCTGAGAGACTTTTGTTACTGTTGCATTTTCATGATATGAATGTGTGATGAGATGCATTCAGCCACACTTAGAATCTGACTTATTGAGGAAAAAAGGATATTGGAAATTCTGATTGGCTGGTAACTTTAGGAACTATCAGCCATATTGGCTGGTGATATAAAAATAAAAATGTAAAATTTAAATAAAAAGTGAGTTTAGGCCTCTGCTAACAATCTGCTGTAATCAAAGGATTGATGTGGAAAATGTTCCTCTTTCTGCTTTTAGTATTCATGCTGACCTGATCCCCTCTTTAAAGTTCACTGAGAAATCATAAAATTACCCCAAACTTTCATCTGTAATGTCTCATCATTTTATATCACTAGTTTTAGTGTGTTTCGTAGAAATTATGTAAATCCTTATGTAAATAAAATTATAACATGGCAGAAGATGAAAATAAAAATAGAAAAAGAGTCAGGGAGAAATACAAAAAAAACTAGAGGACTAAAACAAAGAAAGGCTAAAACATAAAGTAAAATGGAGAGGAAAACTGAAAGGCAGACAATAAAGCTGAAAAAAAAAAAAAAAAAGATGAATGAGCTTGCTGTCCTACATCTGAACCCGTTACCAATTAGCCGCAGCACCCACCTGGGCTCTCCAGACCAGTGGAGACGACCTCCTCCACGTTAGAGCCATTAAGGTTGGCCTTCATGATGCGATCCAGCGTCACATCCGACCAGAACACCAGCTCAAGGCTGTGATGGAAGTCCAGAGCGATGGCATTTTCCAGGTTGTTGAGCAGAAGGGTGTATTCAGAGCGATGGGGCAAAACCTGTCGGATGTCGATGCGGTTGGCGAACAGCAGCACCGGCTCTGGACCTAAAGGAGGAAGCAATGAGCAATAGGAATGGAGCAAACGTAGAAGGGGAAATAAAGACTAAAATGAAAGAAACATCTTAATGAAAGAGGCAGAGCTGGGACCAATATACACTTTTAATAACACAGAGTATTAATCTCAGTGGAGGTAAAGGTTTGGCTTCTGGCAGCTGCCTGACAGACAGCCCTGACCTGGATTTAACACTGGCCTGCAGCAGATTGATGGGCTGCTGTACCAGGCCTCCACTCTGCAGCAAATCTAAATCTAGTACAGACCCTCAGAATGAGCCCAAGACCCCAGAGAAGAGGAGCGGATACGGTTACTGTTGCAGCAATTATAAACACTGTGCAACCAAACTTTTATTGGAGGTCAAACTCTGGTGACCCTGGTGATCACATGCCAAGGATAAAACACAGAATAAGCTATTCTTTTTGCTTTTACCCAGAGCTTTGCAGCTGCGCTTGTCAGGTCGGAGCTCATAGCCCTGAACACACCAGCACTGGAACCCCCCCTCCGTGTTGGTGCAGCCCTGGCTGCAGTAGCCTTCTTCAGCACACTCGTCCACATCTGGAACAGACCACAGAGGCAGAGGATGACAGGGGAGGAAACAGTGGAGACAGTGGAGTCAATCTCCCACAGGGTTAACAGGGAATTCAACACTAAACGGTTGCAGCAGATGTTGAAAAGCTGCTTCATGTGGCAGCTGTAAGGTCACATTTGTTGGAATATTTTCTACATAGACAGATTTTTTTTTTACTCATTTCAAATTAGATGGAAACTTTAACTTTTGAAAACCTGAAGTACTCCTTTTGGAAGGCTTTTAATATTTTGGAGACTTCGCCTGAACTTCTATTTTGTTTATCAGAGTTGGCCTTTGCAGGGCTATTGTCCACATATTGTACTTTGGTTAAACAGTGCATCATTCCAAAGCGATGTTCATATTCATTCTGAAAGGGTTTTTTCATTTTTTTAAGGCAAACCTGAAACTTTTTCAATTTGTGCTGTGCCATCTTCATTTAATCTTCACCACAACACTTTATACTGATATTTACACATCCTAACAAAGCTCACGTGTTCCCTTTACTTTGACTTTTCTGTTTTGTTAATGTATTTTGTTTTATTCAAATGAAGTCAGTTATCTTTAGCTTTTAGTTTATTTTTGTATAGTTTCATTGTTTTAGCTTGTTAGCCTAACAGACGCCTCACTTGATTCCTTCTAGGAATTATGTATATTAGCATCAGCTATAAACACTATGATACTTGCATTGGAGAGCGGCTTTCAGACTATCTGAGTATTTTGTATATGCATCTATTAGATTAACCTTTAAATGCATGAATAAAGCAAACAAACTAAACCAAAGATTAAATGGATATAATCTAAATGATTTGAACTGGTATGTTAGTGTGGATACCACATTTAATTGATTTATTCTCTTTTTTTTTAACCCTAAAAGAAACTAAATCAGATGGCTCTAGTGATTTCACATGCAAGTTGTCAAAATATTATTAAACTTTATTATTAAAGTTTCACACTTTTCCAAGACTATCTTGTGGTTATAAAAGTAATAATAAGCAATCTTGCAGGTGGTGTGAATGTGTGGCAGCACACGGCAACACATTTTACAGTCATGTTATATTTAGAAAGTCAGTGAAGCTATCGGATGTTAAACACAAAGCTGCAGCAGTCATGAATATCTTCAACCTGCTCAATCACTTTCTCTAACACACACACACGCGCAAACACACACAGACAGACACACACACACACACACACACACAAGGCAGTGTTACCCTGGCAGGTTTGGCTGTCATCCATCAGTCGGTATCCAGTGTGACAGGTGCACTGGACCTGTCCTCTGCCCATCTGACACTTCTGGGAGCAGCCTCCGTTATTCTGGTTACAGTTGCCCTCGCTGGAGCGCGGCCCTAAACGCAGAACGGAAACATTACAGGAACATAAACACGGTTTGCTGATTCAGTATAAATACAACCACACACACACGTGCTTAAAAACAGCATCTCGCTCCTCTGATGTTGAGCCTTGAAATATTTTAGTATCGAAATGAGTGAGGCCTGAGGACGGTGAGGTTTATTACCATATACAGTCGAGACTGTCTTTCAGATTTATTTGAATACTTACGAAGCCACACATGGTGTTTATAAAGAACTCTGTTTACAGTCTGACCTTTCACTACTGCCACTGTGAGGTCCAAATTTCACCTTCACCAAGATAAAGACTTTGCAAGCAGCTGAGACAAGTTTTCCATTTTCTTTCTGTTTTAGAGTTATGCCAGTTAACTACATCACTAAACAGAAAGGGTGGGGAATGGTCATCAGGATGCGGGTTGAGGAGAGAGATAATCTGTCCCAGGGGTATCAAACATACAGTATGGCCTGGAGGCCAAAACTGGCCCAGTAGAGGGTCCAATCTGGCTCATGGGATGAATTTGGTAGATATAGATTAGACATGGTACACAATGACTACAATTTATTAATAAAAGTAGCTGCAATTCCAAAGATTTTCCATGTGAGGTTGCCTTTATTCAAATGTTTGAATCAGAACAATCTCAAGGCCGGGGGAAAACTTGTTATATTTTCTATATCTTTCTTAATAGATCTGATTTCAGTTTCTACTATGAGATGAGTCAGTTCAGATCGTCAAATGAAAATAACTTCAGCTCTTGACAATTTAATCATAATGTAAAATAGTATATTTTTAATTACCAGATACCTGAAAATGACCATATTTTTGTTTCTTGTTTTGTTTCTTTTCTAATTCAGCAAAATGCAGGTGCAACATGATGCTCTGGGATGGATAAAATAAAGTTGTGAAGTGCTGCAGGGCAACGACAGCTGCAAGAATGTGCATAATAAATGCCATCAAGACAAGTCAGGAGCACAAAATCTTAGGGTTGGAAAGTGATGTAGTATTGCTTTTATAAGCAAATAAAACAATTTATGACACTAAAAGAGAGTCGCTATTTCAAACTGTAAAAAGTTGGCTTACTGCAGCAGACATGCTGATATATTTCATCAGCATACTCATACTTACGGCAGTCGTGGTGTGGCTGCTCATCAGTTCCATCCTCGCAGTCGTTGACCTCGTTACACACCTTCCTCTGGCCGATACAACGCCCATTCCCACACTGGAACTGATCAGGTGCACACGGAGGATTCTCTGTGAGGAGATAGGATGATATATGTCAGACATCTCGCCCAAATCAAAAAGATTTTTTTACGGTATTACACTGATGTATTTACTCTAACATAATCTTCCACTCTGCTCCTCACTCATACATGACATGATGCCATAAAAGTAGTTGTAGCCGGCAGTACAGCATAAATGTTTACTGAGAGAGTAGGAGTGTTTTTCTTTGTTTTCCCTTATCTTCTGTAAATGGCAAATTGCATCACAACAATACAGAAAGAATATACAGTGATTAAATAATCATTGTTTTAAATGTTTTATTAGGAGTAAATAGAGACATGCATAAAAACCAGGATCCGGGTAAAACTTTACTTCTTCTTTCCTCTGCTGGTTTTCCATCATTTCAATCTCAGTGTGCAGCCAAAACAATCGGTCTTAACCTAAAAAGCAACCCACCCTCCCGAAAAAAGGGAACACTTTCTCAACAGAGGAGGCTTGTTCTAAGCTGTTGTCATGGCTACGCCTGGAAGCTTGTGTTATATTTAGCCTCGGAAAACAAGATAACAACCAGCCTTACCAGTTTTCTCACAGCCTTCTTCATCGGTGCGATCCGAGCAGTCATCCTCACCATCACATCTCCATGACAACCGGACACAACGTCCAGTTCCACAGCGGAACTGGTCGGCCGTGCACATGGATGTGGCTGCAAGGGGTACACACACACACACACAAACAGCAACAGATGCATGAAGACAAAGTACAAACAAATACATCAATATTAAAGAAGTTTCAACATTTTTCTTTTCCTTTTCAAGTATCCACCCTTTTGCAGGACACTTTATTAATAACTTGTTCATTAATTCTTAATCAAAGGACACTTACTGCAGTTTTTCTCATCTGACTGGTCGTCACAATCATACTCGCCATCACACCTCCAACCAGCGTTGATGCACATCCCGCTGCTGCACATGAATTCAACAGACCTGCAGGGCTGATGGGAAGCTGCAAATACACATAAATTCACCAGTACTTTACACTCTGTATATTACAGAATGATTTTAAAGGTCCCAAATTGATGATCAAAGTTCACTGACCGTAATCTATTATTAATAATTTACAGTCTGAAATGCTATTATTGTTTACATATCTTAAAGACAGAACATGAACTATTTTTCCTGTTTTTAAATCATCTGTTCAAGTTTGTAAATAGCTTGAAATGGTACAAAACTAAGTGGTGAACTGCCAGAGGTTAAAAAAAAAGTTAGGTTTCCTTAAAATGGAAAACATTGTACATTTCAGAATTATAGAAAACAACTTTTTAAGAAAACAAGAACTGGATTAACAACTTAAAGCTGTTGTACTGGAATAAAGGTTTTTCAAACCTTAAAAGTTGGTGCTACCAATTCCTATAGATTAGGGATCACAAACTCTAGACCTCCTAAATCAGTGTCCTGTAGGTTTTCACTGTGTTCCTGCTGCAGCTCACCTGGTTCAAATTGAATAGTTCTCCAATAACTTGTTGTTCAAGAAAAATAAGAATAATTTTTCTTGTCATTGGATTAAATAACACAACAACAACAAAAAAGAGAAAGCCAGTCTGCACCAGCCTCTTAACGACCGATTATTTGAGGCAGGTGTGCTGCAGCATAGACATACAGAAAACCTGTAGGACACTGGCTCAGGAGGTCTGGAGTTGGTGATCCCTGCTATAGATGCTCCAACTTTTTTGTGTAACATACAATTATTCTGTTTAAAGGTAATGTTGGAACACACTGTGGTATCATACCCTTGGAAGCATTATTTGAATAGTAGTGCAGAAAATAGCGTGTTTCTATTAAAAAAAGGGAAGAAAAAGGCAAATAACAGAAGAGACAGGCCATTAAACTTAGAAGTGTAGGTCTTTCCTACAGAGACATTTTAAAGCACTTTTGAAGCAACACATGCTGCCTTACAAATCAGGTCTTTTTCAGGTCGTGATTTCACTTGTGATGCTAAATGACTAAAATGACCCCAAACTACTTTTCAAATCTGTCATTTGGGGCTTTGTTGTCACATATTTCCTATTTAAGATAGTATTAAACAGTTGAACAGCTTCATGCCTCAACATTTATCTGTAAAAACTTTAGCAAACAGTTGATGCAACACAAACAAACATCTTACTCTTGATATGCTACTGCTGTATAATATTATATCATTTTGATTTTGTGCAACTTGTTGGAACAGGGTTTCATTGCATCTTTTATAAACTGTGGCTGCTTTTTACCAGGTGATGGCCTTCTTGCCGTTTGGATCTTTTAGGTCTGCTTATCCTTGCTCCTATTCAGCTGCAGCCTCTAATACAGTTTGTTTTAAGTCACTTCTGCAGACAGACAGGCAAATTTCTCACAAGCCTGTTTGATATCAGATCCTAACCATGACACATCCTCTACAAGGCTGTGGAGCCTGCTGTCCTCTCTGAATCTTGCCCAGGAGTTTCATAGCTCAGAAAGTAAAAACATTTAAATATTCAGTGTTTTAATTTAGCCTTACTTCCTTTGCCACTAACATTAATTAGCTGTTTTTATTTGCAACTTTTCCTGATCACTTGATGAGAGATCATAGCTGTCCAAACTTTAAATCTCGGACCATCTCTCTACATGTGAGCAGATCAAAGTGAAGCTCAAACTGGAAGCAAATGGGGATGTAGGAGTACGAAAAAGATTAAAGCTGAATCAAACACAAGCATCTTACATCCTCAGCTTGTATATGTATGGAAGAGATTTTAACGTGTTTTCTCCTGACAGTGGGACTCGGCTCTCATCGAAGCTACAGCATGCTTGTGATAGGGGGAGGAATGAAACGACAAGGAGGGAAATGTAGGGTATGAAGGATTAAAAAAAGAAAAACAATGTTGTAGAGCTTGGAGAATTCCTGTGCCGCATATCAGCCGGGCAGGAGAAGAGAGAGATGATCAAAACAGCAGGTGGCTTTCCCGCAGAGAGCGAGGCAGACAGAAACAGAGATAAAGAAGTGAGTGAATCAGTGTGGGACGCCGACAAACACACCGATGGCCACGCACACACACCCTAAAATGATTCACCAATCCTTTATCTCTCCGTCTCACACACACAAAGCACTTTTATTTGCTTAGCCATGCAGCCCAAAGCTGTATCAGTGATTTCCATGTGGTAACGAGGTATGCAGTTTTAAGTGCTTTAGGATGCATGTATGTATACGTGTCTATGTGTGTACGTGTGTGTGTGTGTCCATTCACATGAGGCAAAGAGATGGAGCAAGAGAGGCTCCTTTTCTAACAAAGCGCCCTTCATGTGTCTGGAGAGTCGATGCCAAGGAATGCTGTCTGAGGATGGGCTGTCTTATGCCTCTGAGGAATGCCTCCTCTGTGAGGGTGTAAGGGAGAGAGGGCGAGTGTATCCACAAACTATGAAAGAGAATTCAAGGGATGCTCTCCCTCTGAACGCATGTGGGCCAGAAATAAATGCGTAACAAAAATAAATAGGCCGTTTCAGAGTGAAGGACAGCAGCAAATGAATGGTTAGAAGTCAGATTGTTCATTCACACTCAAAGAGTGCTGACAGGATGTCGGAGTTTCTCTTCAAATCTGTTTCCTCACAAACTTGTAGAGACCCTGACAGACTGTGTGTGGACAAGCTCTGCGACTTTGTTAATTTGCATTGGTCATGTGCTGTATTTCCACTTACTGTCACCTACTAACTGATGAGAGCTTATATAAGAAAGAGAAAAACATGTTAAAACACTCAAGAATCAAAGCAACTGTCTGGATGTGGGAGGATAGGAGATAAAACAAAAGGGAATAACATGACCTTTAAGATGATCAAACGGTGTTACAAAACCTTAAAGCTGTGGTTATCGCATTGCAGATAAACACATCAAAGATGTGGAAACTACTGCTTTTGACTTTGTGTGTGTATGTGTGTGTGTGAGTGGAGATATGGTGAACAGTGTAAGAAAATGAGCGAATTTAATTAACACAAGATATTATAGCGAGAGAAGTAGGAGGGAGATGCAGAGGCATTTGGAAGCAGCAGGCAGCGCCTCTGAAGAGGGAAGAATAAAACGACAATGAAATGATAGTGTGTGTCAGGACTGTGGCGTCACTGTGTGTTTGTGTGAGAGACACTGTGACAGAAAATATCTAACAGACAAGTGTTTTACAGTTATGACAGACGCTGTCAAGTTACAGCTGTTCCTAAACTCTGCCTGCCAACAGCGGAATGTCAAGTTATGAAATTGAGACTAAATGTTGTTTTGACACTACGCCCCAATTACAGTTCATCTACAACGTCACTCCCACTTTTCCCTTTAAGGATTGAGGGGTAAGGGTTATCCACCCCTACAAATGACCTGACTTGCCTCTTGATCCCTAAGAAACGGGACCTCCTAACCTTGGAATGTATCAGTGCACAAAACCGAGGGGTTGAGGCATTGACATCTTAACAATTTTGCTAATTGGAAAAGATGTGTATTGATTTGAAAATTTGAATGAAAACATTTTGGAAGATTCTCCCTCTCTGCTGTGCTCGGGCGCTGCCTCCTTGTAGAGCAGGCTGTTACATGTATGCAGGTTCCACATAATTTAGCAATAACAGTGTTTAAGACTGGAGTGGGAGTCCACCTGTCTCTGGCTGGCTGTTTTCTTAAACTGCGAGAAACTAGTCCATGTCATGTATTAAATCTTTCCCACAGCCCCCCCCCCCACACACACACACATAAAAAAAAAAAAACAACAACCAAAAAGGAAAACTAAACCAGTTAATATCCATTAACATCTCATACACTTCTGCATCTAATGACTGTTATGAACCATCTTTGTTTGGCATCAACAGAAACAACTCCTGCATGAACTCATCAACTTTTAACAATGATGCTGCACGATGCCTTTTCTTTTTAAAAAAAAACAACAAACAAACAGATTTTTACCAATCATAACTTATCACATGGAGGCTCTGAAACAGTAATCAGCCTGTGAACAAAAAGAGAGGAGATTAGTCCATCTATCCAACTGCGAGCCAGGAATGAGCTAACAGTTAACTCTCAGTCTCCCTGTGAAAGGCTAAATTACCCTATTTCAGAAAGTTCGATGGAATTTAGGTACTCTTCTACACATCCTATAGGATGCAGAGTAATGCCATCCCTTTGTGTGGTTGCAGCTTACAGACTGGTTTTCTTGGAAGTAGTGGCAGCCACTGGACATATCTCCATTTGCAGAGGGTAAACATGCTGCTACTAAAAACTGGAAAAGGATTTAATAAAGTTGCGTAAGGTGTGTAACTGTGTTTAAAAAAACTTGTTTAAGCATGCGACTTTTGTTTTAAAAAAAATATTCTGATGTCATAAAAGAGTGTGCTTTACAGCAAGAATGACTAGTTATTTTTTGCTGAAGTTACACTTTGAAGCACAGGATAAACTACTGTTTTCAGGATAACTAAGATTTATCAAACTCACACACTTCAAGCCTCTTAACTGTTTTATCAATTCTGTTCTAGAGGACTATAAACGGAATATCGCTGTATTTGGTCCTTTGGCCTATATTTTAAATGGCTGCAACCTCACATAAAAAAGCTTTATACCTAGACTTCCTGTTCCGAGCCTTTAATGTACTTTTAAACTCCAGGTAAACTTGTAAACAAAGCTGTAAAACATGAACATAGTTCGCTCTAAGAGAAGGGAGGGAGTGAAGGGAAGAAGAAGAAAAGGAGATAGAAGAGATGTCCTCCAGAGGGAGAAGAGAAACTCACCTAAAGACATAACAAATCTCCTTTCCCAGAGAAGCTTTGCCTTCATCCTCTGTGTAAGAGGCTGTTTAGTGAGACAGAAGCACTGCCATGGATTCGAAAATGTCTGAGAGCTTATCTGTGCACGTACGTGCATGAGTAATTTTTAAGAGTTTCTCATAATAGAACTTGTTATGATTGTAATTGACCAAGGTTCAGATAGTAAAGACTGACCAAAAAACATTAGAACTGCCTGAAATCTGTGTAAACATGACTGAGCTCTGAGAAAAAGGTTTTTACAGTCAAGTCTGGACTTTATTTTTATTCATATAAATGTGCATATCCGAGTGATGGGAAACTTACAGCAGTCCGACTCGTCTGACCAATCTCCGCAGTCGTCATCTCCGTCACAGTGGTAGATGTCCAGGATACAGCGGCCATATGCACACTGGAACTCCTCCACGCTGCAGGTGGCTGTCATCACATCTGAGGCTGCACAGACACATGCAAACATTAAACAGATGCAGGGAAAGATGGCGCATCAGTTGGCTGTCCAAACCTCTTTAAAGTTTGACTCGACTGCTGACAATATCGAACCACACATGAGATGAAGGCAAAACTCTTATCTGTATTAAGATAGCGAAGATAATTGCACGATAGGAATAAAGTTGTTACTGTGCGGTCTTAGTTAACATGCAGCTGTTAGATAATCTTTTATCCCTTCTTGCTGCCATAATTCTGAGCCATGATGCTGCAGCTGGGTTGATTGGCGGACTCTTCTGTGATGAAGTGATCTTGACACTGCTCAAACATGAAAATTAAGTCATTTTAAATGATTTACTTCAGTTTCTAAACTTATTTCCAATTTTGGTCTTAATTATTTTGTATCAAATAAAATGTCAACTGTGCTGATTGCTTGCCATCTAATTAAAATCCCATTTAAAACTCTGTTAAATTTAACTCTAAATGACACTCAGTACATATATATTTAAGCTATGCAATAATTAAATCTATTATAGACAAACTGTTATCTAATATAAAATTATTCTACTGTGATTAGTCTGTTGTATTAAGTGAGAAGTCAACACAAATAAGAATCAGTTATTTAATTGCTGTTTTAATGAAGCTTGAAGAGTTTCCGTAGGATGATTGTTATTTTATCATTTTTGTTCTGTGCGAGTTGCAGTAGCGTTGCACCCGAGGGAAAGTGTGGCAGCAGGAAGAGTTATTCCCTCCAAACAAACGGATTAAGTCATCCATGGAGTATTGTTTTGGTTAGAGAAAAAAGTGAGTAAGTCGTCATTGTCAAGGAGGGCTCCCTAGCATGTAAAGTATGAAATAAAAAAGTTACAGAAGAAGGAGGAAATACAGCAAATATGTTTCACCACCTGCAGAATAACCACGGGCTTTTGGTAAACGTTCAGTAACTGGCTAAAATGATCATTTTTCATGACGTCTTTTTAGTTTCCTAATTGTGTACGACTTGCTTCGGGCGTTCAGCACAACATCATACGTTGACCAGCATTTACCTAATGTTATATTATACGGCCGCAAAAGTACCAAAAAGTATAGAGTGCTTTTTTTTTCTACATAGTTTAATTCTTTGAACGTGACTGACTCATGTGAGGTTGATGTCTTTAGTCGTCAGTGTGCAGCAGTCTGTAAAAGAAACCTCTTTCATTTCAGACATATGGACTTTATTTTCACTGTTCCAGTATTGTTCATGTTTTAAACAGCAGCTATTCTGCTAGAGGACAACTGGAAGTCTAAAACTTTCTGTGTTTCTGCTTTTTTCTCCAATTCTCTACTCTGGTTGAAAAGAAAATTCCAAAACTAATTAAATAATCTAGTTCAAATAAAGAAGGTCTTGTAGTCTTTTCCATTTGTTTGCTCTAAAGGAAATCCAGAGGTAATATGTAGTATTTAATTATTGTTTACAGAGCAGAGGGGATTTAGTTGGAATAAGACTTCTTAGTTCCTTTACTTTCTTATTGTATTATTTTGTTGTGGCATCAAAAGATAGAAATAAATAAAGCTTAAAGACCTTTAAGAAGTGTTTATGCAATGTGCACATATTTTTAGTGTAAAAATTAACATAATAATTGTAATAATTCCTCTGACAATAGCAAGAAAGAAGAAGAAAATCTTTTAATCATGGCATCCTTGCAGGTAGCCACGCTATCAGTCATAAAGCGTTCCTTTATATAAAGCCGGCTGTTAGGGTTGTGTCATGTGACCCAACTGTGGGCCTCCCTGTCTGTACTGGTTCTGCTGGACCACTGTTTTTTTGTAAAGGATAAACATTTGCATTTGTGCACATTTTCAAACACTTACTGCAGTTTTCCTCGTCTGATCCATCCTTACAGTCTGTGTCTCCATCACAGTACCAGTGCTCAGCGATACAGCTCCCATCTGTGCAGCGGAACTCTTTGTCTGAACATTTACGCATATCTGGAACGGGAATACCATACATATTAGAAGACATCTGAGATGAATATGTGCTTGCATGACTCTGCTCATGTGCATCTTCTTGTGACTACCCACCACACTGTTCATCACTGTTGTCGCCACAATCGTTGTCACCGTCACAGTGCCACAGGCTGCGAATGCAGTAGCCATTCAGGCAGTGAAACTCGTCCTCTTCACACTCCCTAGGAGCTGCATGGAGAAAAGGACCCACAATAAGCTTCATGGAATTACAGTGAAGCATTGATAATAAACCAACATTTGCTGACAACAGCTGAGCAGAGCAGAGAAAGGAACCTGGTTATTTCTTGCATGGAGAGGTTACAGGTATAGCTCAAAGATGCTCGTAGAGAATATGTGCTTTGTTCTCAGCACAAAAAACCCTTGCAATTACAGCTGCAGCAAAACAGTAAGCAACGAGGCTGAATAAGCTGACTCAGCATTGACTTACATTAATAATTTCTTTATTTAAAAAGCACATCTCCTGAATAAATAACAAGTACTTTCCAAGCAGGCAAAAAGATGATGTATAAATGTATAAGTCAGAGCTGAATACAGAGATCCATCTCAACCCTCCGAGACTGACTAAACAGAAAAACTGTTGCTCAGGGTAGGTTTCTAGTTGACCTGTAAGCAGTCACATTGCTTCAACCAGTCTTTTGCATTTTGTGAGTAAATATGTGTAAATATGTGTAAACATGTTTACATATTTGGTTTAAACTTTGCTGAAAGGCTTTTGTTCTTTCTTGTAAACCTGCACATTTAACTTTGTTAAATTTTTTCTCATTAGTTTAACTTGTATTTTTTTCTTTTACTGATGCTGAGGGGGCCGTGGGCTTGTACCAAGAGCTCCCTCCAGAGGGGAGATCATTAGCTTATTTTTTTTAAATATTCAGATATGTTCTTTTGATTTGAGTAGTATTTTGTTTGTATTTGTTAGCCACTCATGTGTTTTAGACTGGTCTGATCAGCAAGTTCCTCTTTGTCTCCTGTTTGTTAGGTCAGTTTGGTTTTGTGTTAGGTCAGTTTGGTTCTGTGTTAGGTCAGTTTGGTTCCGTGTTGGCCAGTTTGGTTTTGTGTTAGGTCAGTTTGGTTCCGTGTTGGTCAGTTTGGTTCCGTGTTGGTCAGTTTGGTTCCGTGTTGGTCAGTTTGGTTCCGTGTTGGTCAGTTTGGTTCCGTGTT
>JBAMHW010000001.1:6407060-6421126 GCA_037177495.1 Rhadinocentrus ornatus
GCTCCGCTGGAGATTATCGTGAGCAGCGACGCCGGTTCGCAGCTCTGGAACTACACCGTGTTCGACCTGCACAGCGGATCCAGCCTTCTCTCCTACCGGTGCGCGAACACCCCGACCCCAACCCCCCCCCCCCCCCCCCCCCCCAGTCTGAAAGACATTCCCCCTTAAAAATATAGATAAATAAATTTAAACCTTCCTTGGTAGGCTACAAATAAAAAATTCATTTTCCCTGCTCAATAGACAAATACTCTTATTTAATCTTTTATTATGGTTGCAATAATTGATTTTCTCAGTCTCTTCCATCGTCTCTGCCTTCCATCGGTAAGGCAAACAGAGGTCAGAGGTCAACAGGCCCTCAAGACGCTCATCGCTCACACGGCAGCTCAGCGTCAAAGGCCAAAGGGAGTCATTACTTGGCCCTACATATGTGTGTGTGTGTGTACGTCATAAAATCTTATCCACCACCCCCAACAGAACTTCAATAATTCAGAATGATCTCATGCTCAAGCACACACCTCAGCACACCTCAGACTCTGTTTCTCTGAAATCCTGACAACTGCTTCAGCTCTAGCCGAGCGTGGAGGATTGTCTCCCCCTCCCTTAATAATGAAATAAAGTGTCTCCTTCGAGGGGAGGAAAAAATATATATATATATATATATATATATATATATATATATACAGACAAAGGAAAGTGAAAGACAGTCCCAGGTCAAAAATGCAGAGAAAAAAGAAAGATCCATAAAATAATTAGTAGTTTATGAAACTGCAGAGAGGAGAACATTTTACTCGGCATGAAGATAAAAAATTCATTGCCAGCTTGGAGCAGACAGACCCCCCATCAGCAAGCGATTCAATGTCTGGCTGCTGATACCGAATGTGGGTCAAGAGAGGAGGAGATGTCATTGGATGATGGAATAAAAAACAGCATTCAGGAGACAAAGAAGTTGCTTGTAGCTGCTGTACACACAAACCACATGAGGTGTTGGAGGAAACAACCACAGCAACATTTATTTTTTATTTGTTAATACCTCTTGCTTCTTCTTCCTCCAATCCTCATCAATCTACATAATTTAAGATGGTCATCTGATCATTTTACTAAACTTTTAACTGTAAATTGAAGGATAAAAACAGCGGAAAGCAAAAATAAAACGCCTAAACAAACGATAGATTGCCTTGAGGTTAGTTACAGACATTCATTGTAACCAGGGAATAAAATCTAATGACTCTGATGATATCTTAGTGTTTGTTGAGTGCTCCTTTATTAGGTCAAAATGTTATCCTGTCAGTCCTGAGTAAGCCAAACACAAAACACTTCATTATTTTGCTTAATGGCTCTTCCACCCGCGCCCACCGACAGCTTCTTGGGTTACAGCCACAGCAGCCGCCGCCGACCCGACGGCTGCAGCTTGGAACAGCCACTTCCAAAATAAAGATTTCTGAGCTTCTTAAATTTCATGTCACCAAAGGTAAGCAAGATAAAATGATCTGGCCTCGCAGACAGAAGCTCCAGGCTCACTTGCAACAAATCTTGGTTAATCAGACATTACTCTCACAACAAATTAGCTTATACTTGTTTAGTTTTTGTAGCAACCAGACGGAGAGATCCTTATCTCATTGTTGATGGTGGAGCAACAAAAAAAGATAATTAAAATAAAAAAAAAATCTCTTGAATCATGTACTTTAGCATTTCTGTGGCG
Organism: Rhadinocentrus ornatus; assembly: GCA_037177495.1. NCBI lineage: Eukaryota > Metazoa > Chordata > Actinopteri > Atheriniformes > Melanotaeniidae > Rhadinocentrus > Rhadinocentrus ornatus. The sequence continues at coordinate 6,408,760 of JBAMHW010000001.1, forward strand.
ACCTCCATAGAAGCTAGTCAAACAGGAACTGTTACCAGAGAATCAGTGCCACTATGGTTGACTTAATGTCACCATGAAAACCCACCTAAAATTGATGAAGTTTTTTGTATTTCAGCCACAAATAGATTTCTTGGAGACAGGCAAAAACAATTTTCTGTAAAGCTTTTAAAGAAAATCTGGCTGTTAAGGTTAGGCAGATCCTTTTTGGGAGTAATAAAACAGACTTTTTTGGGATTCTAAAGGAAACAGGAGTTGCAACTACTTTCTCCTAAAACTGTCAAAAGAAAGTTGAATACAACACGTTACAATTACTTAAAAAACTTCCGCTAAATTGTGCATCGTAAGCAGCCAACCAGTAAAAGAGAATTATTGGTGGTAAAATGTTCTGAAATATGTTACTAGTTATTAGTAATTAGTTGCAGTTATGGTTGTTAGAAAAATGATAAAGTTACCATTTAACTGTACTTTTAATAGCTTGCAAGTTTGACCTTATAACCCTGCTGTGCTGTTTGTGTGCAACTAGAAGAAGTTTAATCTTTAATATTGCTCAAACTGGTCTTAGGCAGCCTACACTTTCATTTCAAATGTCACATACCCAAAACCACTTGATTAGTCATTTGATGTTTGACACCCAAATATACATACACACAAATATACACTCATACAGTTGCTTGCTGTGGTTCCTATAACTGTACTTTTGAATTGTGAATAAAAAGACTCTGCATGGGGACAGACTTTGGAGTTGAGCTGAACAGATCCATAGGCTCTGTAAGCTTTCTCTCCTTTGCAAAGCATAAAAGACTAATTGTGTTCTGTCGTTCTTAGTGTTACTGAACCTAACAATGGTGGAGCTTAGCACAGTGTGATTCCTTTTGTTGTCTTCATCTGGATCATAATCAGTGTTTAATCGCCAAACTAATAGACAACATCATAAATGGTTAGGATGAGTGTCCATCCACGTTTATCAAATTGGACACATGAAATCTGGGTCATTACAGGAAAATACTAAAACTTCTACTTTCCTGTATGCTCATGAGGATCCTCATGCTGATTTGATGCAAAGCCAAACCTCTACATGCCTATTTATTTATCTCATTGTTAAACAGTTTGTTGGATCTACGTCAGTCTTGGTAAGACTACGGCTGGGGAGTAAGTACAGTGTTGAGTTTGAGGAAGTGTTCTATTATAAGGCACTTTCCCATCATTGGATTGAGGACAGAGCCTCATTCTCTGTCATGCTATGAGGGGTGGGGGGCAGGTGTGGTTGGCTACTGAGATCATAAATGCCAGCCAGTTGTGATATGAGGGATCAAAACTGGGAGAAAATGAAGGAAAGCCACAAGTGTGTACAGAAATTTTTCATCTAATAAACAAACTGGTAATGGACAGTTTGGCACCGTAGATGGGATGAGGTGAGGTCAGACAGGTGGACCTGCAGTGTGTGGGATTGGACTATGATGAGTATCTCCTCTCCCTTATTGTAGCCGATGGCAGATAAATGTGGATGCAATTATTCTTATATGCATGATGTTGAGATCTGGACGCTCCTAGACCGGCGATCAGGTCATGGTTTAAAATGTTTGCAGAGTGGGTCACACAGAGTCTATAACACAGTAAGGCTCAAAATGGGAAGCGAACATGTCATTAATACCTCAACAGACAGTTCGACCTCGATGAGGGCGTGATATATCTCTGATCGTCACTGTGATGACCACTGCAGTGCCTCCTGGACTGCCCATGAATTTGGAAAACTTTGAGTACAAAAATTAACTAGCTGCTGCTTGTAAAAAGTTTTTATTTCCCCATTTTTGTCTTTTTAAGGTTATTTTTAGTTATGTCGTACTACATACAATAGATTACCAAAAAACATGCACTGTACTAGGGCTGGACGATATGGCCAAAACTTCTATCACGATATAGTTCTTCATTTTGGTCGATACGATATAAGTCTGATATCGATATAAACAAAATTAAAACCTCAGAAAAACAGCCAAAAATGCCCACAACAGATGCTGTAAAACTCAAAATTATTTTGCTAAGTTTATGAAACTCCTTCAGTATAACATTTTAGAATAAAAAGTGTACAATAAATTAATGTTCACCTTTTATTTGTATTTAGCAAGGCTAAATTAGCCTTCAAACAAATTAATTTAAAATCACCATCAAAGGTCAAATAAAACTTTTACCTTTCTCAATAATAATAACTTTTTTAAATTAAACTTTAAATTGTAACACGGTTTTTTATGTTATTCTTATAGATTTAAACAAAGGTGCTTCAACTAGGCTTAAAAAAAAGTGCTCAGACATGCTACAAAAAAGCAAAAAAAAGAGTGAGCCACAAATGGTGCTTCATCTTCTGACTCAGCATATTCTATGAGTGGAAATGCTTAAGAGGCACTGTTGCCTGATCAGCAAAAAATAATAAAATAAAATAAAATAGTTCAATTCTTTTTTTTGGTTTTTAGTTTGATTATATTAGGTGTAATTTGTTTTTTAACTAGGACTCTGGAACATGTCAACACTTAAAACTCTTTAAATACTTTTGTCCACACACTTCATTAATAGACATTAATATGCTAGCCTAGCCTTCTACCTTGCGCTGAGCACAGCCAACTGCTGCTGGGCTTTTTGTTTTTTTAACTGCTGCTGGGCTTGGTCAGGCTCCGTGTCTGTGGTGTATGTCACCACTTACGTAGCCAATGTGTTGCAGCTCTTTCTGTTCGGCCAGTCAGTAAAACGCTGTAATCTTATACTGTACGTATATCGAAATATCAGAAATTTGTTCAAAACTCACATTACCGTTTTTGAATAAAAGTATATTGCGATATATATTGACATTGAATTATTGTCCAGCCCTACAGTGTACCATGTAATCTGGCTTGACACTGGGTGAGGAACCAATATTTTGGGGAACCACCGCGATTACGTTTGGCCAGGGTCCCCACAACAGACATAGGGCTGCGGTGCAGGACCTCCAGCCATCCAGACAGGGGAAATGCTACAACAGCAAACTACAACAAAATAAAAATAATGTACTAAATAGAACTAAATTAAAAGAGACTAATACACAAATAAATTGATAAAAAAAACTAGAAAAATAAAAAAAAAATTTTTTTTAATTAAAACAAATAAATATCTACAATAAAGATTCAGTTAAACGCTAAGCTAAAAAGATATTTCTTGAGCCTATTTTTTATAACACCAATAGTCTCTGCAGCCCTGAGGCCCTCATTGTGATGGAAAGAGGCCTCGCTGTAGGTTTTCGTCCTGACTTTAGGAACAACAAAAAGGCCGTTACCGGTCCGTTAGGATCTCAGGGTCTGCAAAGGCTCATAATTTCAAAGGAAGGTCAGATAAACAAGAAGGCCCATGACCATTAACACATTTATAAATGACTAAAAAGAACCTTAAAATCAATCCTGAAATGGACAATAGAAGGACACGAGTCACATCTGTTGCTTGGCAACAACAAAACATCAACTAGGAGCTGTGAGGAAATGAGTATCAAAAGTCAATATATGTAAATATACCTTGGATAGTGGAAATCAAATAAAAAATTAAAATTATATAATTTATTAAATTATATGACCTTTAACAAGTATTTGTTTAGCTTTGGCACTTACCATGTAAGGTGCTTTTTCGAGTAATGACAAAACTGAGGAGTTCAGATATCTCATCACAGTAATACACTAATAAAGCTGCTTTGTTAATATATATCTGTGTTAAAATCTAAGACCCCATGCAGAATAATTTGATTTGTGACCAGATGTTATTCCAACCTAAATTACCATTCCTATGTTAGTGGGAATGTGCATAAGTTTTGGTGAAAGCATCATGAACCCCTTAAACATCACTTCCAGGAAGTATGAAACAGAAATACTATTCTCATTTTCCAAAAACGTCCTCGATGTGAAACTGGACATGATCCCCACAGAGACAGAAACACAGCAGGATGCACATTTCACCCGGCAGCAGGGCACCGATACAGAAATACGACTGTGGAAATAGGCACGCTGCTTCCTTCACCCACTGCGGACCACATTCCGTCCAGCCAGCAGCTCATGGGTATTTTGGGGTGAGCATGCACACACAAACACACACCCAATCAGAAAAAAAAAACAGAGTAAAGAGATTTCAAAGGTTTTGTGTGGAGACTGTAGTGCTGAGCTCTCATCACACTGTGTGTACTCATGCAACATTGTATGTTTGTGAGTGGGTCGTACAGGCAGCAGAACAAACATCTCATTGCACATGGCTGCCTCAAACACCTGTCCACTTCAAAAACTTACCCCCTTCAGTCTGAGAGGGCAAGCCCAGTGTGTGTTTTTGTATGAACATGGGACGGCGCACACAGTATCTATGTGACCGCAACCGTTGGTTTGTATTGTAAAGAGAGAGGTTCTGTACTCACGGCAGTCTTGTTCGTCAGAATCATCCTCACAGTCGTTGTCTCCGTCACATACCCAGGAGCGACGGATACATTTGCCGTTGTCGCAGTGGAAGTCCAGCGGTGAGCAGGTGGGGAGCACTGGAATAACACAAGCATCCACAACATTTATGTCAGCAAACAAACAAACTGTGCTGGTTAGCGTCTTTCGTTTACATGTGTCTGCTTAACAGAAAGGATCTTTTACGGTTTAACATCCTGAAAAACCTGTGAAATTAACAGAAAAATAAAAAGACTTGTTTAAGTGCAACTTTTTAACCTTTTTAATCATTTTAATATAATTTATTGTGGTTCTTGCTATTTGTTGCTTCGTTTCACTATTTCTTAATATCTGTAATGCTTTTGTTTTATGTAAAGCACTTTGAATTGTCCTGTATATGAAATGTGCTATACAAATAAACTGCATTTGCTATTTTTGTTACGATTAGTGACGGTGATCCTAATTTCTTTGGGTCTTAGCTTAAATTTAAAAAAGGGAATTTAAATAGAGCATTGTACAAAAGTCTTGATGTTGATCTTAAAATACGCAGTTTTTCAGCTAAGGTCTCTTTGAGAATCAACTTGTTGGTGCATAAACACTGTTTTATGTCAGTCAAACTGTTTTCTTTGGCTTGTTTTTATTGATGCAACTAAATGGGAACATTTATGTTTTTGCAATAGACTTCTGGTAACAAATGTGTAGATACAACAATGTCCACACTTTGATTCACAGGTCAGTGTTAAAGGCTTTACAAATAATAAAAAAATAAACCGGCGTTTGTGAACGTTTGGGTACCAGGAGTGGACTGGGAATGCATTTGAACTTTGAAAGAGTTACGAAAAGCATGAAGAAGTAGTGCTCTAGATCATTTTAAAAAAATGTTAAAAAAAATCTGGTTGCTTAGAAGCAAGAAGAAAAAAAATAAGCGGTTCAACACTTTGGTACAGAACTGTTTACTCTGTAAGTGCCAGCGCTCCAATCACACACTGAACGTAGGGCACCAAGAAGATGGGCTAATGAGAAATCACCATATTCATAATAAGCATCATCACCAGATATTTAAAGTTAAAAATAATGTGGTTTAATGTGGGGTTCTTTCTCAGAGGGAAAAGCCACACCAGAAAAATAGACAACAAAAGCTCTACCATTAGCCTCCCCAAAGAGAAGATGAAATATTAAGATATATTAATTTTTAAAAAAAAAGAATAATTACAAAATATAATGAAATAATTTAAATAAAAATATAGTAGATGAACACTGAACCCTGCACTGCCTCCCAATGTGTCTATCAGGGTATGAGTGTGTGTTGAAATGCAGTGTAAAATGCTTTGAGATCTTAAGCTGACTGGAAAACGTGCTATATAAGTACAAGTTCATTTACCATTGTATGAAATGATCACGAAGTGCTGAGGTGGTGGACCCCAAACCAAATTCAGCTTAGGGCCTCATAAAGTCTTGGGCTGGCCCTATTCCTGCCAATCACAGACCTTACATGAGATGTGTCATAGATCCCCGAATTGGTGGACAGGTTTTGTGAAAGTTTCTGACATGTTCAATGACTGTAAATGTCAGATCAGCAGTAACTATTTTTAATTTCATCTTAGCTGAACTAATTTTATGAACCCAGTAACTCCTGCTTTATCCTCCCTTTACATACATAAAAAAGCTACGTTGGTGTCAAACTGTCCTCATAATTCCTCGTGTCTTTACTGTCATGATGGTTGTACGATACATCCACTAGAGGGCAGTGAAGAGTTCACTTCCCAGTTCTGAAACTGATCTCAGCTTCAACAGCAAACATGGAGATGGTGGACAAAAACATGATAATGTACATTCTCAGACGCAGTAGATGGATGGTGGTATGTGCATCATCATCATCATCATAGCAGCTTCTACGCAACATGACCAACATCTGGTGGTATCTGGTGGTTTCTGGTGGTACTGCTCCATTTGCTGCATCTGGCTAATAGTCTGAAGACTGTTTCACAATGAACTGAAATAAAGGATGTAGAAGATGGTTAGAAGCTTCTGTATGTGTATTTAGCGTAGAGCATAAATAAGGCTTAACATGACTGTGACATGTAATATGTCACCCAGCCCGTTACAATATGAGGATAAAATAATGTCAATGTGAATTTTCAAATGCTGAATACGAAGAAGTTTGTAACAGTTGGGTACAAAGCTGTTGTCCTTAGGGCCCCAACATGACTGATCCTGATTGTGGGTCAATAAAGGGAGCAATTTTCTATTTTGGGGGGATCCTACCAAGACCAAAAGTTACACCTGACTAATGAAAGACAAAATCTGACTCTCATGGACAAATGAATACAAGCAGAGGAGGTCAACATGACTGCTGCATATAACATCTCATTATCGTTTTATTGATTAAAAGAGCAAAAGAAGTCCCTTTCTTTGGGGAGACTGTGTGGTAGTGGAGATGAAGCTTTGTGATGATTGTGTGTGTGGCTGCACCAAAGGTTTAAGTCTGACCAACGATCCAACTGCAGGTTTACTTTGTTTCAGAGCGTGAGCCTGAACTGGACTCATGCATCCTTATTTCTCTTACCCTCTTACCCAGCGAAGAACACTGAGCTCAGCTCAGCGCATTCCTCTTTAACTTCATATCCGCTCTAAGTGCAGCTACTCGCTATCTAAGCAGAGCCCGAATGACTGGCTCTTTGTCATTTGCAGACAGAGCTAATTTAATTACAGACCAGAAAGAGGGACGGAGGGAGATGAGGGGAAGGGAAGGAAAAAGTGGGAGCAGCAACCCCTTACAGTGGACTCTCACTCGCCTTTCAATAGCAGATATGAAATACTGACCAAGCAACGCAGACTTTATGAAAAATGCATGACATCATGCAGAGTTAAGCAGCCAGGCAGACAAGACTGGAATTAAGTGTATATGTGTGTGTTTGGGTGTGGCTGTAGTCTCCAAGGAGAGTAAAGCCCCACTGACCCACATAGCCCTGCATGGGTATTACATTATTAAGACAGAAATATATACATTCATTTGCAAAGAACTCCTGTTTGGACATCTTGCTCTTTGTCAAAAAACGGGGCGGCATGTCTCAGCAAGGTAGAGCGGTCGTCTTGTAGCCTGAGGGTTGCCGGTTCGATCCTCTGCCAAGTCGAGTTCATGTCAAGGTGTCGTTGGGCAAGACACCCAACCCCTAATTGCTCCTGATGGGTCGTGGTTGAGCACCTTGCATGGCAGCTTCCGCCATCAGTGCGTGAATGTGTGTGTAAATGGGTAAATTTGATGTTTACTGTAAAGCGCTTTGGATAAAAGCACTATATAAGTACAGACCATTTTACCTTTGTTAGGTCTAAATATCAAGACAATGACACAAACATACACACACACACATGCAGTGCACCGCATTTCTGCAAATATTTGATTCAGTTCGAAAACAAAATAAACTGCAATTTTATCAGTCAGCCTGATGACCTCAACACATTTTACACCTGCTTTGAGACCTCCACCCCCCCACGCAGAGAGGAGGCTCCCAGACACCTGGACAGCAGGACAACCAGACTCAGAAACTCTATTTTTTCCCTCGGCCATCAGACTCCTTAACAGCCGATAGGAGTCTGTAACAACAGCCTGTACCCTGCACACTGACTTTATATTGCCAGCCACAGTGACAATTATTAGTGGCAATATTATTTACTGTTAATGTGTCTTATTACTTATAATAGATATTGCACATGCATCTCACCATCCACCTTGTGGCAGTTTTTTTGCACAGCTAAACATTCATTGCTGAATATGGCACAACAGTTATGTAGCAAACTGCACATTTATGTATATAGAGTTTTGTTTTATATTAATCTTTATCTTCTATTCAGCTTTCTTAAGTTGTTTATCTTCTATTTTATAATCATATATGGCATTCAGTGCGGACGGCAGAGTAAGAATTTCATTGTTCAGGGAAACTTGTTTCCTTACTGGGCATATGACAGTAAACACCTTGAATCTCATCTAATACAAGATTTCTGCTGACATCCTGAGAAAGCCCTCTGAGCTCGCCGGGGAAGTCCTGACATCTGCAGACCATCTGAAAACCTTCACTTTTTTTAAGAAATGTTTTTTAATTAATTCTGGATGCAGCCGAATGATGCCAAAAGATAAATAAAAAAAGTACTCCATCCAAACATTAATGTTTATTTGAAGAGGATGACAGAATGATGATACCATGAACACACACACACACACAATCAGGTATACTCTCTACTGGCCACTTCAATAGGTATACCTTGTTAGTACTGGGTTGGACCTTCATTTACCTTCAGAATTGCCTCAATTATTGGAGGCCTAGATGCATCAAGGTGTTGGAAACATTCCTCCATATGAACATGACAGCATCACACAGTTGCAGGTTTGCCGGCTGCATCCATGATGAGAATCTCCCCTTCCACCACATCCCAAAACTGCTCTATTGGATTGAGATCTGGTGACTGTGGAGGTCACTGGAGTCCAGTGACCTCATTATCATCTTCAAGAAACCAGTTGGAGATGATCTGAGCTTTGTGACATGGTGCATTATCCTGCTGGAAGTAGCCATCAGAAGATGCTACACTGTGGTCATAAAGGGATGGACATGTCCAGCAACAATACTCAGGTAGGCTGTGGTGGTTAAATTATGTTCAGCCGATTTACAAAAGCAAAAAGGGACCTAAATTGTGTCAAAAATATCCCCTACACCATAACAGCACCACTGCCAGCCTGAACTGTTGGATGGATCCATGTTTTCATGTCATTAAAAAGATTTTTGAATAGGTGGACCTAATAAAGTGGCTGGGGATGTGCAACAAACCAAAACTGATCTGGAGCATAACTGCTTCGGTTTGGAAACATGCAAAATCTATACAAGTAAAAAGTCCAGTCATACAAACACACACACGAAGCGTAGGCGTGGCCTCTTGGCCTCTGGTTATCAGGTGGATCATCAAGGAAAATGCTGGGAAGGCTGATGAGGTCTCGGGTGCTTTGATCTCTCCTATCGCACCGATTCTGCTCAGCTCAGCACCGCTCTTCTCACTACCACCGCAATCCTCGGTCTCTCACACACACAAACACACATACACACAGCACATTCATTTGAGCCTTTTAACACTATTTTTACGCCCTTGTGTTGTTTGCTCCAGTGATAATTTAAAGATGCTACTGAACTCCTACGTTGTTCACCTCCTTCATACCTAAATTACTTGCACATTTACCATCAGTATATTTTACTAGCTTGAGACAAAACAGGCACATCACCAGAATGATGCCTCAGCAAACCTGCGCTGTGTTTGATATCCTGCTACTGGAAATCTCCAATATTCCGAGCCGTCATCCGTACTCATTTGAGAAAAGCTCAAATAACGAGATGATAACACCGTTCATCTGGTTTATCGCCTGCTTGCCGGTGCAGCTTATTCACAGACTAAACTGTCAATTTGAAGTGCTGAAATAACACAAACACACAAAATGTTTGCCTGACTCACAGTCCGAAGCACTTCCTCTGAACCTTCATCCTCCTGAGAGCTGCCTGGTTCACATGTGTCAGAGCACAACACACACAGACAAAAGAACACACATTCTGACCTTCACCGATGGGCTTTTCTCATCCGAGCTACAGAATTCCCACTTGCATTCCTCACTCATTCCCACAGTAACACACACACACACCTGCAAGTCCCATCATCACAAGTTGGCTTTTATCTAATGCACAGAGAAGAAAGCCAACAAACACTACAGAGGCTGGAGCTGATTATCTAACAAGAGAACCATGAGGCATTGATCAAAACAAGCATCAGAAAAAGAACGTTTTACAATTAAAATATGAATTATTTGTTTAAAGTCTAACCAGTGCTGTTTGTTTAGCTTACTTTAGTGAGTGTGTTGTCAAGAGCCATGAGGTGGAAATCTCATTTAGCTTATATTACAATGAAGACATCAAAGAATATTTCTGTTTTGAACAAGGCAAAGTATGTGTTGAGTTATAATGTATTATAGATTTTGTATTGTTCACTTATCCTGCAATATTTAAGTTAGTGTGTGGATGTTTGGGATAATACATATGTGAGTAATATAGACCCTTTGTTTCTTTTACAAAAAAAAGCAATAAGAATCATTCACAAAGCTGATTTTGCTGAAGTTGAAGAGAGCATATCAACACACTGTTATAATAAGTCAAGACTTATGAAACTTGAAGATTTAGTTGAATTACAAACATTATTAGTTATGTACAAAGCAAAGAAGACCAGGAAAATAAAAAGGAAATTTCAGTTTAAATACAAATTTGCAAGGACTACTTTAAAACTGATGTGCATTTCAATATGTGGTGCCAAATCGTGTAATTTGTTACAGAATGAGTTAAACGTGTGCAAAATCTTTCAGATTGAAATGATGTATAGAAATAAAATAATTAGTTTGTATGAAATTGATTAAATGATGGAAATTAAGTGGATTGTAAATGAGTTTGTGAAAGATCTTTCAATATTGATTTGTTGCTTGTATGTAATTAGATGATAGAACGTTTATATGAGTTTCTGCTTAAGACGGGGGCAGGTATTATAAGTTTTACTTCATACTGTTCCTTTTCAATCATGGTGGTGCACCAAGAAGTGTTTTTGGCATTTTTTGTTGTTTTGTTATAATTTGAGGTTGTGCATAGCCCTGTGCGAAATACAATTAAATGAATGAATGATTGAGATCACTGATATCGGAGTATCAAGTAGAAAATGTAATGCAGAGCTAAAAACCACCAATTAAAACATCTTAATTATGAAGACTTCCCAGAACCCTAAAAAACTAATTTCACTGTGTTAGAATGGAGGCTAAATTAGTCAAAACCAGATATAGAAAACAATCTTAATTTCCAAGAGATTGCCAGAGTTAACAGGAAAATATGTGAGGAATGAACAAACGGCAATCAAAAATCAGTGCACCTCCAGGTATTGATTTGAAGTAAATTTCCTTTTTTTTTTTTTTTGCCTGTGTATTCAGATTTTTTGTGCTATATTTCTTCCATGAACGTGCTTCTATGAACAAGTGAAAATGCTGATTTCAGCAGATGTAGCATCTTTTTTAGTTAGGATGTGTCTGACTTGCATAAATCTGGTCATTATGAAGATGTACATGCTCATCTTTAAGTGGCCTTGAGCAGCAAGTTAATGGCCCCTCTTTACTATAGAGCACCTGAATCAAGGGCCTCTAATGGAATTAATATATCTGCAGAGGTATCACTTAACGCACAGGCTTAAAGGATGGTAGAACGGACAGATGAGAAACATGGGCGGGGCGGGGCGGGGGGTGGGGTGGACTCCAGTAGGTAAAATGGGATGCGAGTCTTAAAAGAAGTGATAGATGGAATATACAGATGAGAGGTCATTTTTGCAACTATCTGTTGATGCTGTTCAGATAGTAGTTTGGGTGTTTAACAAAAGAGGATGACAGAAGGGTTACCGTGGAAACATGTTAGGTATGTGACAGATCTTGTGTCTGAATAAAAATAATCAATGCTTGGATCACATCAACATTCATGTCTGAACTCTAGATTTTGTATTGATGGTTAAACAAGGTTAGAGTCGATATAAAGTTATAATACAATCCTCAGTTTGATTTCTAATCCAATTTCCAGACATGGAAAACTTTAAAAATGCAATTATAGACCAAATCTATCGTTTCATTTGTCCAAAGAAAGTCCAAAGAAATAATCTTAATTATTTTTTTAACTGATGAAATTAATTTTCTTTAGCAAATATCAACAATTTTATATATATCCACAATATGAATACACTAAAAACAAGGTTAACCAATCTTCCTTTTATTGAGTCATTTTAGTGGTTTGGAACTAAGGTAATTTGCACCCTGGAACCCTGGAGCACATCCTCAGCTGCTGCCCGAGAGCCCTGGGTGAAGGGCGCTACCACTGGAGACATGACCAAGT
>JBAMHW010000001.1:6445924-6467321 GCA_037177495.1 Rhadinocentrus ornatus
CTCTGGTGTCTTTGGACAGCTCTTTGGTCTTGGCCATGTTAGTAGTTGGAGTCTTACTGATTGTATGGGGTGGACAGTTGTCTTTATGCAGCTATCGACCTCAAACAGGTGCTTCTGATTTAGGATAATAAGAGGAGTGCAGGTGGACTTTTTAAAGGCGGACTAACAGGTCTTTGAGGGTCAGAATTCTAGCTGATGGACAGGTGTTCAAATACTTATTTGCAGCTGTATCATACAAATATATTGTTAAAAAAAATCATACATTGTGATTTCAGGATTTCTTTTTTTTTTGGTTATGTCTCTCACAGTGGACATGCACATACGATGAAAATTTCAGACCCCTCCTCACTAATATATATATATATATATATATATATATATATATAAATTATAAATAAACAGTTTGTTGCCGTTGGGTGACATTCAGTCTCTGCAGGTATATACCATTTTTTTACCATTTATATATTTTTTTTTTTTAACTAACAGGAAAATTTTGTTTGCAAAAACAAACAGACTTATGAGGCTTGTCAACTTATTCCCACTGATCCAGCTAGACCAGACTCATCTCTCTTGGATGCACCCCTGTCAATGTGAACAGGGTCTCCCACTGATGACAAGGATCCATTTTAGCTCCATGAACCAGATGTGCCCAAAACCTCTGTTACCTTCTCCTTTCCTTCTTAGGGAAAAAAGCTGAGAAAGCCTGACAATTTTGTTGTGAAGTTTTTCTTTTCAGTGTTCGGTTCACTGAGTTTTACAGTAAAAAACAATTTTATTTATTTTTATAACACAAAGGCAATTCTAGCTTTTCTTCTGTAAGTGGAACAGTGTGTCAGCTGGTCAGGGAAAAAACACTTCTACTTGTCAAGACTATGTATAGATTTTAGAAACATAAATAAGAAAACAGATGGCTTCGGCTTCTTTATCTTAACTTAAATAATCTGAAGACAGGCGGAATAAGTTAGGGATGTCTCAAATATATGATTTCATGGATATTAAACGAGCAACACGCACATGAAACGAAAACAAAGTTGCATTTGTTTCCCTTGGTCTTCATATCCCTTTTTTTCCCTGATTTTTGCACACGAGTGAATAAATACCACTAACTCACATGCATGTTCGGTCTACTATTCGGGTTAGCAGTGAAGCAGACGACCAGCTTCACCTGTCTCTGGCTAAACCCAGTGGGTGAGCTGTAAGTCAGAGGCAACGTAAAGCAGAGAAAAAGAAAACAAAGACCACCAAAGATCCTCTACCACTCGTTACTATGGCCTGAAACTGTCTAAACAGGCCTGATGGGGAACAAGACAGGTGGTCCCACAAAGGTAAACACAGAGATGAGCCCACAAACCAACACTGACACCACACCTTAACCTGACCCACATAGAGCAAGAGCCTGTGTTCACCAACCGAATCGAACCAGACGCTGCCACGATGTACGAGATCTAACCAGGTGGTATTCCAACTGTAGGCCACCATTTTGCAATTAAATCCTGTTAAATGGTTAAATAACGAGTGTGAAGAGTTTAGGAGGGAACAGAGGGGCCAAAACACACAATGGCAACCCAGCCTGGAGAGCGGGTGGCCACACGCTTTGAACGATGTCAAAAGGCTGCCAGTTAATTAGGCGTGGACCTCCCTGGAGACTACCTGGAGGGTCGGAGCTGCATCTCTTACTGTGTGTGAGAAAACTGCTATAAAAAGGTGATAAGTGGGATATTTCTTTGTGGGGACAATGCAAAGGGTGAAACAGAAGCAAAAAGGAATGAGTCAAACTTTTTGTGTCCTGTGTCTTCCTGACACCCCTCCTCTGCTGGTATTTAGTTATAAAAGCTTCAGAGAGACAGCTGAGACTCAGCATGTCAGCAAACGCTCAGACTCAAACGGCCCCAAACCAGCTGCATTCAACTGCACAGCGTCACACAGCATTGCACAACATGAATAGACACAACTGGCATCCCACATCTCCGTCAGGCTAGAGCGTTCAGCGTTACTCACCTCTGCTGACTAAAAAAGACACGACTGATCACGTATGGAAGGCTGCTCACCTGCTACAACCTGCTACAATCTTTCACGGTTCACAATAAGCATCTGAACCTCAGCAATGTTTTGGCTCTACTGAGGTAATATTGAAATAAGTAAGACAGGTTTAAATGTTGGCCTAAATATGAGACTAACATTATTATTAAACGATGAGACAACATGCCAGGTCATGGCCCCTCAACTAAAACTGACACTCCTTCTTTTGTGCAACAGAGATTTCAGAAATCAGTTCCCAACATGATGAAAAGAAAAATATATTAAAAACACTGAAAATTGCTAAAACCTGAAATTTTTAGCCGTTGTGGAAGGTCCAAAGAGCCACCTACGGCTCCGGAGCTGCAGGTTGCCGAGCTCTGCTGTAAGTGCTTCATTCACGACATTTATAAAGAAATCCTGTAGATGTTGACAGACTGTAGCAAAAAAAGATGGGAATCAACAGACTGGCAGGTCGAAAGTGGATGCTAAGTATGTTTTTATTCAGCAGGAGATGTCGTTGCCATCGTTATTCAGTCTATCACATTCAAATTGAGACGGCACTACAAAATGGGACACACAAGTAATAGTAGAGGAGGTGTGACCACACTGCTAGCAGCTTCAGACACCAAACATAAATATTTAAAAGGTGATAATTATTCAAAAGGTTTTTTTTATTTAAAAAAGTAGAAGCTAGTTTCTTCTGCTGGAATGCGTTTCTTCTGGTTAAGTCTCTTTAAATCTATAATAAGTAATGTATTATTTGACCTTTTTCAGACTACATCTGACTACTAGTTCTTCACATCAGCTTAAATTTATTGTTCATCTTTACCATTTGTCATTTTCCACAGAAATAGTGTAACACCATAAGGTGTATCTAAGAACTAAATTCAAAGTTTACTTTGTTTAAAATATCAATTAGTGAGTAGAACCAATCAGGGAATTGATTTAAAAAAAAAAAAAAAAAAAAAAACAGATTGATGGGTAAAATAGATAATGGCAACAGCATTGATAACATCTTATCAATTGTCATCCATATTCTGCAAGGGAGGAATTAGCGGAGGTGAAACCAGCCAAGAAGGAACAGCTGTGGGTTAATGAGGATGTCTTTTGTTGCTAATAAATGTGCAAGCGGTACTTGTAGAGGTCAATAGTTGTTACTTTTACATCCATCACCAACCTAAACATCAAGCTGAACCACCTCAAGCTGGACAGCAAAGACGCAATTAACATTATGTAAGGCATGCATCCAGGCTTGAAACTCCTAGATCACTGTGTATAACCAACAGGGTCCAAAGGATCCATAACCATCTGATACCAGGCACTCCAGGACACCCTTAGATATTCTTTGTCCACACACTGACTGTTTAGAGCTGCTTTAGCTACAAAAGGCCTGCCTACTGTGGTCATAATGGTTGGTCAGTTTATGTGCAACAAATTATTATTATTGTTAGAAATAATATTTTGCATTTCTGTCTTACAAAAAAAATTCAGTATCCCCTTTCCACTCAGATCCACTTTGGTCTTCATATCACTCCTTAAATGCTCCATTTTCTACGCTCAGTCGTCACTAACTAACTAGGATTTAGGCCAGTGCAAGTAGCATGAAGCGGCTCAGACTTGCGTTTCTGAAAACAGCTGCTTGAGGAGAGCGGTGAGTCTACAACACACATAAAAAGTTCCATAAAACCAAAACAATTAATAAAGAGGCCAACATGCTCAGTAAGAAGTTGGTGGTAATTCTTAGTGTATTCATCACCTTTCAATTTAAACTGATTTACTGTTACAGTAAATGTATTGATTGTTAGTGTTTTTGTAATTAAATGCTTGATTTCTTGGTTCTTGTTCTTTAAAAAAACCCAAAAAGAAACAAACTTACATTAAAACATATGGAAGCTGTAAAGCTAAACTACATTCCCTGTGGTTAGGACGGTTCTGGGTTACGCTGACTTGGCTTCGGCCTGCCAAACAGCTCATCATCCCTGCCAGTCCTCACTCTCTGTCGGTTCATCCCCACCTACTAATTTGCCAACCTAGGTTAAGCCGCCCTGATGTAGCGAGTTTGTTACCGCAGCAACACATGCTGAACCCTGCTGGGAAAAAGACAAGTGTGCAGATGCTCTTTTTAAGCAGAAGTAAACTTCTAAAAAAAAAAAAAACTTAAAAGTATGTAAACAAAGTACCAGACAAGTTTACAGTCGATGTTTAATCTTCAAAGCACTGAAAAAAAAATAAAAAATCTTCCTAAGCAGCCCCGTCATCGCAAGCTCATCCTCTTGGTTTCACACAAATCACACACACACACACACACACAGGAGTGTCTGAAATGCGAAGCAGTTGGTCCAACAGCAGGGTTCTTTTCACGCCTGCTCATCTCAGACTTTCATTAAAACTCCAGTCTTATCAGACCACAGCACTCCATCATTTTCTTCTAACATAACTCAGCAAGACGACATGTGTGTGTGTGTTTGTGTGTGTTGTTGACCTGCCTTTGAGGCTGAAACATGTTAACACTCCTGCAACCTGGCCAGAGATGATCCTCATTTCTGCATGCTATGTGCAAATAACATGCACACACATACACACACATACAACCCCACACAATCCTCCAAGCTACTGTCTGTTAACTGAGAGCAATTTATTCAGGTGAAATAAGCCAAAACAACATAATTACACACATGGAGATTCATCATCATCCTGCTGCTGAGGGTAACAAATGAAAGGCCCATAAAAGGAGCTGTATACAAAGTCAACACGCACACACACAGCCATCCACGGCCAGCCAGCAGTCTCTCTGAAGTCACTTCAAAGATAACACCGAGTTGGCCTGGGATGAGTGGATGGCTGCTGGACAAGCATGTGGGCCAGCGGCGGGTGCAACGTACATGTGAAAGAAAGAAATAGTTTATATCAAACATGATCCAACATTGACACCTTTACGTTCCTTTATCAAGTCTGGAAAGAAGTAGAAGTATAAATATTTTCTGAACTCATTACTATTGCACACCACTTAGTCTAACAAGTTATTTTCCCTTTCTCCCACAATTTCACGTAATAAATGACAGATTTAGCCACAAAAACCAAAGTACACCACAATATTTCTGGCTTTAAACGCTGTCATTACTGACCTGGATTACACTGCTGTTCTTCAAGCTTAAATCGATTTAAAATGTGCATTTTGGGGCTTTTTTTTTTTTTTTTTTTTACTGGTAGCCATTTATACTTTATTTTATTTGGTAAACTGTATAATAATTTTACCCTGGTACTGAAACACACATACATTTTAAAGTTAATCTGACACATTTGATTTTCAATTCAGTTTTCCTCTTAAATTGCACTCACAAAAAGTTAGGCATGCTTTTGTATGTTGTCTGTATGACCCTAAAATCTACTATAACCGAAACACGAGAACTTAATTTTACTTTCTCTAAACTTTTGAATGCACATGTACAACTTTTATGCTTAAAGTATTTATTCCACAACATGCTATTCTCTAAAAAAAAAGACAAAAAAACCCAAAAGTGTCTAAACCCTGAATGAACCATTAGATGTGAGTAAATCCAACGGTCCTTTATATGTCAAATATATAAATAAAAACGTGCAAGCCTGTATCTTCCAGAAATGTTTATAAGAGGGGTGAAAGAAGGAGAGGGGCAAGAACGTGGCGCAACGCTTATTTTTAACTATCGTTAGCCTTTTGCGATGGTTCTGCCAGCTGCCTATAACACTGACGTGGCTTTGGGACTCCATATGCATGTTCATGTTATAAACTATCAGAAGAACACAGAAACATCCATTATAAAACACATGTTAAAGAGCCAAACTCAGACAAACTAGTGAGAACGGTGCTGATAATGGAGGCTGCATGGGCAAAGCTGATGATGAGTTGCAGGTCTACAGTCATAAGCCCGTGTGGGAGGACTCCTGTGGTGTTTTTATGGAGTGTGGGTGAGAAAGCAAGAGTCGTGCATGCAGCAAAAACAAAAAAAAAGAAGAAAAAAAAAAGGGAGAGAGAGAAAGTTGGGCCTATTTGTTTAATAGCTGCTGAAGCAGCAGCTTGATCCATAGCACGGAGATGAAAGGAACACTGCTGGGAGAAAAAGATTGACTACGGCTGAGTATTGATCCCCAACACGTTAAACAAAAGTTTTTACTCATTTAGATATCCAGATTCATGAAATTACTGCAGATTCATGGTAGAAAACAAGGCATTTGGAGGGTGAATCCATGTCCTGGTTTTGTATGGTTAGGGCTGTTTGCATGTGTGCATGTCAAACCAAGTAATGTAAACAGAGCAGAGCTCTGAGCTCTGCCTGTGGCTGTGAACACTAGACTTGCTGGGTAATGTGCTGAGTGAGCAATTGGTGTCCAAGCCTCTGCTAATCTACAGATTGACTCTTTGGCCAATTGACTCCCTCTACACTCACACACACACAAACTCTCCCAACTTTCCACCATCCCTGCTTTAACCTCCAAATTCCTCTGACAGGGATTCACAGGTCACAGCCAGAAAGGGGCCCAGAGCAGAGATCTCTCCTGTCATTTTCCAGATTAAGTTGAGTTTTCAATTTTCTCCTGATGCAAAACCATAATAACCACAAACAAAACTTTGACATAAAAGTCAAACAAAACCAGTTGTTTTGGGCTCTTTCGAATGCTTTTCTATTGTGTTGTGTTTATTCCTTCATTTCTGCGAGTCATGTTTATACAGACACATGTGATAAGTCACAAAACTCATTTGAAAAAGCTTTTCCATCTCCGACCTTAAAAGGCGGCCATAAAGCAGTTCAAGAGAGCCATCATTTCCATTGGCTGTTCTTAACAGAAGAAATTAGCTTTTCTGTGAGCTGATGATTTAAAGTAATTTGATACGAATGGTTTTATACAGTCTTTGCTATGTTTAAACTCTCTAGTTTAGCTCAGTTATTTGAATAAAACACAGGTTTTTAATTTTTCTGGAGGATCTTCATTGGTCCTCCTCTCACACCATTGGCAGATGAAGTCAATGTGACGGTAGCCCTAGTTAGATAGATTAGTTAGTTAGTTAGATAGTTAGCAAACACATCAACTTATTTTTCGCCACAAAAACTCAGGCAGATCCGTTACAGGGCCAGAATACTTTAAACCCTGTAGCCCTCTTGACTGGACCATAATGCCTGGTCTCTAACCTAGAAATGAATGCAAAGGAATCAAAGTGTACATAAACATAATGTCATACAAATATCTTCATTTTACTGTGCTACAAATGTCAAAGCAGCCTGAAGTAATTTTGTCATCTGGTTAAAAGTCAAATCGTCTGAGCTTTTATAAGGTCAAAAAATAATGAACATGAACAAGAACAGTGGACCTTGTGGCAGTGCACATTGCCAGATAAGTATTAACAGCTTAATTTAGTCCATGTCTGTGAATGTGAACTCTCACTGAAGGGATAACTGTAATAAGAGGAGATTATTCCATGCGGGCGAGCTGTAACTCACTTTATGGCTTTTGACTGAATGAGGAGAGCAGGCGCTGAGGTCTAGCTCCGTAATATCCAGTTATAAACTGAAGCAGCGTGGGGGGGCTCTGTTCCACAGCGCTAACCTTCTCCCTGTTGGCACCAGACACTCAATGATGTTACCATTTGGGACTTGGGGCAAAAACTGGGCTCGTAAATTTCAGATCTCTGCGTGAGATAGCCAGCTTTACCATACTGACCTCTCTGTTTTTTACATCAGTCCAATAGTCAACCATTAAAATGAGCTGCTAACTGTGAGGAGGAGGAAGAGGAGGCACTTAAGAGTTACACGTGCAAAGACAAATATTTGTGCCTGTACATTTACTCTGGCATTCAGAGGCATTTTATAAGGCAGAATGATCCATTCTGATCTGAAAACAGGCAGATAATAGAAATTGAAGGCAAACACTGACATGAGGGTTTGTTAATAAGGAACTAACTTAAATCTAAATATAAAACAACAATCAGTTGTCGAACATTTGGTGAGAACATCAATCTAGAAAAAGCTTGTACCACAGCGAGAAAACATGCACATGCTGAAATTATGAAACCTTATAAGACACCTACCCTGGTCCCTAGAGAACAACAAAACCCTGGAGCATTCCAGAGATAGTGGGAGTGGAGAGGTTTTCATGGCAAAAAGGGAGGGGTGGATCTTAAATTGGTGACTTGGAAGGCAGAGCTTTCCAGAAACGAAGCGGACAACCTGTGGTTGGGGTTGAATTCTTTCCCTCTCTGGCTCCTTTTAGGAACAGAGAGAAAACAGCAAACACAGACCCTTCCATTCAGAGTAATTTATCCTTATGGCCAGGCCTTCTTTACTGGCTGCAATAGCCCCCTTCCAGGGCTGCCCAGCAGGATGCCTGCGAGTGGCGTGTGAAACTCTCCTGTCTCCTTCAGCTCAAAAGAGAAGGATGAACAATGGCCCTCGCCAGGCGCTGGCTCCAAACAATTCCTGTGCCTGCCTCACTCGGCCTTACTTTCCCTGACCCGAAAAGGAACCACAAGCTATTCCTCTAAAACCTACATTCCTGTATCCATCCAGTACTGTCCATTTCCTTCAACATAAACAGCTTTCTCTCATCTTCTTCCTCGTCTTTTACCTGAAGCTCTTGGCTTAGTTTCCCAACAGTTTTGCTTTGCATCAACTTTTGTTCCACCAACTTTGATTTAAGCAACAAAAAGAGAAACTCTGAATTAAGATAAGAGAGCAGAGAGAGACCCATGTTTTTTCAGGGTTCTCAGGACCCCATCTGACCCTCCCATTGCCCTAATTGTCAAAACATGGGTGAGTCACCCTCCATCACCATGTCTCAACACAACCATTTCTCTGAATTTGAAAGAGCACTGCTGGATCTTTTCCTGCCTGAAGAGGCCTGGATCGGGCTCAGAGAATGGGTGAACAAAGCAATTATTGGTTTGATTAATAGCATATTTGTCAGGGTCAACATTACAACTGATGGTGATTTACTGTACCCCCACACCATATTTCCTAAACACATGGATCACAAAAGTGCAAACAAAGAAAATGAATGTGGACAGCTTTGTGCCATTACAATGAACTCCATAGTATGTTTCTTTTTCCCGGGGCAACAGATGTTCATATGGTGATCAGCTGGATCTAGCTGACAACCTACAAGTCAGTCTGATTAGCCAAGAACAAGAAACTGTTTCTGCAATCTTTTATGGGAGTCAGAATTTGGGGGGAGGGGCACATATGTCGACAGTTTCCTCCACTAAAGGAGCCTCAGCAACGATCTGCACAGCACTTGCAGGAAGCCATTTTCTCCCCAGTACTCCACCATTCAGCAGCTCCTACAGAGCTATTGAGCATTCACAGGGCAGCTCCACATCCCCGACAAGCGCAACAAAAAAGCATTTTAAAGCAACACTCCCCATAGTTCCCACACTATTTCACCTGTCAAGCGCTTACAAAACAATCAAGGAGGGCCAAATTCTCCTCAGGGGTGCTACAGCACACCTCTTGCAAGCCTTGGCCCCACTAAAGATGTTGTTACTCCTCTTAAAGAATGAATACACTATAAATCTTCCCCACCTACTATCATGAACTACCACGCTGAGCCTCAAGGCCCAGAAAGGACCTTTCACCTTGACAAGCAGCACCTAAAACAGAGCAGGAAACCTGACGAAAGCATTTCCTTTTCGAGCAAGACTCTCATAGCAGGAGGATGAGTCATTCTGGGAAGGCTGCTGGGGAAATCGATACAGACCAATTATTTGTTTGAGGAAGAAGACGCCAGAAGAAGCAAATAGAGAATGAAGCCAGAGATGAGCTGTGTTGTATAAAATTAGAGGCGTCTGCAGAGTCAGAACCTTCACCAGCTGATTGATCATTTGTGTAAACTAGAAAGATGTCAGGGTCTCGCATAGCTGCACAGAGGTCTGACAACTCCTTTGGTCAATCATTTACTTAAGTCTCTGAATCATGAAAGCTATGTGGCTGAAATCCAAGAGCTGCCTTACTCATGCCTCCTTTTTGACATAGCATTAATAATAGAACAGTTTAATAAAATGAGATAATCACTCTGTACATTAACAGCTATTTAGCTCATGTTAACACCAAATTAAAACTCACTAAACATACTATTTTTTTTCTCTCACAATTTTCCCCTGTGTGCGTAGGATGGAGAGGTACAGCTTCACTTCAGCTAATTATAGACCATCTCCAATGTCTCTGGATATTGTTGCCATGATGGACATAACTCATTATCCCTTTTCACAGGGATATGAAAATATAAAATAGGTTGACACTATATTTTTTTCCATTTAAACCGTAATGTACTGTATACGATTGAGATTAATTGTGATAAGTATTGCTCTGAACCAAGCAGGTCTGCATTTAGATGTGGACGTGGGAGATTCAGAATCAATTCAGCAGTTTTATAAATGTTAGCTGATAACTTTATGTTAGTGAAACTGCTACATGATCTGAAAAGTCTGGGACAGACACAAGTGGGCTGAACTAGAAACCAGACCAGCATCCTTTGCACTTATAGTTTATGGATGAATGAAAGCTGGCGTACAAAGTTCATGGGTAAAAAACACCAGAACAAAAGCTGCTAGACTCGAGATAATAGGGGAAGGTTTGACTGATAGTTGCTAAGTTCAGCTGGTTTAAGTTTTTTTTCATTTTGTACTTAGTCAAACTAACCAAATCCTTAGTCCTGGTCCTTAAGGGCTGGTGTCCTGCAGGTTTTAGAAGTTTCCCCGCTGCAACAGTTTCGACTCAGACTCAGACTTGATGCTATGCTCTGCACCTGAGAAACTTGTAAAAGCTTCAGGACACCCGCCATCGAGGAGCAGGGTTGAGGATCCCTGCACTATACTCTGCTTTAAAGACTACTATAGTAATTTATTCTTTATGTTTTAGATAAATTTAAGCTCAACGTGGTACATAAAAACATGTTTTGATATTTTTGTTGCTTGTTGTGATTTGATATAATTAAAGGTGATTGTATTAAATCAACATGACATTTGGCATTGATCGCTGACTCCTGAATCAAATCAAAATCCCATTTGTGGGAGAATTTAAATCAGCAAACATTAAATCATTACCCATTAAATCAAAACAAGAGTGTATTGTAATAAAACTCAATTTCAAGCAGTGGACCAAGTAATACCAAATTAGATCTGTATTTAGTTGTTGAGAAGCAGCGCTTCTGTGCTTTTTAAAGCAAAGATACAAGCGATGCCTGCCCTCCACAACAGGATAGAAACTAAGTCATGGCACCATAGAAGAAAGCAGGTAGGATGGCTCTAATACACGATGTGTGAACAGAATCTTACTGAATGTTAATTGCATGCATTTTTATCACAGATGACGGTCACAAAACATATAATGCTTTAAAACTGTAGGAATAAAAGATCACTAAAACCTAACCTAACTAATATTCAGTCACTAATGGTGAATCCAGAAGGCTAAACATGAACTGTAAGGTTCTCACCCTAAAGCTAGCTCAAGCTGCTCACTGTGACAAGCATACGAGAAGAGTGGATAATTACTTTGTGGTAAGAAGTCTAAAACTTAATCTGCAAATAAGCTAAGTTTCTTGTGTTTTTAGCCGTTTAGATTAGTGAGAAAAACCTTTTATAACGATTTCATCACAGAATTCTGAATTGTAATTAGATTTTTTTCATGAGCTGCTTTGAAACAAGCCTCATTTGCCTCTGTTCTTACTGGCTGTAAGAATATTCTAAAGCACAATGGGAAAGTTAAACATGACACGTGGTTTTTGACATGTCTGCAAGTAGAAACTCTGCTGCTGTTCATAAAACTTAAACAGACAGCACAAATATTTTCTGTTAATCTGCGGT
This sequence comes from Rhadinocentrus ornatus, assembly GCA_037177495.1. Classification (NCBI taxonomy): domain Eukaryota; kingdom Metazoa; phylum Chordata; class Actinopteri; order Atheriniformes; family Melanotaeniidae; genus Rhadinocentrus; species Rhadinocentrus ornatus. The sequence continues at coordinate 6,457,773 of JBAMHW010000001.1, forward strand.
GCTTTGCGTTGGACTGAAGATGCAGTTATGTTTCCCCTTCGGCCGAAGTGATTATGCTTCAGTATAATAACTGTTAATGGATCATTAACAGCCATAAAGAGTTGGGAACACAACACTCAGCAAACTCTATTCTGTATACGCTGCAATCACAAAATAATCACCCTTCTGATTAAGCTCCCCACCTTGATCAACAATAAAGCCTCCGACAATCAAGATTGTGCACGTTTGTGAGGGCTTTGGTCCCAAACCATTATCTGTTGTTTCATATCTTCCTGCAATGATGAGATCTTATTTTAGACTCTCATAAAAGGAAATTTAAATGTAACTCAATAAATGTTAATTTGGCCCGAGGCATTTCAGAGTATGAAGACATCAATCTTAATGCAGCTCCCTCCCACACCAGCTCCAGACGGCAGCTTCAACAGATCAAGTCATTATCCAAAACAGCAGCAGTTATGAGAGGAAGAGAAAGAGGGGATGATGGAGTCATTCATTTTATCAGTATTTATGAAACTGTGCTTACCAAGTTACAGAAATTGGAAGGATTTGGGAACAGGGCCATGTTGCTAAAAATGGATGAAGGGAAAGGATAACATAAGGATAAATGTTTCAGTGTGAAAAGTTCTTTTGGAGGAGAAAGACATCAAAGTAAAACCCAAACTGTGTGATCACGTCACTGCTTATAAGCAAATTTAAGGGGTTTTATTTCAGATGGTCACACTTGTGTGTGATTCACTTACTTCTGTTTTATAAATGAGTGTGTAATATTGCATGTTACAGTTAAACTGCAGCTCAATTTAACTAATTTTAAGACCCATTAAGGACCACATCATTTTTTTTATTATTATTATTATTACACCTGATTTGTAAAACGTCTATACTCTACATACCAACAAATACTCAAAGGGTAAATATTTATGATTTAGGGTTTAATTCAATCATGTATTTGGTGCTTATTTGCTAATGTTTGTTTGTTGACACATATGCTGTTGTAGATAATTTAACGAGACACTGGATTCTTGTTGGTTGGGTGCAAATAACTTTACGAATCCCAGTTCAAAACACCGTACGCAGGTTGATCTTTGGTATACCCGTGCAAAGTCAAACATTTTCCGATAAGTTTCAGTTGCATGTTAAAAATAGAAAAAGGATTAAAGTCAGACCTATGCATTTTATTGCTTGTCAGCATGACATCTTGCAGTCATCACATCTTTCATTCAGTTAAAACTTGTCCCAGTTTAGCCATAACAATGTCTGGGAGGCTATCTGATAGTTAGGATGGATAAAATCACTTTTCTCTCAAACACATCTAAGTCTTTCATTTCACTCTGTCTTCAATGCATCTCCATTTTATAAATCCCCGCCTCTTCTCCATCTTCACTCCTTCTTCCACTCTGTCTCTGCTGGCTATCACCTCCTGAATCCCACTGATAGTCATACCTCCTGCAAGTGTGATGTGGAGAACACGCCCGTCTGTTTTAAGTGAGCCTTGATTGAAACAGTGAACCTGTCTGGACCATTTCGACACACACAGACACACATATACACCATGTGGGCAGAGAGAAATGCCCCCACCAAGAAGAAGACAGACGAGATGCTGCCTGAGGTCTGATGTTAGCGCTGGGCGTGCTTGGGCCTGTCTGGTGACAGAGAAAACACACACTCAGACGAACAAGTAGAGCTTCTCTGTTGCCACCAGCGAAGTGAATAAAACATAACAATCATTTGATAAGTAAAACTGTGATAATTCAATGTTACTGTTGCAGAAGCAGAAATTTCTCCTTTCACTTCCTCTCCCTGCTGACGGCAAACAGAGGAAGGAAAAAGAAAAGATAAAAATGACCTCCAGACAAGCCAGAAATAAAGCCTGTAATGACGGAGGAACCTTAAAGTTAATCATTGGCTGTTTTACATGAATGGTTCAGAACAACTGAGCAGTAGGTTATGCATGGATCAACACAGCTTTAAAAATACACCATGTACAAAACCTACTGGAGAAAGTAATAAAATTAAAAAACATTAAAGCTGGAATCTGATGAATTTCCAAAGGCTCGAAGAAATAAAAAAAACTCCACATTTCTATGAAACTATAGGATCTTCCCTCATTAGGTCATCATGTGAGGGGAAAAAAAAGGAACCATATAGACTTTTCTTTAACTCCCACCCTCCTGATGAGCCGTTTCTCCCCCATCATGCTGCATTTGAAGATCTTTACTTCACAAGATGCAGATGCGGCCCACTTAAGAGATAAAATGGAAAATAACCAAGCTGATAAGTGTAGAGAGTTACAAACCACTGTGCTTTGGAGGAGAGGAATGTGGAGGAGGCCGCGATAGAGGAAAACATCACCGCTGATGGGATATTCTAGACTTTGATTAAAGATGGATCAGAGCAGAAACACTGTCCTCTTTTTCTTCTCCTCCTTTTATACTCCAAGTATCCAACCTCCCCATCCTACATCTCTGATTTTTCTACTTTTTTTGTGGTGTAGCGGAAGTGAATAAAGAGGAGGAAGATAGGGGGAGGATTGGAGAGGAAATCTTTAATGATTCGACAATGAGCTGGGAGATCAGATGCATTCAGTGTAACAGCATCTGGAGGAGCTCTACGAGGGGGGACGGTGCTGTTGAAGCAGAGAAGAACAAACTTGCTTTCTGTCAAAGATGATGCCATTTCCTCCCTGAAGAGGTTTTGTAGAGCTATTTCAGAAAAGGCAGCTTTAAGACGGAGAGGTAAACGGTTCAGCAGGATGCCAGCATCAATGTCTTCTCATTTCCTCTGAGACAGAATAACATCTGTCTCCAAACTACAGGAGAAGCATGGACTTGGGAGTGATGTTTGATGAACAACCCACTGAACTCCTTGACTCCTCTGCTGTTAACAACCCGACAAAAAGAGCTGCTTTTGTCCATAAAACAAAAGACAGTGATACTAACCTCCAGACAGACCGGGGAAATAAATCCTGTAATGATTAAAAGACCTTTTAGTAAATCATTGGCTGCTTTGCATTGCCGACCCTCTCAAGTTGCAAGAAAGAGTGGAAAAGGAGGGGGTGGAGGGTTCTTCTGTAAGAATGGCTGCCAGTGAAATGAGATGTGCTTGAGGCTCATTAAGCGAAGAAAGCTTGAATTCAGTTAATCTCCCTCTTTACGCCAAAAACCAGCTCAGATCAATGACAGCCCATCTCAAGAGCAAGTGTTTACCTTAGAACTGACGTATTGGTAGTTCACATTAAAATCTGAAGTCTTATGTGCAACACATTTAAGCTTTAGAATGGAGATTTAATTACTCCCCCTCTTCCTCCTTTGTTTCACTGCCCTACCTAAAATCACACCCATGCGCTTCGGATCCGATTAGGGAACCATTAAACTGTGAACGGGAAAATAAGACCAGTTAAGTTGGGTTGATCCTACCACAAATAAAGACACAAAACAGGATTCAGTACGTCTAAATTTGCTTAATTTGGAGCAAAAGTGCTATTCTCTCTAACTGATCGAAATCTAAATTAAACTCATGAACTGAACAAAGAGACTGGGCCTGAACTACACAACTCGGACAAAAATCATGTTCAGCTCTCAGAGATGAGACACAATAACAAACATTATCTAAAGAAAAAGTTTGTTTCAACAAAAATATTCCACTTGTATGAAAAATGAACATGTACATGCAAGTTTTTTGTATATATTGTAATGCAGGTACATCTGTGAAAACAAGATTCCCAAAAGCATTAGGTTACCCTCAGTGCACCGGTATCTAAATTCCAATCACTGCTCCCAATAACAACCTATAAGACTCCTCTAAAACCTGCCATTAAGAAAACATTTCTAATAAACATGACTTTATGAGAAAACTTGTTTATCATTTAAACTGGATTACAGGAGTCATGACAACAGGACTGAGAGAATGAGGGTCTGGCTGCACAGACAACTTATTGCCTTTATTTAACCAGGAGAGGCCTTGTTTAGATCCAAGGTCTGTTATGCAAGATCCCTCAAGACAACAGCTAGTTAAAAGACAACCACATCATATTTACACAAAATTAAATGAGAGACACAAATAATAAATCCGATTTGTCTCAGGGTTTTAGGGCATAAATGCACCAGATGGCTTCCATAATTTGATTAAATTTCAGACTTAGGAAATACTCTCCAGCTGTCAGATTGCACTTAATTTTATCTATTACATCTGGAAATGTAACAGTCCAAAACACAATTCCTTTAATAAGCATGCATCAAGAGCGGTAAAACTGCTGAGGCACACTCATCTTGCTGGATATTTGTGTGCAAATCAGTGCAGAGCAGGTGTATGAAGATGTGCATAGTGACCCTGGACTGTGGCTTTCCAGCATTTTTCTCACTATGACACCACTCCAGATTGTGCATAAAGTGCATGGACCCTGCATCTGTTTGCTTGTCTTGTTGTAGAGTGTGAATGTGTCCATAACGTAGGTAATTTAAAAACACATCAGTCAGCTGTTTGTTTGACTGTAGATTGAACTATTTCAATAATTAAGATTGTTGGGGTTTTTTGCTACGCATGCACATGTAAACAGTGTATAAGCTTTGCAGCCCACTCGTGATGGCCTGGAAAATGCCAGTGTAAAATCAAATAAATCAAAACACTTACAATACCAGTCAAAGGTTTGGACACATCTACCCAGTCACTCTGAATGAACAGACGTGTCCCAATCTTTAACTGGTATTCTATATCTCTAAGTAAATGCCTCTTAAGGGGCTGAACATGCCTATGTGTATTGCTTCTCAACTTCCAGCCCAACATATTAGACAGTTACTTCATCAGGCTCCTTTTGGGACTTAAGCTGTTGATTTCATTGGCTTAAATTAATCTTAATTTTGTTTCAATATTGTTAGGTATTAACTATGTATGTTTACTTTTTAGTTGGAATATACATTTGTTTACATGTTTACCACTGGTGAGAGTGTAGCTCAGATAGATGTCAGATAGATGTAATGACAAGTCATAGTGTAAATTAGATAAGTAACATTGGGCTGTTTAGTTTTTATAATACAAGGACAAAATATAAACCTGCTTTAGTATTCATCTAGTATTGTTTTATTCTATTAGAATAAAAGAATATCTAAATATAAAGTCCAGCTTATTTTCAATAGGGATATCGTCTTTGACCCAACCTCCTGCTGTCTGACAAGTGTGTGAAAGGCTTTCTGCTCCTAATGTCCAGATGTAATTCTCATGTTTGAAAAAGGGCTACGGGGGCTCAGGTGTCTAAGAGGGATCCCGGTATAATCTGGGTTGGATACTCAACATGTGGATTAAGTAAATGAAGCTCAGGCCTTTCAGGCTGTCCGCCACTTCACCATCGAGCTGGGAGCAATTAGCCAATTACAGCACTTGTGGCGAAACACACTTGCACATACACACAACAGGCGATGGGGAAACATATGTTCTCTCTCAGATCTCATACTCACACATGCTCCCTCTGTCCGACACACACACATATACACATCATGTCTATCCCATTACAGGAGCCCACAGGCCCAGCTTCCAGGCTGAAAAGCCCAATTTGTTTATTCCTGTGGGCATTATGGGGAGAGGGGTGGGGTTGTAATGCATCTAACAGAGCAAAGGGGCACTTCTCCAAAACCTTAATTACTGCCCCTCCTTACCCCCAACTCCCCACCCGCAAATGCCGTAGCCTCCCGGAGCTCAAGTACTATGAACTTGAGCGAGAGTTACCAGCGCAGCCACTGTTCAGCTTTAGTGCACGGCTGTGTGAAGGAGATACAGAAAGAAAGGGAGCCGGATAAAACTCCCTCCTGCTCCCAAATGACCATTTAAACCTCGCAACAGTGAACTGGGACAGCAGCACTGGCATCCATCTCATTCCAGCAACATCACCTGCACCAACACCTGTAAGGAGAAGGGTAATCCTTCAATACAGAGCAGAGCTGTACCTGGGCAATGCACCTTTATCCATCAGAGATGACTACAATGGCATCATAACATTGCAGACTGCCAAGATCTACTAAACATGCCATGTCAGATGCAATAGCATTGTTGAATAATGCAATGGCCATATGACTTACTATAGATAAACAAATACATTAATGTAAGGTGCTAATCCCAGGTGTATTAACGAGCGCTGCGTTCCTGTGCAGGATGGATAATTGTGGAACCTGCAATAAACCACAACTCCTTCTAAACTGAAACACACCAGTGTTTGGCCAACTTGAAGTTAAAATCCATTTGCGATATTTATTGTCCTGATTAGACCCGAACAGATATCAGGTTTTTTGGAACAAATACAAACATATTTTTTTCTATACCAACTTATCAACCAATATACATAAGACACCTCAAATGTGCTGATCAAACGAACCATGTATAATTCAGATTGTTTTAGTGTACACCTCACATGATGACTCAATATTTAACCCTATACTACCAGAGTTTAAATATAGCCCTGTCCCTGATATCTGTCCTTAAATTTACACTCTAAAAGTTTACCATTGAGCAACACGTTGTCATGGTTGTCGTTACTCATCTAGCTGACTGCACGCTACGCTGATATTTATTTTTTATTTTCATCTTATTTTACGGTCAGACGCAATGCTAAAAGTGGACTAGCTTTTAGCACCAGTGCAGTGTGTGTGACGGACTTACTGAATGGTGTGACTGCTGCTAACAACAAAAATGGTTTTAATAACAGTTAACTGTTGCATTAAAGTCTTATAATGTAACATCTTTCTGTTAAATATAAACCCTATGAACTGGAATTGCTGCTATACAAGAAGCTTATTTGTAGGATGGCCAACCCACAGTCATTACACTCACCAGAAAAAATACTCATCCCCTTTTAGTTTGGATTCCCCTTGAATCCTTTTGCTGGTAACTGCAATCAGTAATATATAGTAAGGAGATAAACATTGACACCAATCTGACAAGGTCCCATAACTATACATGACTCTCGACAGGACACAAGTCTAAACCTCAGCAGTCACATTAATGAGAGTTAATTAGAAATATGACCAAAGAGAGAAATCTGACAGATCACATTATTAGAAAATAAATAAATGATAAAAGGTAGGTCTAAACTCCCCAGTTTTCCTCTGAATAAGCAGCTCAAGTTCACTCTGTAAAGATTTTTGAGGCTGTCAGTTTTTAATCTCGTATACAATTAGGTGAAATTGATGTCCTCAGGTCTATTTGATCATTTTTAACAATCCATTGTAGCTTTTTAACATTTAGATACATTTTTTCTGTAACTGGTTATATAAATTTTTCCCAAATGCCCTCCTGCTTCATGCTGCTCCCACAATGCCCAGCAGGGATCCTCAGGTCCCAAACAAAAGCCCCCAGGGAGCCTGGATCACAGCTAGACAAGTTTAAGAAACACTGGTGGAGCTCTTTCTCTTCTTTATGCACTAATTTCTTTCTGCATTTCACTCACTCTCCCTTTACCTTTTTTTTTTCTTGTTTGTTTGTTTCACCCCCCACAACCATCTCCTTCCTGCTCTCTCTTCATAAAGAGGTACAGAGGGGAGAGTAGACTTCTACTCACCACAAAGAAATAAGAAACAGAGGATAGAGGGGGTAAACAGGCTTGGTGATTGATTAGAGGCAGAGAAGAAAAATGGTGGAGTCTCAAATGAAACACAGAAGCAGCTAGAGATGACTATTCACATTCATTAGAGGACACTTTTCAAGGCCTCCTTCCCACTCAGTTATAGTGAAAAGACTGACTCTTCTCTTAGAAGCGAGAGAAGAGAGAAAGCAGTTTTCCTGTAAATAGACTTGCAGAGCCAAACATCTCCTTGAGCCACTCCAAAAACATAAAACTCAGCTCTCACAGACTAATTCTAAGGAGAGATTTTGATGCCAATAAGGCTTTTGTAGAAAAAAACAGAAGAAGAAACATCATATCCTACCACTGCCAATGACACAAAAAGTGGTTGAAAAGAGATTTTCCATCTTGGCTCCTCAGGACTAATAAGAAACTTGAGGAATTCTTGAGTTTGTTGAAGCATTAAAAGTGTTTTTCAGATCGTAAAATGCATAAAAAGCCTAATTCTCCAACCAATGATCTTAAAGGAATTATGATTTTATTGGCCAGATGTTCTTCAACCTTAAAACCCTATCAAGGCCCAAAGTATGTGACGTTATCCAGTATCATTGCTCACCACCCTCAATGGTGGCCATTCAAAACTGGTTAAATGCTTTTATTAATTGATGAAATTATTATCTATCAATTTATTTGGCTGCATGACTGTAAAGATCTACCAGACAGTGGGAACTTTCTGTCCCCCATCAACTCATTGCCAGGCTGCCTGTTCGTTTTTGATGATGAAGAAACAACAGGTGGGCCAGTGGCTCCAGACACATGGACATGCATGTTATTATCGTGACAGGGGGATTATGGCCCGAAGCAAACAGCCTCCTAAAAGGACATATGATATCTCATGACATCATGCTGGACAATTGTCCCCTTCACAACATGTGCATGTACTGCACAGAAAAGCCTGGTTTTCTATGCTTGATCGCAAACTGCAAACTAACGGTTTAACTTCTGAGACGTAATATGATGCATATATGATGAGTGGATTTCTGTATTTGTTTTAAAGAAAGATTAGATGTCCCAAAAGCAAAACTATTTATTTTTCTCTCCAGGAAATCACTTTTTTTTTAAATGTATAACTTAAGTACCATAGAGTTGGGAGAAACAGATCATAAATATCCTTATGACATATGCCGAGACCCAAATATGATAAAAATTTGAAATAAAAAGGACCATTACCTGTTATATATTTAGAACCTACCCATCACTTTTATGATTTTATCATCCTGCCCCTGAAGCTCAAGTCATCTTTAAGACAGTTACCAGAGTTCCCTTTACCTAAACCACCCAAACTAGTTTGCTTTGATGATCCATTTCCTTCCTCTGATTGCAGCCTGTTGGCCTTTTCACTCTTTTGATTTTCTTCCCCTCCTCACTGCACCAGTTGGACCTTTAACCTCTGTCTGTTTGGTATTCTCTTCAGCATTCAACATCCCTCTCTCTTTGCTCTTCATCTACTTATTCCTTCATTGTTTCTCAGTCTGTCGTCCCAGTAAAAAGACGTTTTATAGCACATGCTGCATTTTTCTTCATTGCACAGACATTCAGTGGCCTCCAGCTCCGGGACATATCATCCCGACTCCTTTTTTTATTTGCCTCTTAAGTTACAAGACAGACGATTGTTTAAGCAGAGCTCTGCTCTAGCGAAGGCCTGTTATAAATCTGGGCCGATTTACACTGCAAAGACAGCTTCCTGGATGAGGCCGGGGCTGTGGGGATACACTGGGACTTGGTGGTATGAACAGGGTTTAGATTCAAGTAATGTCAGTGAGAAAAAGGAATGAATGATTCATTGTAAGTAAAGAAAAGGTAGCGGGATGCTGTGGCCTGGGTAGTTTAAAAAAAAAAAAAAAAAAAAAAAAAAAACCTTTCAAATCTTTCTTCCCCCAAAAAGCTTTTCAAGTCCTCCCCCCCTTCTTCTTCCCCTTTTTTGCAGTCTTCTAAGTTGGTGTGCT
>JBAMHW010000001.1:6479949-6493997 GCA_037177495.1 Rhadinocentrus ornatus
AACTCATCACCAAGCTCAGAGACCTTGGGCTCAACAGCACCCTCTGTGACTGGATCCTGAACTTCTTGACAGGCAGACACAGGCTGTGCGGATGGGCGGCACCACATCCTCCACCCTGACTCTGAACACAGGCGCCCCCCAGGGCTGTGCGCTCAGTCCTTTGCTGTATTCCTTGTTCAGGCATGATTGCGTGGCCACCCACAGCTCCAATACCATTGTTAAATTTGCTGACGATACGATCGTCATTGGCCTAATCACTGGCAATGATGAGATGACCTACAGAGAGGAGGTCAGAGGCCTGACATCTTGGTGCCAGGACAACAATCTCTGTCTTAACAACACTAAGGAACTGATTGTGGACTTCAGGAGGATGCAAAGTGAGGAAGACGCCCTCCTTTTCATCAACGGGGCTACGGTGGAAAGAGTCAACAGCTTCAGGTTCCTTGCTTTTGTGTGACTATTTTTTATTGTGGTTTATATTCTTTTTATCATTGTTAGGTGAGCCTGGGGTTCAAGAATTCCATTGCCAATAATTGTTGATATAACTGTTGTGCAATGAAAATAAATTCATTCATTTTTTATGGAAGGTGACTATATGGAGAGCTCTTTACAATTAATTTATCGTTGCGTTAAATACCGGTATTAGTTGTGAAATTAAGTAACCATTGCATCCCTAATCTAGACACAACAAAAACCATGAAGTGGAAGTCTGTCTGAGAACCCTTTCTGGGCCACGACTGATTAGAAACAAGCTCTCTAAAATAAATTAAAATTAGGACAATCTGAGGCAGTGGACTTGCCCAACATAGATGCCTTTGTCTCTAGATGGCCAATGCAGTAACTTAAGTAGGTGCCTCTCAGAATAGAAACCTCATAGATCAACCACCTAGCAAGAAAAGTGGAAAATCATGCTGACCCAATTAGTGCCTGCTTTCTGTAGAATTTTCTTGTTGTGGTCCACTTCAGTTCCCTTCAATCCAGGCAGATAGTTCCCGTTGTTCTTGTGGGGAGTGTTGTTGTTGTTATTGTCTTCCCTTAGTTTTGCCTCAAGGTCTTAAGAATAAATCTGGCCCCTGGGAGTGGCTGACAGAGTTCTGCAGCAATTATTATTCCTCCTGGATGAATTTTTGTTCATGTTTTCTTTCTGCAAGTCAACTGCTTCTTTATCATCTATAGACTTTTTCTTTTTTAATGTCCTAATTTATATGCTGACATCTAACTATTGCGCTTTTATCACTCTAAGAAACTCCAAGATATCCAAGTGTGTACATGCTTTGCTTTTCTTTACACCCAATTTACATCCAGCATGGTGGGTTTATTACTCTGAACCAAAGACAAGGAAGACCCAAAAGCCATTTGAATGGGAGGTTATCATATTTTGAGGAAAAAATTATTATACTACCACAACAAGAAATGGTCTACCCTGGGAGAAATTTAGGACCATTAGTAAACTACCCAACCAAAGATAAACTGGTTGTTTTCTGGGGAAGAAATATAAAGAGAAAATGCATATATACCATTTTTATGTCCGAAACAAAAAAAAGAAACAGTTAATTTTCTCTGATCAGTGTTAAATGTTTTTACAACCAAATCTTTTCACACCAGTAGTTTTCCTTCAAAAATCTTATTTCAGACAACTGTCATCAGTAGCTGCAATAAGAGAACCAACCACTACCTCCAAACACTGAACAGTATTTATGATGGGTTTAAGTGGGATCTATAAGCCCGAGCTGAAGATATTAACACTCTGGAGTCTAGGGTATTATTGGGATAACTGCTTATGAATGAGGCTCTATGTGGCACACCGGACATTGCTCTCAAAAAAAACATTAACATTAAGGAAAGTTTACCCAGATGAAAATGGGTGGAACATTGAGTTCATTTTCATAGGTCGTGTCAACATGGAGATGAGTTTAGGTACTAATTAGCTTCAAGCAATAACATTCACCTGAGTATGCATCAGCTAGTTGCTGCGATGACTGTTAGTCTGCATGTCTTGCATTTGGAGTATATCTTATAATCATTAAACCAGCTTAACCATCTATGCAATTTCACCAAAATTTAATTGTTGGGTGAACCAGATCATTATTACTTCTGTAAAATGTAAAGTGTTGGTAGCCTCCCCTACCTTATTTTACTATTTTTCCAAAGGAGTTTTATTCTCAAAAAAAGAGACAAAATCTTTGGACACTGAAAGAAGCATAAGAGTCATGGGGCAAAACGTCATTATAATGGCAGAAATCCAAAGGTCAGATCAACATCAAATCCAATCAATCAATTCTGCAACCAAAGGTTATATTTAGAGTCCAACATCTGCCAAATTGGTTTCATACTCCTAGAGGTTACAAGAAGTACACCAGCTTATTAAAGACATCAGAGGTTCAAAAAAATCTCAACAACCTCCATCATGAAAGTATTCCTTCGATATGAATTGACATTTGATGCTCGCTGTAATCACAGTCCTGTATTTAAGGCTGTGTGTGTGTGTGTGTGTGTGTGTGTGTGTGTGTGTGTGTGTGTGTGTGTAATGGAGATCTAAGGTAAATCGGAGTACAAACTCTCACTAAACACTTAAAGCACTTTTTATCCGGTGCTGTGAGACTGATGTGTCTGTTTGGTGAGGAATGACAGATGTACCGCATGTCTTACAATTAGTGCAGCAATCATGCATGCAGTGACACAGCAAACCGGTCAGACAAGTCCCGCAATGAAGAAGAGAATAATTTTTTACATCAATCATTTATTTTTCAGCATATAAAATTTTAAAACACAAAGGTCACCTTTCTTGTAGTGTCTTACAGTTACTCATTAGTTTACTTCTCTGTGCAAATAATTTGTCTGTTTCCTGCTTTTTTAATTATAAGCTTTTCTGACACAGACTCAATAATTTTTCTGTAAATAGCGGGATCAGGCAGTCACGAGTCCTTATCAGGCTATGCTAAGCTCAGTTCTATTTTGAAGGTGCCGTTATGAAACTCTGAGTGGGAGTTGTAGTATTATACATAGCTGCCTGTGTGTAGGCCAGCTCTTTAATCAGTCACTGTAATTGCCGGGATGGACTTTGAACCACAGACATATTTGTCTCCGCTTTTCATCCATGGCTAAACAACTAAGGGGGGGCAAGCGCTCTGGGCCCGGCCATGCACGGCTCCTGTCCTGGCCCCATGGGCAGCCAAGCATGGAGCAGGAACGGAGGGGGTCACAGACAGAAGAAAGAGAGTGGGATGAAGAGGGAGAGAGATGTGGAATGGAGGGGGTGGAGAGGCACAGAGAGGCACAGAGAGAAGAAGGCAGCGAACGGAGAGGACAGGATGGTACACAAGTCCCCCAGTGGCAGATTGAGAGCTTTGAGGAGTCCAGTGCTCTCCTCTGAATACTAAGACCTTTCATAGGGGCAACACTGCAACAGAGACACAACTACAAATCCTTTCCTTTGAGGCCCCTGCAATATATGGGGCTTTCAACTGCTTGTGCAAGAGAAGGTCTAATTGGAAGCTGAGGCGAAACAAGGAGGGGTTAGAGAGGCGGGAGCAGAGGAGCTAAGGAGAAGAAGAGAAGCAAGGAGTGGTGCTTGATTTAAGAGACCATTGTTTTAACAAGTACATTCTGCCTCCCTCTCCTTTCTCCTCATTGCCTCCCCCTTCAGATGCCCACACTCCACAGAGTCAAAAGGCGGCGTTTAGCCCCTCTGAACGAAGAGGGGCTGGGCTTGTTTAGACACTTTGTACTCCTTGGCTTCTGTGAAAAGGCTCTGCTTCTATGGGCCACTCAAGTTCATTAGTAAGTACAGCGCTTTCAGCTGCGTCCCCATTCCAACACCAGGTCTCGATGGGGCCTCCAAAGCCCTGTTTGTTTAATAAAGACCCTCACCACCTCTGCAACTAGCACCTCCATTTCCCTCATCACAGGCTGAGCTGGGCTAGAGCCTGCAGGGTATAGGGCCATGTATTGAAAATAATGAGGAACAAAGAGTGGTGGAAGGATGATAAGGACTAGCATGAAGACATATGGCAAAGAAAGAAGATGTTGGAGAAACACCCTCTCTTCCTTCCATAAACCACAAATGACGCAGGTACAGTGTTTCACCTGCTTCATCACAGTAAACAGGCCCCATCTTTTAGATCAAGCATGTGTGTGTGTGTTTGTGTGTAAGCTCAGCCAGGTTTCAGCTCTACACTTTCAGATGACATCACTGCGTCAATATTGAGGAGACAAAGTGAGAGATGTCACTCTAGAAGGGCAGATCATGAGATCATCTGAGCCCCCAAGGAAGTCTCAGCTGCTCCTGTGTGAGTTTTATCTGTACATGGAAATAATTACTGTGAGAAAGTAAAAGTGGTTTTAATTCACAGCTTTTGCAGTTTGTTGCATTTACTTTTCCAGACAGACATGAGTGTAATGTCTTAGTGTGAGCTTTGAACTACTGTAGAAACAGAGCATATACATGTTTTCTGGTTATGCTGCTCCAAAAATTGTACTCCACAACAATATGGAAAAAGGATGACAATATTTCCCCTTTTTGACAATATATCTGAAAAAAATATATTGTCAAAAAAAAAAGATTTTTTTTTAAATCGTGCCAAATCTGACAAGCTGGCATAGGGATCCCCAACGCCGGTCCTCAAGGCCCATGGTACAGTAGACTTTCTGTACTTCCCTGCTTCAGCATACCTGCAATAACCTAATGGACCAATAGCAGACTTGTGCAGAGCTTGTCATAGAGCCGCTTAATTGTAATCAGGTGTTTTGTTGCAGGAAAACATCTAATACCTGCAGGATAGTGGGCAATGAGGACCAGGATTGGGAATCACTAAGCTAGCATGAGCCCCTGCCATCTCTTATTCAGGACATTTACATCCACAATGAAGTTGAGATGCAAATAAAGCTCAAACTAGGCTACTGCCCTTTTTCCAGTATCCTACGAAGGTATGGCCAACTTTCCTACAACTGGTCCCCCCTTTCAGATTGTACTTTCTGGGATTTTACTTAAAATCAACAATTTAGCTGTTAAAATTAAAAAGAATCAATATACCAGTGCTATATATCCAGCTGTGAACTGGTTTGTAAAACCTTTGTATAGATAAGTGGATGGGTTTGTTTTTCAGATTTCCTTGGACAGAAAAGATGGCTTGAAAAAAAACAACACATTAGTTACTTTTATATGTTATTTTACTTTCACAGATCCACTTAATAATTTCTATGATGACAGTTGCTGGTCTAAAATGTAATTGTATTTTTTATAATAACAATGAAGTTGATTGATTTATTGATGTTTTATTATAAAACAGTCTAATTTTCAGTTGGAACAAATTTGTGAACAAGTGAAGAAAGTGAAATCTGTAACCAGTGCATCTTTATTTATATTGCTCCCCACTTTGCAATGAATAAATCAACAAAGGCACGAATGGAGAAATGATGAATCAGCAAACCATCCATAGTTGTTTTCTGCATTTAATTCATGATTAAATGCAGAAAAGTAAAAACACTTGTTTGAAGTAGATTGGCCAATAAAAAGACGCTAAAGCCACTGTGATACACGTATTACCTGTAACAGATATACTAATTAATTTTACACTGACAAATGGTTTTAAACTTCTGGGTGTAATTAAAACCTCTCAGCTAACCTCCCATACACAATTATCATCTTTGCCAAACACGAGAGCGACGCTGTCGCCTTTGGAAGTAAGAGTCACATTAAAGGGGGTTTTTGTGTCTGTGATATTGTATTTCTGTGGGTGTGAACCTAATTCCACTGCGCAGCGGCATACCTCCTACAGCCAGAGGGACATCAGATATCCAACAGGTGCTTCCATGCAGTTGTAGAATCCCAGTGAGGTGTGGGAGGGAAACGCGACACTGATCTACCATGTGCACTCACATATATGCATGCAATCAAAAAGCCCCCACCCCAAGTGCATTCAGCTGTTTTTATCAGAGCTGTGCAACACACCATTGGATGCAGGACCGCAGCTTAATGTCAGATCGATGAGTTAATCATATTTATTTCCATTCAGCAGGTTTCCTTTCATAATGTTTTACTTTTCTAAACAGAAATCTAGACCTAAACACAACAAAGTCAATTTATTTCACACCACAGTGCACAGACAAGGTTTGACACTCTGTGTTGATGATTTAAAAGTGTGGGGGGTCTCTTTCAAATCATATCTTCTACTAATCTTATCTAAAGCTTGAGATGGAAGCTGTTCCTGAACCGGTGCCTGAGCAGGCAGCCTGTGCATGCAGGCATGATGAAAAGCCTTCATTCAGGCACCTTTTGGAGGTAATCTAGGAGACAGCTGCAAGCCCTCATGTGCAGGACCCCCACTGATGCATACAGAGAGGGTGGGCAGGACACTGTAGGATGGTGACCATGAGGAATCTTTAAGAGTTTAGGATGCTGAGAACAAGAGGAGAGATACGATCGGTTTAAACAGGAAAACAAAAAGAAAGCAGTTGCATTGAAAAAAACAAATACCAGGAAAGCATATAGTGGATGCGTAGGAGAGAAATGCATATATCTACCACATCTGCACTGTACTGTAACTCTGTTATACTTTCATAGCACAGCAGGGAAAACTAAGCATGTCTGGCAAAGTGTTAACTGGAGCGCTTGGATCAAAATGAATAAATCATCCAGCAGGAGGTGAAAGCAGGCTTAGTGAAAAAAACGAGTTTGCTTGAACCAGAGAAGAGGGAAACTGGGTTTTACATATCAGCCAGAGGCAACTCAAACCATTTACTGTCTTCCCTGATGAGGCCAAAACTTCTTTTGGACATGAAGCATCCCATACCTTACTTTACCGATCAATACTAAAGCCAGATTACTCCCAAAGCTTTGTTTATATCATTATCCCCCTTTTACACCTTGATTAAATGTTCTGTCATCACAATCTAGGATGTTTAATTTCTTCATCACAAAGTAGACAAGCATATTTGGAGCGTTTTGAGTGGAAGTTTCCTTTACAGCAATACTGATCTATAGAAAAACTAATACTCACACTTACACGCCTGCTGCATATTTTGGAAGTTTTTGGTGGCCACAACCCTCTGAAAACCGCAAAGTGGAAAACCCCCAAGATGTTTGAGATATCTGATATGATTAGAATACAATCGTATCAGTCTAAATACATTTACAATTCATTTTCCAGCAGCTGTTTCTCTTAAACTTGGTGCTTGTGGGATTACATCTGAATTTAAGTATAATTTTGTTCCCTCGTATTCCAGCTCTTTAGTTTTCTGACTTTTCTTTCCTATGCTTTGTTCCCTCTTTCAGAATCTGCGTCCATACTTGGCATCAGCCTGCATTAATGGTGACGTCGGTATTAGCATCATGGTTCCATTTTCTAATCTCATACTGATCATAGAGTTGACTGATGAGCTCCTTAGAAACCTAAAAAACGTTGTTCGTCAAGTCTGAACTGAGGGTTAAACTCAGCGTTTGTTTAGACTGATCTCTAGATTTGGTCTGACATATTGTTTTGATGCTTTTTTGGCACAACTGCAACTATTTGAAGCCCATACAGTCAGTACGCACCACTCAAATGAAGGTTTTCAGGACATGTGTGTGGTGTTAAACCAGTGTTGGTGGGCTGAAGATGAATCTTGTTAAGACAAGCATAAACTGGATTCAGAGCTCTGACATCAATCAGCAGCGAGAGGCTCATCTCTCTGCCTCCATGACGTAGGCCGTTTGTGAGCTAATAGAAAACTTGTCTGCACTCATACAAACACTTTTTGTCCATGACCTCAGCGGAGGGATGGCTATATCCAGTTAGCAAAGAAGAGTGTCTTTCTCTGACTGTAGTTATTTATATTGTGAACTCTCACCAGGTCTGGGTGGCACCCAAGTCACTCAGTGGAACTCAGTGGACAAACATGTTAACAGCAGATTAGCCTTTCTTTTATTTTATAGATAAATAATTCTGCTTTTTCTGCAATTCATATTCCCAAAACAGCTAAAAAAACAAAACAGCTCTTTGAGATCACAAATTCAGTGCTTCAGTGAGGATTTTGTGACAATAGTGAAGGCCAGAACAGTCGGCTGTGCGGTAAAAATGTCCAGCACCAACGGCACTGACGGACCATGATGCCTTACAATAGTTCAGCTGGAGCAATGCACAGAGGAATGAACTGCATCAGGCTTTGCTAACACAAGTGAGAGCTGAAATATTTTTTTGATTGTTCATATCTTTGTGTTCCTTTCTTTACTATGTTCAGTCACAATCCTGAAAAACCAAAAAAATCCAGTGTAGAAATTCAGATGAGTAATTTAATGGATTGTACACTTGTACAGTTAATAATCATTAAAATCAGGAATATTAGTTACAAAATAACTAAAGTAGTTCATTTACTAAGTTAACTAAATGCACTACTCCCTAAAACTGACAAAAAAAAAACTTCAGGAGGTTTTTGAAGTCCATAAGTGTCACCTTCGAAGCCAAATGTTTGTGTGCCCCACTCTGCAGTTACAGATTAGACACAGTGAAAAATATGGCTGCACAAATTCTACCTCGTCCCTCCCCATACAGACAGTGGCATCGGACAAATGTCTTTTTTTTGTCTCTGTTGAGGGTCCCATGATGTCTTGGTTACTGACTGAGACAATACTCAAGAATAAGTGGTTTATTTTTCATGCATGGCCAAAGCCACGCTCGGAGAGGGACAGAAGCCTTTCAACTCAACCATTTCACACTAATGTCTTCGTATTTTATTAACATCCCTCTCCTCACTTGCTGCGAGGAGGAGAAGACCCAGTAGAGAATTAAGTTGCTGTGGGTCTCTACCTGTGTGTGTCCTTCAAAATGCCTTTGTGTCCCTGCCCCCCTCCCCTGGTTCTGCTCAGACAGCGAGTCTCCAGCCCTGCTTATCTTTCTGTCCTCTACAGCAGACCCCCACTGAGACAGAGAACCAAAGTTTATTACAGTTTCAAATAATCTGCAACCCCCAAGGAACTTGTATTCATACTAAACAACATTAAAAAAATTAATTTAAAAAAACATGGCATCTCCTCCAATGCTGACCTCATTAGAGATGCCGTATAAATTCATACTGTCATTGGGTTGCAAATCTGTCTTTGGGACGTTTTCGTCATTATTATTTTCATTCACCTTCAAGTGACATTTGACACTCACACACCCTGCTGGCAAATCACTCCCTGACCCACAGCTGCAAATCAAATCAATATCAAGTTATCAACTAAAAAGTAAAAATAAGAAAGCTGAGAAGGGTCCTTTTCTTCTGTTGTTGCACTGACATTAAACATCACCTTGGTCTGGTCATATTTTCCTTGTAGTGTGAACGCAGCATTAAAAAGAAAAACTTTGGCACAGTGGCTGAGAACAATCGCTCTCCACACTGAGAGCTGCAGGTGATTAACTTTGTTTGTTTGCTTGTGTTCACTGAAAGCTGACATGCTTGACATATATTAGAGCAGAGAGCAGAAGTGAAGTGAAATATGCCCCAGGGCTGTGGCATCATGTTCTGAAATCAGAAACAACCCCTAAGCTCACCCAGGGGTGTCTTGCAGAAGAGGTCGGTCTTGCAGAGGAAAAGAAAAAGGTGATTTATAGGAAGATAGAAGAACAAAGAGAGGGTAGTAGAGGGGGAGAAGGGTCTAATGTCAGACATTTATCAATAAGAAAATGTTGGGAGGAGGAGGAGGGGTAATTAAGTAATCACAGGTTACCTCCACTGCTACCTTGGAGGTGCAATTCCATACCCTCAGAAGACACATACAAAGCACAGTGGTGGTATCAGGTAGCCCGTTCTGCCTTCTCCTGGTGTAAGCAACAACGTGGCTCACACCAACCTAACCAGCTAGACCAGAGGAGGGCACACACAAACACACACACATTCATTCACTAAGACCACACTCAAACACAGTAGTTTTCCTCTCAGACCTGTTAGCAAAACTTTTACTTTCCACCTCCTGAATCCCCTAAAAAACGTAGACCAAGGCTAGAAAAACCAGAGTGATGGTAAATACATATAAATCCCATTTAATAAAGGAAAGTCACAGCTACATCCTCCAAATCAATATTACCCATTCGCCTACAGCGTGGAGCCTGTACCAAATTATAAAAATAGGAATTTCATAAATCAGTCTGTAGGCTAAGTTACTTGGGAAATATTAAACTTGCAACACCATTAATACCAATCCAAATTAATCTGTGGACACTTAATCAAATGTGGTTTTGAAGCTTTATTGCAAAACAAAGTCATAAATTAAGTTTGTAACCACGCCTGCAGATTCTGTGAAAAGGCCACCGGTGGGTCTGTTTAAGTGTATTGGTCTACGGTCGGGGGGCTAATCAATCCGTAGAGGGGATGCAGAAAGCCGCGCATGATACAAAGGTCTTGAATCAAGATCAAATTCAACGCCAAAAGAAATCCACAATAAAAAAAAAATAAAAAAAGGTTTTCTCAATCCCAAAGAGATCATGTGTTTTTATTGGATGTTTCTTCGGGTCAGAGAGGACTGTGTCATCTGGGAGTCAGCACAGTAACTTGAACAATAGCAAAGCTACAATCAGTCTGTTGCTGGTCAACGCCAGCAGCCTGTCAAAGAGACGCTAGACAGCAACTGGGACAAATCTGTTTGGACCATGGACTTGTCTTTGACCATGAGAGTCAGCTAGATTAAGGACTGAACTTCAAGCCAAACCCAAACATCAAATCTGTGGCCACTCCCAGCGTTCAGGTCCAACAACTTCTGTAGAAAACCCTGCGTGATTACCCGAAGAGGAATGCTTCACATCAAAGTAGTAGACTTGCAAACACGCTATCGTACCAGTCTCTAAATCCACTTGGACCACAATTAATAAAGAATGTCAACAACTCTTTTTGCCTTTTCTCTGCATAAAAAACATTGCAAAATTAATGCCTTTGGGTTTTGTTTTGTTTTTTGGATTCTAAAAAATAAGTTTGAGTTCTGAGAAACATTAATAGATTTATTTTCTTTTTCATTTTTATTTGAATCATTGCATTTTCTGCCCGTATCTTTTTCCCCAATTTCAGCATAATCTCGTCTTTTCTTCTTTGTTTGGCTACACCAGCAAAAACAAATAAATCAACCTCACTCGAAAAAGTAGTTCTTTTGGATGTTTGCCCAGCTGTCAGACTCACATAGAAGCATTGTCCCATTTGTTAAAACAAACAGGAGCGCTGATGCTTTCAGATGTATGATACCAAAAGGTTCAGACTCTTACCGAGTCCAATCAATGGTTGAGAAGAAAATGAAGAGAGCTCAATGGTGAGACTCAGGAGAGGATGAGGGGTAGCGCTGTCCCAGAGCACATCATTAACCTGTATAACACACTTTCCAACATGCCATTAGTCCAACTCAGCCTATTTCTTTAAGGCCACTAGACTGCGCTGAGAAGGCATTTTGACCCTACACACAAATTAGACGTCAACCCCGCTCAAACACATAGACGTAAAGAAACTTTAATAAATAATAGCCCCTGGTCATCTTTTGTCAGTGGGACTCACAGCTGGTCTCGTAGCACCATTTACTGAGCAAAGCTGAGAATTTATAGATTTAACCTTTTTATTTCATCTTCCAATCATCTGTCTATAATATAAACACTTAAACTCATATTTCATGACTAGATTGAGAGATTGCTTTGCTAATATTTGCTGTCAAAACATGATAAACACGTTTTTGACCCAGTGGAATTTCATTTTTACCACAGACACCTTGACAAATATAAAGCAATAAAGAAAGAAATGACAGGAAACATTACAATTTTAAGACCTAGATCAGAGAACTACAAATAAACACAAACTAAAAGACAGTCAGTTGAGCTATGCCTTCTGTGCCTCAGCTGATAGGCCGATCGCAATCATACACAACAGGCAAAGACGGGTTTATGACATGATACAAGCCCGGCAGGCTTAATTGCTTTATGACAGAACAAGTCCATAATCAAACAAGCACGACCCCCCTCTCTCACCCCAGATAAAAAAAGAGAAGGCGGAGAAAACATTGATAACTACATCTGAAAAAATGCAAGGCCCCAGCTATAAATAGGATGTGGATCATCTGCTGAGGCTTTTGTTTTTGAGTTGGATGTTGACTCTTATCTGGCTGACATTTTAGCAACAGTGCTCTGGTGGCATTTAGGAGATGTCGCAATTACACCACCTTCCTTCTGTGGTACAACTAGACAATTACAGATGTCTTTTTTTTTTTTGCTCCCCTGTCAGGTAAATCTGCTCATGGCATGTCAGAGAGCACGGCACCGGGCATCCATGTGTGTATAACGCTAAGCCCTGCGTGTGTGTTTAGAAATAACTTCAGTGAGTCCTTGCATTCCAGCGGCTGTTCGAACATGTTGTAAACACAAGGTGTTAGAGAAACATAGGACTGGGTTCGGGGGGTAGAAAACACTCAGACCTGAGACAAAAGCTGTTGGGAAGGGAAACAAATGTAAGACCTAATTTATCATAGATGAAAAACAGCACAGTTCCCCTGCATAAGACCAGAAAAAGAAGCTCTCACAATTATAACACATCCCATCAAGTCAATTGATTATTTGTATTTGTAACAGAAAAACTTTATAACATCTAATCAAATGTACAAAATCTCAATTTATGTATTTGCATCTAATTTTCAGCATTTGTGTCTTTTAAGTCAGAACAAAGATTTCCCCCTTTTAGGATGGAATAATTTATTCCCACATCAACCAGTTCTGGTAGCAATATACCTCCAGGCAGAGATCTGACAGCACGGGCATATGCATACACCCCGCAGGCAGATATAGCCAACATACAAGGGGACGAGAAGGGAAAAAAAACACTTAACTACCTTTTATGCATCAATAAAATTAACCTGCATCTAACAGCACACAGTCCTGCAGCTGCTGACTTTAAGCATTTTAGGTGAAAATATAAAAATTATAAACAGCATTTTCTGAGCTTAAACAAATAAAATATGATGTATGGCTGCACTTAGACCACAGAGCTTGGACATCGACTCCAAGCATGTTGTCAAATTAGACTTTAAAGGAAAAATGAACACACATTTTCCACTACGGTTTCTGTGTAACCTCCTAACCAGTTCTTAAGAGGGGCAAACTTGGCTGTTGCGTCTGAATGAGGGAGACAAACCAAGTGGACATACGTTTTGGGAGAATTTAGAAACCAAACAAAAGAAAAAAAAAAAGAAAAAAAAAGTCTGGTTATCTCTTCCAGAACACGCGCACATGCAGGTTTAAGCCCTGCTCGCGGCGTCGGTACGCGGTGGTTTCCTTACCTGGATTCTGGCTGAGTAGCAAAGTTGCTAAAGCGCCCCACAGCACCGTGACCAGCTGCATCTTGTACCCCACTTTTCTCGCTCTTCTCCGGGCTTCTTTCCTCCCCTGATATTCTTTCTCTCAGCGCGCTTAAATATCAACGGGCTTCTTTTGCAGGAAGACGCTCCAGTTTTCACCCTAACCTTATAGCATGACTGACTTTTTATCCCCTTCTCTCTCTCCGACCTCCTCCGCCTCCTCCTCTGAGGTGTGATAACGCAACAAAACCAGGATTAAAAAGTTAACACTGAGAAGAGGTGCCCAGCCACGGTCTCCCAACATGTTGTGCAGCAGTTCCCGACGGTGTAGATGCCAATAGGAGCGGAGGGCTGTACCATACCGGAGCTGAGAGGGGGACAACTGTGTCCACTGTGGTATATAAAAGTTATCACCGGTACAAATTTAGCAAGAATAACAACACATTACATATCGCATGTTGAAAAATGTAATAAAAACACCCACTCTTTATATTTTGTTTATAGTTTACGTTATGTCTCCTTTCATCCTTCACCGCCCCCCTATCCAACAAAAGATCGACTCGTCCTAAATCTCTGCTTTCTTGTGTCATTTGTTAAATTACGTCTTTTAAAAGGCTGGTGGTCCGCTAAGGACAAATCACGCTGTCCCTAGAGGCATGAGTAAGCAGTTTGTGGCCTTCTGTACTGCGCAGGAAAACTTTGTTCTTTCTTTCTTTCTTTCTTTCTTTCTTTCTTTCTTTCTTTCTTTCTTTCTTTCTTTCTTTCTTTCTTTCTT
>JBAMHW010000001.1:6498993-6515390 GCA_037177495.1 Rhadinocentrus ornatus
CAGCAACCTACTGCACTCCTGGTGTCACTGAAAAAGTGAGAGAGAGAGAGAGAGAGAGAGAGAGAGAGAGAGAGAGAGAGAGAAAGAGAGTGACAAAGACACGACCTTCCTGTTTAATCACTTCTTAAAATGCTATATTTTCTTAGATTAACACAGGATCTGATTAATTTCCTGGGGATCTTTCTTTTTCACACTAACACTCTCATGTTCAAGTTTGGATACCTCTGTGGTAACCTGAAAGAGGAATCAGATGTTACATGAAAGAGAAAGTCTTGTCAACATACAATCATTAGAGGAAGAAAATAATCCAACAAGTTTCAACTCCCATCTCTGGCAGAGCTTCAACTATGTCCCGGGTTAGGCGGGGGACATTGAGTCCGAGTGGGCTGTGTTCCGTCCCTCTATTGTTAAGGCAACCAGCCGCAGCTGTGACCACAAGGTCGTTGGTGCCTGTCGTGGCGGTAACCCCCGAACTCGTTGGTGGACACCAGCAGTAAGAGATGGCGTCAAGCTGAAGAAGGAGTCCTATTGGGCCTTTTTGGCCTGTGGGACTCTAGAGGCAGCTGATTGGTATCGGCGGGCTAAGCGGAAAGCAGCTTCGGCGGTCGCTAAGGCAAAAACTCGGGCATGGGAGGAGTTTGGAGAGGCCATGGAGAATGACTTCCGGATGGCTTTAAGGAGATTCTGTCCACCATCCAGTGGCTCAGGAGGGGAAAGTAGTGCTCAATTAACAATGTGTCCAGTGCGGCTGGGGGACTGCTGACCTCGACTCGGGATGTTGTGAGCTGGTGAAGGGAATACTTTAAAGACCTTCTCAATCCCACCAACATGTCTTCCAATGAGGAAGCACAGTCTGGGGACCCTGGTGTTGGCTCTCACATCTCTGGGGCTGAGGTCCATGAGGGGGTTAAAAAGCTCTTCAGTGGCAGGGCCCCGGGGGTGGATGACGTCTGCCCAGAGTTCCTTTAGGCTCCGGATGCTGTAGGGCTGTCTTTGCTGCAGCATCGCGTGGACAGCTCCCCTTGACTGGCAGCCTGGGGTGGTGGTCCCCCTCTTCAAAAAGAGGGATCCGGAGGGTGTGCTCCAACTACAGGGGATTCCACTCCTGCCTGGTAAAATCTATTCAGGGGTGCTGGAGAAGGGGGGTCCGTCGGACAGTTGAATCTCGGATTGAGGAAGGGCAGTGTGGTTTTCGTCCCGGTCGTGGAACAGTGGACCAGCTCTACACTCTCTTCAGGGTCTTGAAGGGGGCATGGGAGTTTGCTCAACCAGTCGACATGTGCTTTGTGGACTGGGAGAAGGCATTCGACCGTGTCCCCCGGGGACTCCTGTGGCGAGTACTCCAGGAGTATAGAGTGCCAAACCCCCTTGTTCGAGCTG
Source organism: Rhadinocentrus ornatus (assembly GCA_037177495.1). NCBI lineage: Eukaryota > Metazoa > Chordata > Actinopteri > Atheriniformes > Melanotaeniidae > Rhadinocentrus > Rhadinocentrus ornatus. The sequence goes on from JBAMHW010000001.1 coordinate 6,500,374, forward strand.
TCCGGTCACTGTACGACCGGTGTCAGAGCTTTGCCCGCATTGCCGGCAGTAAATCAGGATCATTTCTGGTGAGGGATGGACTCCGCCAAGGCTGCACTTTGTCAACAATTCTGTTAATAACTTTCATGGACAAAATTTATAGATGCAGCCCAGGTGCTGAGGTGGTCCGGTTGGTAGCCTCAGGATTGGGTCTCTGCTCTTTGCAGATGATGTGGTTCTATTGGCTTCATCGGACCGTTCTCTTTAGCTTTCACTGGAGCGATTTGCATGGTCCTCAGAGAAGGGTGAAGTGCCTTCTCCGGGCAATGAGGTCCTATCGGTGTGGCATCTGCAGTAATGTGGACTCTGCATTGGTCTGTCATTGTGAAGAGGGAGGCAAAGCTCTCGATTTACCGGTCGATCTACGTTCCTACCCTCACATATGGTCGAAAGCTGCGGGTAGTGACCGAAAGAACAAAATCGCGAATACAAGTGGCCGAAATGAGTTTTCTCTGCAGGGTGGCCGGGCTCTCCCTTAGAGATAGGGTGAGAAGCTCGGTGATCTGGGAGGGGCACAGAGTAGAATCACTGCTCCTCCGCATCGAGAGGAGCCAGATGAGGTGGCTTGGGCATCTGGTCAGGATGCCTTCCTGGTGAGGTGTTCCGGGCATGTCCCACCAGAAAGGGCCCCGGGGAAGACCCAGGAAACGCTGGATGGACTACATCTCTTGGCTGGCCTGGGAACACCTCGGATCCTCACGGATGAGCTGGTGAATGTGGCCGGGGAGAAGAAAGTCTGGGCTTCCCTGCTTAGGTGGCTTCCCCCGCAACCCGACTCCAGATAAACGGCAGACAATGGATGGATGGATGGATGGAGATCAAGTAACGGCTATTTTCATTTAACAAATCTGTACTCAGCTTTGTAGTCACCAATATCCTTAAAAATGCCAGCCAGATATTGCTTATTTTTTGTTTTTTGCTAATTTGTTCACTTTCTCCCAGACATGCTTGGATCTAAACTGGACTAATCTGTCTCTCTCTCTATCACTCTGTACATGGCCTGTATTTCACTGTCTTCAGTACACCTGACCCCTTGCTGCTAAGTGTGCACATCAAACTGAAGTCCCACCCCTGGGGAAGCAAAGGCTAAAGATTTGGCTAGAGATTTGGCTGTCCCCAACGGGAGTAGCCTCCTGTTTGCTTCAAAGATGCATCAATAATTCATCACCTGCAAAAGATGCTAGTTAGTTGTTATTTATAGGCTACCTACCTAATTTAATTTAACCTGCATTTGGCGGGTTGGTGGGGTTAATGTAGTAAAAGCTACACAGCAGCAGTACCAGCACTAGAATAGTCCTAAAGAGTAAAAAAACTCGAGCAGAGAAATAACAACTGTGGTGGACATCCAAAGTATACAAAAAGAGATGTTACTTTATGTTATGAAATATTGGGGATATTAGATCATAGCTGGGAAGATGCCGTCAGTCATGTGAGTTTTTCATTTGCTGGTATTCAAACATTTCGTCCTACCCTTCAAGACATCCTGCCTATGCATTCTGCACATGCACATGACACAAAAACATAATTTGGGGTCCATGCTACACTCCAGTCTGTGTTTAAGTATAGCTGTGCCTCCATGCTGTTGTGAGACTTTTGAAATATAACAATTAATAACTTTTATATTTTTATGTATATTCATGGAAATTGTACATTATAAATCATTTAAACTGTTTTGAGATTTTCATTATTAGCCTATATAATATATGAAGATATGATACATTAATTAATTTACGCAGATGATCATTAATCCAGATGTTGGTTTTCACCAATCTAAGAGGGTGATTGATAATATGTGGATTAATGATCTTAAAGCTATGATTGGATAGCACGAAACTGCAAATTATTTGAAAAATAAATGCGGCATTCTTTTCTGATGCGGTAGCACAGACCAATAAATATATCTATAAATTCAGACAGGATGTTTTGAGGTATCACGTTTCAACAGAACACCAGTTAAGACCCAAAAAATCTGATGAGTCGTGTCTTTATAGCAGCGTCAGTTTCCCCTAATGTGGACCAAGTCTTCATTAAAGCATTTAAGAATCATCTCATTTGCTCATAAACCTTTTTTTTTTATATTGGTGATTTTTTTTTTTAGAAAAACCTTTCCTGCTTCCAAATAGATGTTCTTTTTTTTTAATGCAAATAAAAACATCATAGGAAATAAATAGAAGTTAATAAAGAGTTGAGTCGGCAAAATTATACGTTTTTTGAGTTACTTAAGTGAATGAAATTTTTACAGACACTTTTATGACTGTGCTGTTTAATCTGAATTTTCTGTTCCTCCGAACAACCTGACAGGTCACAGTGACACATTGCGTTTCTTTAAATGTTCTCCTTGTACTCTGTTCTGTCAAACAGGCTCCCTCCAGGGTTTCAAATGCTGATTGTCATGTGACAACTGTTTGCATAATTATTATAACTCTGTTTTGAATAAATTGAACAGAACTAGATAATTGTCTGAACATTTCTTGATTATTTGTAGTGTTGACTTATCTTGTTTTCTGCATACATTTAAAAAATGTTTTTCTCACACAAAAACTAATAGCAGAAAAAACAACAACTTTGTAAATAATTATTTTCAGTATTACCTAAAGGTAAATATCTAATTAGTAACATAATTTGTGATGAATAATACATTTTTTTTAAGTGCTGTCAAGTCATCAGAGGATAAGAGAAAACTTTATTGATCCCTCAATGGGGAAATTTACATGCCACAGCAGCAAGAATGTAGAGGACAGAGGATAGGACACATACAAAGAATATTAGGGGCAATAACAACAACAATAGCAGCAATAGTTACTATATACATATTCTACATTATATTAAGATATTTAAAAAAATATATTTATTTACATATAACTGAGTGGTGGGAAGCATAAGAAAGAAGTCATCAACAGAGAAATACCAGCAACTCCTCAGCTCTAGGGAATTGTTTTTGCCTACTGTGTATCTGTTCCCAGCAAGTACTTGTTTTCAGAAAGTCACAAAAGACAAACGTCATGCTTTACCTTGAGAGGCAGCTGGATTCCCACGAGATTTTGTGGGAGCAAAACTGCGTTCAAGACGCAGGAGTTTGGCCTGATCGGCATCCCACACTGGCAGTTACAGGCGGGTTTGGGGTGTGACGCTAATAAAAAATGGCAGCTCTAAAGAGGTGTCAGTAACACCAGGACTGGAGAGCAAAGAAGATGCTGGAAAATATGTTTTTTTTTCTCTCTCTCCTTCCAACTGGTTTTCTGGAAGTGTTACATACTTTTCATGGATTGTTTCCCAGATGTTTCTGTCCAGGAAAACATTTTGATTTACCCGTTTAGAGAAAACAAAATGACTTTATAAATTAAAAAAAAATGTACAACACATTATTTATATACTAAAAAACAAAGAAAAGCAAATGACATTTACTGAGTTTTTTGAGGTTTAAGACATTAACAATAAACATTTGCTCCATCTTGGTTAGATCTTCTTTTTCCTTCTGCCTTAATTCTTGGTGTCATAGCTGACATGTTTACATGGATGCTAGATAAAGATCCAATCAGTTGTATTTACATGATGGACAGATTTACTACAAACACTTTTGACATGTGGTGTGCCCACTAGCTCGGAAGACGAAAGGATTTTTTAAAATGTATTTTTAACCTATTGCCCGTAGAAATGCTCAATAATGCTTGATTCTTTCAATTTCTACACAACCCCCACATGGTTGAAGCATGCACAGAAACAGCATCCTCCGCGGAAATGATTGAAATGAGTGTATACATGGCTATTTATCCCTGCTGATCTGGTTGTGAAAAGATTAATCCACCCCACTCGATGGTATGAAAAAATCAGATGACATATTTACATGACGCATTTTTATTCTGATTTAATGTCAGATCAGGTCAAAAGTGCTCCATTTAGAAATAGCTATTGACATGATAGCTACTTTACACAGTTACTGCACATCCATGATAAGAATCTCGCATTCCACCACATCTAAAGGCTGCTTTACTGGATAGAGATGTGGTGACTGTGGAGGCCACTGGCCAATAATTTCATGTAGTTTCCATCTAATCCTGAGCCTACCATCTGAATGTAGCAACTGAAATCAAGGCTCATCAGACCATCAACGTTTTTCCATCTTCTATTTTCCAGTTTTGGTGAGTCTGTGTGAATAGTAGCCTCAGTTTCCTGTTTTTAGCTGACAGGAGTGGCACCCGGTGTGGTCTTCTGCTGCTATAGCCCATCTGCTTCAAAGTTGGACAGGTTGGTGTTCAGAAATGCTTTTTTGCATTAAGTGATTATTTCTGCAAGCAAACAATAACACCGGTGTACCTAATAAAGCGGCCGTTGACTGTACATAAATGCAGTTCAAAACAAAAGAAAAAGTTAAACATGTTAACCCACCAAAATGCTTGTTTAAAACTGTCAATGCTGATGGAGAAGTTTTTTTCCTCGCTTTCCATCTCCATCTTTTGAGTTCTTGGTCCTTGATGTAACCAGAGACACCCTTATTAAATTTAGCAGGAAAACCCGACCAACACCACTGTTAGTCTCTCTCTCTCTCCCCCCCCAACACACACACACACACACTGCATCCTGCTGTGGTGTTTTTTCAGAGCCTAGTAGCCTGTTCTATGACCTGTCTAACTATAGGGCTTTTCTATGTGAGGTTTATTTTTGTGGATGCTCCGCTCTCTTCATGATCTCTTTGTACAATGGGCTCATTTATAACTGTCCAAATTCAGACACTCACTAACATAAATGCAGGTTCCTGCCTTGCCTCATTCTTGGCCTTTAAAGCTCAGAAACTTGCTTTTTGCTTGAGGCTTGTGTTCATTCATGATGAGAAACCCTTTTATTCTTAAAATGCAAAGCTTGTGTATGCTGGTAATCAGTTTTTATAATATCTGATGATTGTTTTTTTTTTTAATCTAAATGGAAAATTGAAGCAATGCTTTCATGGGTGGTTACAGAGAAATGAAAAATGTAGACAGGGAAATGTTTTTATTATAAATGCTGGTGTGAATGAGCTTTTGGGTAAGTGTTTCTGAATGGCTGGTTGAACTTTGCTGTGATTTAGGGGCAAACATCGTGTAGACTGAAGTGTGTAAACCCTGGATCACAGTCACTCACTTAGCAGAGGGATTACTTTCACCTGTTAAAACATCTCTTATGTGGGTTTGTTTGGTTTTATACTTTTAGACAAACATAACAACATGGATTAACATTGATATTTTTCTCCATGAATGATCCATCAGAGATTTAGAAGTGACTTTTTGTAACCTGCAGCTCTCATGCAAACACACACTTGTTCCTGCAGGTACACATAAAGCGAGGGAATCTGTACAGTCATGTAAATACAAAGAGCACATGTTGCAAACCTACCTACACTGACACACACACACACACACCTAGCCCATTTTAAAACCACATTTTTAAAGGCACCAGATCTTCTATGACTCACGGTGCTGGGGGCACCGTTGTTACTAAAGCAGCTCTGGTGCCTCATGCCCCGAGGGAGCGTACCCAGGCATGGGTTGAGATGAGGTGAAAGCTCTGCGGCTCTGGATAGGGAAGGGCCCAGCTTTCTCCAAATGCCACTGAAATGGAAAAAATAGGCCAAGAACTTTGATGCAGCTTTGTGTGCAGATTTATCTCCAAGGGGGAGATTAAGATTTTAAAGTTGGATAAATTTCTGCTAATCATCCTGCTCCTTCTCAAAGTGTCATACAGCACGCACACATAGATCTTATGGTGGATAGTGTCCTGGGGGGACACTGGATACCAATTAAAAACGAAGGTGTTTGGGGGGAGCAAAGAGGTTATGATTTGTATGATATATGATCTCAGTGCATTTTGAGTTCACTACATCTGATAAGATGTCAATATGAAGCATTAGTCATTGAATCCATGTGGGAACCAAATTATCTTTAAAAAGAAAAAAATCACTTTAAACCACCACAAAGTTAGATTTTCACTACAAGATCATTGTACTTACAAAATGTTTGTATCTTTTCTCTTAGATTGGTAAAAAACAATCTCTCTGTCATTCGAAAGGACATACCAGCTGGCCCTAATATGCATAGGTAAATGCCCCTAAATGCCCATAAAAGGTCATGAGATTCAAATGGTTTCCTGATGGGTGAGCCAAAGCTAAAAGTTAGAAGTGACAAAACAACCCAAACCTAAACACATTCATAGCATAGTTTGTCTAAAAGCTGTTTAATTTACACATCATCACTCCTTTCTTACTTTACAAAGTGAGGAGTCTCATTTCATCTGCAAAACATAAAAAAGTGCAGACATGCAAGATTATTCGAACAAATAAAACACATTTAAAATGCCTGTTTAATAATTTAACCAGGTGACTGGGTTTATACATCTGTGTAAAATGTGTTCTTTGGGGTCAAAAACGTTTAAATTATTTATACTCCTGAGTTAAAGAAATGTTTAAAAGAAACTTTAAAAGAAAATAATTATGTTCATGTTGATATTCTGACTCTTTATGTCAAGTTATCATATGTTATAGTAGCAGTGCAAGTTATATTACCTTTTCTGCAGTATAAAAATACAACTGATAAACTCTAACACTAACATCTAATTCTGCTTTTTAAGCAAGTTATCAACATTTTCCAGTCACTAATTCTGAGATTAGTTGAATTTTAGGGGCACTAATAATCTTGTCGCCTCTGGGTCTGTGTGTGACTTAATTATACAACTCTGGACAGATTTTTCTTTTAGATGTGGCACTTAATCAGTTTGTTCTGTGAAGAGTTGTCTCGGGTGCTTTTCATAATAGTTTGTGGTCTGGTGCAATGAGATAATAAGGCATCGTGTTTACTATTTGATTGTGTATTTGGGCAATGCAGCTTGTTTGTTTGCTGACTGGATGACTGTTGAATGCTAAATCAGAAATCCAACTTCGGACAAATGAGTCACAGTCCTGATTACCAAATATTGACATCCATCACTGAAAGCCAGAGTTGCTGTCAAGCTCAGTGTTCCTGCATCTATTACAAATATCAGCAGATCACTCTGCTAGTTGGAACTTGCAGGTGAAGGCAACAAGGAAGAAGAGAGTGAAACATTTTTCCTTTCATAAAGGGATTTTTTGTGGTTTCAGGGGAGTCAAATGTGTGCAATTATAGCTGCTTCATTTCTCTGAATATGCACGCAAAGGGGTTTAGTTAATCACAAAAGTGTGTGCATGAGGTGCAAAGTAACATTTCACATGAAAAATTGCAATTTGAGAAGCTGACAATGGAGATTTTGCCTGTGAGATTAAAGTTTAAGTAACAAGTTGTGTGAATGAACTAAAGCTGAAAATCACCAATATAGCTGGAGTGTTTTTTAAAAAAAATAAACATCAAGAAACAATATTATTAAATTAAAAATGCATTCATTTGACAAAAAGTATTCTTCACAGTGCAAAAATACAATAGAGAAAATCATGTCAATTGCTTGGTAAAAAATATAGAACCAGAACCGCGTTAAGAACTAGCAACAGAAAGGCATTTCTTGCTCATCTTTCACTGCCAGTCTCTTTAAAAAAAGACTTTGCTTTGGAGTACAGAATTGAGCAGAAGTTCATACATTAAATACATTTTATTTGGCATTGACATTTCGTGATAAAACAAACAAACAAATAAACAACAAAAAATAAAGTATAGATTTCTGGTGATATCTCAGTTTGTAAAACCAGATTAATACTTTAAAGTCAGTCTGAGCCGAACATTAGCAACTAAATCAAGCTGCACAGCCACAATTTGTTCCAACTTTTATCTTTTTAGTTTAATTAAATGATAATACTTTTAACACGTCACTGTGCTGGACTGAGCATGTGCAGAGTGGCATTACAATACAATGGTTATGTTTAATTCCTCCATTCTGAACCACTTTGCAGTCCAAAAGGCTGTTTCATATGGTATAAATGCACATCTAAAATGTCCCTGCAAACAACATGAGGATTTGTATCCAATTAAATTCAAGCAAAAAGTCTGTTAGTCTGTTCTCAACTTCATTTATCCAACATCCTTTGCACAAAGCAGCACAGTCCGTCACAGAAATCCACCACAAAAATTAACGATTTATGGATTTTTCTATTAAGTGAAAGTCTAGAGGGGGGAAATACTACAGCAGTGTTTTACACATTAGTGATTAAAGGGGTCCTCAGGAATGAACGAAATTTGACTCACACATGAACACAAAGGGATCTGAAAAGAGAGTTCATTTTGAGGTATTAAGACATTGTAGAAAAACATGATGTCATATTAATAAAAATAAGGGTTCTGGTACCTCAAACAACTGGCCTAATCAAGGTTTTGGTCTTTATTTGAAGAAATATGTGAAGTCAGCATAGCAAAGAAACCAGACAGGGCAGAATGCAGCATCAACTAAACAATCCAACAGTTCAACAAATCCTTCGTTAAAGGACAATTTCAGATCCCAACAACTCTACTCAACTTCTTTGATATCTTTTTTTGTACTAATAAGCATCTATTAGAATTATAAAAAAGCTAACAACCAATGTTGTGAAACCATTTACTCTAAATAGACTATTAAGTTCATTTGAGCCAGTTAACACAAGAAACAATGGCTTTAATGAAACTGTATTGTTGTTGCCCCTCCTGATGAGTATCAGTCCTCCTGATGAGACACAGTCTCCATAAAAATAATCCACATAGTGCACCTTTAAATGCTTGCTTACAGGCTGTTTAGAAAGCATTTCACTTTTATCTATTTAAAGGGAAGTTCAACTAAGTTAAATAAATAAATGTGTCTGTGGCTGCCCCATAGATTTTCTATGCTTTTTAAACTCCATCTTTATGTGAAGCCATGCACTCCACTATGTACTGAATACACCCACTGACTGATTTGCACTTAATTCAAACCCTTTTCCTTCTGTTGTAAAATCTTTGCCATCTTTTCAACAAAGCTCTCACAGAATAGTCCTTTTTGCTTATCTTCAAAATGATAGGTCACACATGTAACAGGCTGTAATTATGTGACAATTTCCCTCGTGCACATGTTCCATTTCAAACAAAAAGCTGTCTGTCTGTGAAATGCCCAGGAGTTGCCTATAAATAGGGAATTTTATATCGGCCAGTCCACCGCTGCCTCTCCTTTGTGCTCCTCAGACTGGAACTTGTAATTGTGTGCCGCTTCTTTTTGGAGGCAACAGCATTTTTCATGCAACAGCTGGGAGATGACAGAAAACACAAAGATCACACTAATATATAATCAAAACTACACAGATACAGTACACATCTGCATGTATGTGTGTGTGCAGGCATGCATGTGTACACAGAGAATCCTAATTTTCTACTTACAAAAGCTCCAAGTCCTCTGGGGCTTAGAAAGGCTTGTCGGGTTTTTGTCTGGCTTCTTTACAATGTTTTCAGCCCGTTAGGATTTTCTTTTAACTTTCAAAATAACAGATTGTGGTGCATGCAGGCTGCCATACAAGTTTTTCTTTAGGCAATATGGGCAGAAGGTGGGGCCTGCAGCTGTGTCAATAGGCTACCAATACTAAGGCAGCCTGAAAACCCTGCAAACGGTCTTTTATGTTGCCCCTCTGGTTAAAAGACAGGCCTGTTTACACGTTGCTCTTTCTATAATGTTCGACACCTGTGCTTGAGGAGGGAAGGGCGTGCAGAGCTTAGTGTGAAGGTGTGTACTTGTACTTGTTGAATGATGAGCAGCACCTGTTGTGTAAATGGACCCCGTGAACTTTGGCACATCTTATCTCTGGCACAGCTCGTAAACCGTTTGATTCTCACTGTGGAGGCAGACAGTAAGAGCTAAAAGGAGAAAAACACTTGCTTGAAACCTTCCATTTTGATAGTGGTGCTTATTGAGCGAAGTGCTGTTTTCTTTCATAGACAAAAAAACAAAACAAAACAAAAACGTGATCATCATCATATTGTATTTAATTAAGTTTAATAAATAATGGAGTAATAAATCTGTTGGCAATTTACAAGCATCACTTATTTGTGAAATATTAATGTTTGTAATTCTTATATTAAATTATGTTTGGAAATAGTTTTTCTGATTACTTTCAGATTTAGTCCCAGGACAAGGGTTTAGTGCCATGTCCTCATCCTCCAACATTTTATGCAATTTGGCACTGAATTCCGCTTTGATCCCCCAGGGTAATTGACAGGTCATGGAGGAATAGGACAGAAATGTCTTTCAAATCAAATCAAATCAAATTTTATTTGTAAAGCACTTCTTATGCACAAAGCAACACAAAGTGCTGTACATGATAAAAATAAATTATGCTTATTAATTTAAAAGCCTTCACACATCAAAGAATACAAAAAAAGGCACAATCTTACACAAAAACAAGCAAAACGCATGTAACCTACACTTCCCCAACCCGCCCATACCCCATTCTTCACGAACATGAACTCGATTCACTAATAACTGTCTCTGAACTGAAAGTATAAAAATAATAATAAAATGAAAACATCTGGCTTGACGCAGTTGTGAGGAAACAATATCTTGGGAATCCAGTCACACCAGAAGCCAGCCCACCCATGACCACAGAGGGCGCCACCACAGAAACCACCAAGGTCAGGGCAGGCTGGGGTCCACACAGCAGTGCAGGACCCCAGCCACCCAGAGAAGGGCATTCAACCTTTCCATACATGCATGATCATCAGTATCACCACACCAGTTTTAAGTAAATTTTAAAGTCCTAATTAGTCATCCTTTAAAAATATTGACATATGGTTGCACGTCTTCAGAAGACATTATTTCCCTGTGCAAGTACAACCTCTAACATTTTGTAAGGTTATAAGTTTATTGTTAGCTGCTAATGTTAGCATTAGGCTATGTAGATTATGCTCTAGATTAGTTTAAGATGTGAGGAAACCATTTAGTTTTTAGTTAATGTATTTAGGGACTATAGTATATGTAAACTTAGTTTATCAAGATTTTCACATTGGAATTAAAAATAAACTATAAAGGTGCTCAAAGAGAACCTCAGTTACATGATGTAGCGTAATTGAAACAGGGGGCTATCAAGGCTGCCAGTTGATTTTAAAGCAAGTTACAGCATAAAAATGTGGAGATACACACCCAGGATCCAGTCCTTTTTTGTAGAGGAAGATACAGGAATGAGGAGAATGAGAGATATTTCTGACTTTTTTTGCAAAGAGGAAGGAAACAGATCAGGTGAAGACAGAACCAAGCCCCAGTGACAGCAGACCCGACAGCTCCCAACGTAGAGTTAGCCTAGCAGGTCATCATGGTCAGAAAGATAAATCCAGTCTACCACCACTAGACTGTAAGCCTTTTTCAAAGTTAACTTCTTTTCTTGGCATATGCCACTGTAATAACGTCTTGCCCAACCTCTGGCCACCCATGTATGAAAGTCTAGCTCACTATATTACTGTGTATAGGACTCAGCAAGGATTCACGGTAGATTGCTGCTGTATGGTGTTTAGGTTTATGTGCTTATTTAGTCACAGTCGTAATGTCACATTTTGCAAATGCAAGAAGCACAGGTACATGCTAAATGTGAGTAGATGGACAGCACAAGATTACTGTTTTAGGTTGAAAACATGTTATTAACATCTCTCCTCACAACACTGACATGAAACTTTAAGACATAAATTTGTGTTCACATATTTTGTTTTAATTGTACTATGTCCACTTACACAAGCACTGACGGCAGCTGCAACTATATATTAGTTGTTAATAATATAATTAATATTAATCATAGAATGGAAAATATATCAGGACAAAGGTACTATTGGTAAACAACTGTTTTTGAGCTATGATGAAGCAATTATTGTACCCCACATGCATGTATTTGAAAAGCAGGCTAAATGACTACTTACCTTTGATATGTTTAGACTGAACTACTTAAGTCTAAACTATGGTTCCTGCACGTCTCTAATTATAATTTTCTAAATCCTGAAGCTTGAGCAGATAAGGAGATGTGCAATTTCATGGGTTAGAATCTGATGAGAAGTATTTGCACAGCAGGTGGTGAGAAAATCACGATAGGCTGCAAATGTTAGCTTAACATTTCAGCTATACAGCAGCTTCCTCAATGCATAATGGTCTGTGTCGAATCATGTAACACGTAGCTTTATCTCACTTTTGGTGTGATGAGTATGATGTGCACTAATGAATAAAGCTTTAAACTGACAAAATGGCTTACTCATTATGCAGCAGACAACACAGCAAAGAGGTGGCCGATTTGAACACAACCAGGGACTTCATGAAGGGACAGATACTGTTACTCATGCCAAACATGGTTTGTTAATGTCTTCCTAAAAAAAAAGACAAGGCCTGCCTGGGACAAAACTGGTCAGGGCAACAATTTTTTTTCTTTTTTTCAATAATGCCACCATCACTTTCATGGCCACAATTTTACAGGTTTCCATTCTTACATTACCAGTCAAAAGTTTGGTTACACTTACCCCCTAGATTTAAAGGAGAGTGTGTCCAAACTTTTGATTGGTACTGAACATGTAAACATAACACGATTATGAAACTGTAATATTCTGGATTGACATATTTCACAGGATTGTAAATAAAAAAAATAATTGCAGATGAAATTTCACTGTTACAATGAAGATAATTGATTGTAAAATATGCACAGTACTAACAAATTTTAAAATGGCTGGAATTACTGAAATGTTTTTAGCAAAATAATGACCATTCTTGGTTTGGCTACACCAGCAATTGCCAGAAATATCTAAAAGTTGAAATGTAGACATATTAAAGGTTAATGCCCCAGGACATAATAACCTAAAGTTTATGTAGGCAGTACTCATTAATCACCAAAAGAAACCACTTAATAGCTAAAGGAAATGAGAGTCCTGGCACCAGGTCTATACATTGTCTTGGCCAGTCCAATTTCAGTTCGCCTGCTGTTGGCCACAGAATTCATTTCATGCTTCATCTCTTAGCCTAAAGAGCCGAGACAGAAAGGCCAAAGTGATAATTGTACTGCTGAATCCAGCGTGAAGAAAACATATTTTTAACAAGGAAGGGACCAGAGGGAGAGATGGGCAAACGTGTTGACACGTCCTTAAAGTTTCGGACCCATTTCAACACATGTAGATGAGAGACTTCTCATCAGTAGAAGCCTTTTGTCATTTCTGTGTGTAAACCAAAGAGAGCACTCGTCTCATTATACTACAGACAAATTAATCCAAAGAAACAAACTCACATAACAGAGAAACACTTATTAATCTTTACAGCACCATCTAAGATAAATTAGAAAGGTCAGTGGAGCCAAACTAGACAGAAGTTATACAGGCTTACAAGGCCCACAAGTATGGACTGTAAAAATGGTTTTGACAAATTCAGTCTGAGAATGTAAGCTAGAATGTATTACCACTACTAGAGTTATTTCAACCCTGGCAATTTCGTCCGCCCTGGATGGCTTGTGCCTGGAGGGGTCGGCAGCTGGTAATCTTGGCCTGCCGGGGCCTGTGCCCCGTAACCACTGGGGGGTTTCTGGCTGGGGCCTTCCACTGCCGCCCTTTGGGTGGGTCTGGGGTGGTCTTTGTGGTAAGGTGGCTGGGTTCCAGGATTGCTGCTGATAGCCTGGTTTCTCTGGTCTGCCCTAGTCTGCCTCTAGCCTCCGTAGAGGTGTGGTCGCATTTCCACGATCACACTTATTTCTGATCGCTGCTCATTCCTCATACTCCAAATCACAAGGATATTTTTCGTTGCGATGCATAAGATCGCGAGGATCATGTGTGCAGATGAGGATCATGTGTGAAGAAAGAGAGGTAGAGGGATTATCGTCTTTAAATGTCATGTTCCTATTGAGATCAGGCTGGAGAAGTTGTGGGGAAGTTGAACAATTATGGAAAATTAAAAATTATAATTAAGTTACACCAAATGTATGGAAAAAAATAAACCGCTTTTGAAAATGCAAGTAGAAAGTACATATATTTGTGTATAATGGGTTGCAGTAAAAGGTCATTTTCATAAAAGATGTTGGAAAATTATACCATTGTGGTTGCTAACAGAAAATAAGATACATTATCAGTTCTTTTTAAAAACAAAATAAAAGGTCATTTTGAGACATATTTTCACAAATTGTGTGTTAATGAGCTTCAGACTTATTTGATGCCTAAATGTGACTTATTTTTAGGCACAAAAGGCCTTAACAATAGATTTTCCCAACTGAGTCATCTTAGTCTCCAGATGTGATGTGCTCACACATTTGTTGCCATTAAAAGTTGTTACCAGAGAAATATTAAGACATAACATTCATTGTCTTCAAACAATATAACATCTCATATTTTAAGAGACTACATGATAACTGTTGTGGTTTATTTGTGGGATGTTTCATAAAGTTTTATAGACATATTTTCTTGTTCTGATACAATACAGCAGGACTGATTGGTAGTTCAGAAGAGGCATGTGTGGAAATGCATTATGCTGACCTTGTGGTTACAGTAATAACATGCTTAGGAGAGCGGCGGCGCCAGACAGCTCAGTAGACCCCTACCACACTTAAAGTTTGAGAACAGAACTGTGTCGGTCAGAAGTGTTCAACACACAGCGGCTTAAATAATATCATATGAAATCAAATAATCAAAACAAATGCTGTGAGCCACAGTGCATGCTGATGACATTTTTAGGAATTTAGAGCACCCACTATTATAATATTAGACAGTGCAGACATTGTGTAATTACTTCAAATATTCGTCTGTGAGATTTCACAGAGCTGAGTCTCTAGTGAGGCAGCAGAAGCAGCTAAATGAATACATCTCGGCCAGCAGCTGTGAGCTTCGTCCTGTTTATTGCTGTTATGCAGCAGGACAGGGGCAGTGTTGCAAAGTCCGCTTGTTGGGCTCATTTTTCTGTGAAGTCGCTTGTAAATATTGCCACTTGCGAGGTCTTCTGCTCCCTTTTGTGTAGCCCTCCTGATTCTCTTACAGCTGTCCACAAAGCAATAACCCCTGGATGCGGAATGGAAAAGTTAACGCAACAGTCCTTTTTTAGTAACTGATGTCCCC
>JBAMHW010000001.1:6524718-6536068 GCA_037177495.1 Rhadinocentrus ornatus
ACGGTGCTGGACTCTCTCAGTTCAGCAGGGAGAGTTGCTTTGACCTGCGATGCTTGGACTTCGAGGGCCACTGAATCGTACGTGAGTCTTGCAGCTCATTTCATTACCGACCAGTGGAACCTTCAGTCTTGTGTACTGCAAACCCAGGTCATGCATGACAGTCACACAGGGAAAACATTGCAGCATTACTTAAGGAGGCCGTCACTGAATGGAGACTGACCCTCGCCTCGCAAAAAGCATTGAAAATACAATCAGTGGTGCGACTTCTTGGCAGGATTGGTCTTGCTTATAGCATTGCAATATATCGTATCGCCGCCCTTGTATTGTGATTCATATCATATCGCCAGATTCTTGCCAATACACACCCCTAGCAGAGACAATGGAAAGAGGATGGACTCCAGGTCTTTGGGTTTATTGAAGGAAGTCTCTCCAATTTTCAGTCTGCTGTGAAATCTGCTAAAACACGCTATATTTCAAACCTGGTGGCGAGCAACAGCCACAATCCCCAGGTTCTCTTTAGCACTTTAAATCGTCTAATTAATCCTTCTAAGTCCTCTTGTATAGCACCTTCACTCTCATTATGCGACAAATTTCTTATTTTTTTTACAGGCAAGATCGCTGCTATTAGGTCTCTGTCCCCTCCTTCTGGTTTAGATCCAGCTGTCCTGTCAGAGTGCTCAGCTGTTTTTGAGCTGGTGCCACTTCCTGAACACTCGGATGTAGTTTTTTACTTAAAACCTTCTTTTTGCCCTCTTGATAGCTGTCACCCCACTCTAATTAAAAGTACCTTTAGCTCCATCGGCCCTGTCATTTTGTCCCTGATTAATTCCTGTCTGTCTTCAGGCTGTGTTCCTGCTGCTTTTAAGCATGCTCTTGTGCAGCCTCTTTTAAAGAAACCTATCTTGGATCCCTCAGTCCTGAATAACAACAGGCTGATTTATGAATTACCTTTTTTATCAAAAGTCTTAGAAAAAATAGTGCACATGCAATTACAGGCCTACTTGGATTTTAGTAAAGTTTAGTCAAGTTTTAGAAAAATTTTAGTCTGGTTTTAAGTCCCTCCACAGTACTAAAACTGCACTTTTAAGAGTTTTTAATGACCTTTTTGGAGTTACAGACTCTGGAAGTCCTGCTGTCTTGATTCTTTTAGACCAAACTGCAGCCTTTGACACAGTGGACCACCAAATCCTCCTGACACGCTTGGAGCAGTGTGTCTGTATCAGAGGAACTGTCCTGCGCTGGTTCCAGTCTTCACGAATCGGTCTTTCTGTGTTCACCTTGAGGAGTTTTTCTCCGCTGCAGCACCTCTTAGCTATGGGGTCCCACAAAGGTCCATTTGGGGCCCTCAACTTTTTTCCCTGTATATGTTGCCCTTGAGGTCTATTTTTCAGAAGCACAATATAGCTTACCATTACTTTGCTGACTATGTTTAGATCTACACCCCCTTAAAACCACAGGGGGATGTTCTGACTAACCTTCTTAGATGCTTGTGTGATCTAAAAGCATGGATGGATTTAAACTTTCTCCACTTAAATAAGGAAAAAACTGATATTGTGGTTTTTGGAAGTTTTGAGCTTCTAAATGGTTCAGTAGGTGTTCTTGGTCCGCTTATGTTGCATTGTCATACCCATGCTAAAAATCTGGGTGTGATTATTGACAACTAATTTAACTTCCACCGGTAGGTTGATTCTGTTGTCAAAAGCATTTTCTTCCAATTAAGGCTGCTTGGTCAGTTAAAGCCCTACCTGCCCAAGAATGACCTAGAAAAAGCTTAGATTATTGTAACTCTCTATTATGGCATTGACCAGTCATCTTTGCACCGACTGCAGCTTGCCCAAAACGCCGCTGCTCAGTTGCTTACAGGGACGAGATGACGTGATCACATCACCCCTGTGCTTGCCTCCTTGCATTGGCTTCCTGTTAATTTTAGGACCCGGCACAGGATTTTATTAATTGTTTTTAAAGCCTTAAATGGTTTGGCTCCTTTGTATTTATCAGTTGCTACAACAGCATGCTCTAGCCTGGACTCTGAGGTCCTCTTCACAGCACTTACTGAAGGTCCCATCTGCTAGACTGAAATCCAGGGGTGACAGAACTTTGTCTGTTGCCGTTCGAAAGCTGTGGAACAGCCTTCCCCTTCACATCAGAGCTGCTCCGTCTGTTTCTGGGTTTAACTCTCTACTCAAAACCCACTTCTTTGTGCTGGCTTTCGAACAAAACTGAACTTGACATTGCGTGTTTTACTTTTTATTCTAATTTTTTATTGATTTTATTCTTTTTATTGATTTTACTTTATCATTTTTATTTTTCATTGATTTTTATTTTTTCACTGGTTTTTATTGTTTTTTTGTGTAGTAGTGCAGTTTTATTTTCAACTGTGGAGTGTTGTGTTTTCATTGTTCAGCACTTTGGGCAACTGTTGTTGCAGAAAATGTGCTATATAAATGAACTTGAGCTAGATTCTGTGGTTTTTGTCTGCTGCAGATGTTTCCTGATGTTTTACTCAGTTGAAGTTGCACAAAATTAAACGGGATCCGTTTGGGGAGCTCTTGTGGCCTTTTTCTAAGACAGACTTATGTAAACTTGTGCAGGTTAGTAACTTACTGAATGTTCCACCACAATTGCTCTCTGGCTGGGATGCGGAAGTTTGTTGAGTGGCCTAAGCATGATGGATGATGTTGCTGAGCATTTGTGTTTTGTGTAAAATCTGATCCATGGATCTGAACGTCTCTCACATAATGTTGTAGTTTAGGTTCTTTCTGGTTAACTGATCTTGACCTCTCACATTTTATTTAATTTGAAAGTCTGATTATTAGTTGAAATGACTAGATTTAGTCTTAAATTAAGTGAATTAGCAATCAATTGCCCGCCCTTGTACTCTGTCCTGGTGCCAGGACTGCCTATATACGTGGCTTGACAGAGGACCGTTCTGGTAAGAACTACTGTAATGAGAATAACCGAATGTGTAAAAGATCATTTGAGTTAAAGGCAGCACTTTTATTTAATATTTCAAGATAGATATATTTTTTTTTATCTTTTAAAATTATTAAAGAAGAAAAAGTGCCCAAAGTTTGAGAATGATCAGCTCTTACTAAATGTCTCTTTGGCAAGTTTAGCAGCTTGGAAACACTTTTTATAACCAACAAAACCTTTCTGTTCTTGTCCAGGAATCTCTGCCTTTTCTCTATTCAAACGATTTCTTGAAGGGTGTGGTAATGTACTATGCTTTCAATAATTTCTCCACTTATTATATTAAGAATACCAAATGCACTTTTCTGAGTTAGGTCAGTCACTAAAACAACTTCTTCCTAGATCACTTTTTGGTTGTATTTTGCCAAAAACGTTACCTGGGTTGCGTTAAGATTAACTAATGGTTAGGCTGTGTGTGTGTGTCTGAATCTGCAGGTAGGGCTGTGCAGGTTACCACGGGGATCCAGGGCGGAGTCTGGAGCTTCAATTGTCACCACCTGCAGCTCATCAGCCTGATCTACTCTCTGCTATTTAAGACCAAGCAAGAGCTCCAGTCTTCGGCAGATTGTCTACCATTGTTGCGTGGTAATCAGGTCAAATCCTTGTACAGTCAGAAATCAAAACCATTGGTTAGGTTAAAAAAATATTTACATTTGCAATAACATGCATTCATTTCGCAAACAGCATTTAACCTTCTAGATGCCACATTTACAACTCACATGCAGCTGCCCTCATGACTATCAGATGTCTGGTAATTTTGACCTGCATAAACAAATAGTCCCTGGTATTTGGGAAGAGGACAGTTTAATGTCATGTTTGTTGCTAGAACTTCTTGCATTCAACAGGGGGCTTAATCTGGACCTTCTTGCAAACCTAAAGGCAGTTCTCAAAAAGGCAAAAACATTTTAAAGGTCTCTCTCTCTCTCTGTCTCTGTCTCTCTGTCTCTGTCTCTGTCTCTGTCTCTCTCTGTCTGTCTGTCTGTCTGTCTGTCTCTCTGTCTGTCTCTCTCTTTCTGTCTCTGTCTCTGTCTCTGTCTCTCTCTCTCTCTGTCTCTCTCTCTGTCTGTCTCTCTCTCTGTCTATAAGTAAACTCCTATTTACTATGATCTCACAAGAGGAGTTTGTTTTTTTGAAAGTAAAACCTGATGTAATTCCTGTTCTGCGATGGAATAATTTCCCTCCATTTTCTCCACAGTTTGACTGAACAAAGGGCAACACAGAGCTGGATGGTCAGGTTTCAGATAACACATGTTTCTTTAAAGCTCTGAGATGGTACCATCAGATTACTTACCTGTCACATCCCACATTTACAGATAATGTGGGATGTTTAGCTGCAGCTTTTTTTTAAAAAAAAAGATAATTTCATGGCTGCAAACTGTAACTAATCACAGCTAATAGAGTCCATTTCTGTCAAAGGCAGAGATGTGGAGGAAAACTGGCAGTGACGTCTGGGGGAAAGCAGACAAGAAAACAAGGAAAGAGGAAGACAGCTCAGGAGATACAATTAAAGAATAGTTGAAGCTGGAGCTTGCTGTTTACTGTGAAATTACAAAGGCATCATTTGATGAAGGCTCTCAAATCCTATCCCTCCTGCACTAGCTTCTAAGCTTATTGTCAACCCACAAGCTGAGGAAACTATTTCCAGGTGTGAAATGGATCCTTCGCGGCATTGCTTTGGGGATATTACAGAAAAGAAATATGGAAACCTTAAATTTGATGAGGACTTAGCTCAGACAGACTCCTTTAACATTTGCCTGGGCTTCATGGCTTAACTGTGAAGCCATCATGACCTGCCCCGTCTGAGTGGGTAGGAGAAAAAATCCTGCAATATGCCACAAGCTTTGTTATTATTATATATAAATATAGATATTCACCTCAATGTCGGCCACTTGAACCTTATGATAAAGACAGTGATAAAGTTGTGGGCCTTTGGTTCAATGCAGATATTGCCTTGGCAAACTAGCAGGGTCTGGGTAAAGGTTTAATATAACTTAAAATTATTAATTAGTTTATACCTGCAGTAGACTGCAATCAGAGCACAGAGGAACTCCAGAAGAGCCCATTTTTACCATTGACAATCCAAACCTCAAAAGTTTCAAATAGTTTTTAAGCACATGTTATATTCAGTTTTTTACGCAGTCACAGTTATTAGGCTAACTAGTGACTAATAATGACTTAATTACAAAATTTAAACAAAAACAGAAAACAATCTATTATTGCAACAACATTTCCCCCTGCAATTAAAGCATTTTATTATTGAATTGAATTTAATGTCTTTTCACTTATTGTGGCAACCAAAGAAGGTCTTTGTTACATGGTGGCTGCACATTGTATCCTGCCACTGATCAAAGGTACTACTGAACTTTGGCACATTTTTGCATTCTTAACAAAGGCTATTTTGGCATCCATCTTGCATCCTGTGTCTTTTCTGAGCTTTCTCCAACCAGTAACAATTAGTCAGATGTTGACCCTTGCTCTGTCACTTTCTTTTTTTCTTTGCTTCCTCTTGTGTTTCTTTGCTGAATTAGCTATGGTGCATGCTCAGAACAGTCAGTGTGTTCTACAGGTACTGGCATGTGGCATGATGCTGTAAAGCAGAGGTGTCAAACTCATACACAGCGGGCCAAAATTAAAAAAAATTGGAACAAGTTGAAAGCTGGTCTGGTTCAATGTTTATTAAAAGATTTTTTTATATGACCTTCTCGCACAAATTTAACCTGGAACTAACAGAGCCTATTAGTTATTGCCTATAAAACAGCATAAATAATTAAATAAATGGGGAAAAAAAACATTTTCTACAAGCAAAAATAATTTCCTTATTTGAAAAATGAAAATGCCCTGTAACAGCAAGGGAAAAATGCAAAAAATTTAAACTGCACTGAAGGACAGTTTTTCTGATTCTATAATTTTATGTATGTATGTAGGTAGACTACTTCACAATCAGCTTTCTTGTGTCTTGCATATAGCCTGAGAGTGGTAAACCGGGCTGTTTTGTTGTTGCCCTGAGACAGTGAGGATGAACACCCTATTATTGGCAATAGGAAAAGGTTTAATTGGCTTGGCTTGCGTGGATGCTCCACCCCCCTCTGCAACAGTGCATGAATTAGCCTTCAGTAAGGGAAACTGACAATAAAATAGTAGGAGACAACAAGGACAGGGATCCAAAGCAAAGACATATCTAATTTATATATACTTTATTTTTAGTGTTAGATTTAGAAAGCTAACAGCTAAAGTTATTTTTCTTCTACTAGAGGTTAAAATGAGATACTATAATAATTAGGGATGCACTGATACCACATTTTTTCAGAGTACAAGTACTTACAATTGAGTGCTTGCCGATACCAAGTATCAATATGATTACCAATGAATTCTGTTACAGTTCACTGATAAGGAGTGTGGACCAGATGCCACGACTGAGTGGTAAATTGTGTGATAAATCAAATGAGTCATCCTGCAGCATCTTCTATATTTAAGGCTCGACTGTCAGAATCTTCATAAATAATGAAGACAGAGATGGGGACTCAAGTCTGGGATTCAAACTTGAGTTTCCAGCATCTCCAGTGACTTGAGACTTGACTTGGACTCACAATCAAAAGACTTGAGACTCCACCACGACTCGCGATTTGAGACCGTGAATAATCTTATTTTTTCCACGATCTTCTCTCTGTCCGGTCTCCTGTCTGGTGCTGTCATATCCCCAGATGTAATACTGACGTAACGTCACAGATGCGCCCACAGCACATGCACAATCAAAACATGGATAGCACTGGAGAACACAGCTGTTGCTGCAACGCCACTGAAACCTTTTGACAATAAAAACTTAACAAAACGGGACCAATATAAGCAGCAAACTGGAACCTCTGTGGTATAAAAGTCCAGGACTCTGGATCCACTTTTATCCACCTTAAAACACACCTGGAGAGATCAGTCACTGCAATATGAAAGCTGTCAGAAATGTCAGCATCTAAGTTAGCAATGAGCTTAGAGCTTATTACTACTTTTGTACCATTGGATTGGCTCTACTGGGTGTGTTCAGAAGAAGAACGAAACATTTACTAACATAGTTTCTATTAACGGCTGACTTTGCTATGATGACGCTAAGAAGTCCTAACTTCCGGATGCCGCACAAGTGTTACAGCAACTCCTGCTCACCGTTGAGCTTTTCCTTTAGTTTTTAATAGTTTGAATAATTTTTTTGTGTTTAGGTTTTGTGACCCCAAACTTTCCCCACTGTGGGATAAATAAAGGCTTGGCTTATCTTAACTTAGATTTGTAAACAATGATGTTTTACTGGGTCTTTTCATTAGAAAAGTACAGCTGTTGCTAATTTAGATATGTAAGAAATACATATTTGGTCTGCAAATACCGGATCTAAAATGTTTAAATAAAGTTTTTTTATTAAATTTTTTCAAAAAAAGAAATTAACATTTACTATTATTTTAAACCCTTAAAAAATATGAAGATTTTTCTGATGCACTAGTGCAGGGATTACCAAATGTGGACCTGTTGAGCCACTGTCCTGAAGATTTTACATGTTTACCTGCTGCAATACACTTGAGTCAAATTATTAATGGATCATTAAGAGGCTTGTGTAGAATTTGACAACAAGCTGTCATGTGGCTCACGTGTGTTGCACCATCAAAATGTCTAAAGCCTGGTACACACAAGGGTTTTTTTAATCTTATGAGATTTTTCATCTGGTCGAGACCTCACACGTGAAGATAAAAAATCAGGCAATAAACATTTTTGATCATACTGTGTGATCCGATAATCTAATCACAGAATAACACACACATAATTATGCTGTCCCACAACTGATTTACAATCTAGTCCTTGAGCCGGACATCTCACGTGACCAAAGGGATCTAAGAAAAATGTAGAAGATGAACCATAGCAACAACCGGCAAAAAACAAAGAAAAAGAAACATAGTAACAACACCCAGCATGGAAGAGGCTATATTGGACGAGGGAATGGTGGTGGTCTTGGGACTATTGTTAACAGAAAAAGACAGAATTGAACTAAATAACAGACTGGAGACAGCGTGAACATGGACTTTATATCCTTCCTTGTTTCCCAGTCAGCTCGCTCTCTGATTGGCTACATTATGTGTCATGTCACCATTCACAAAGTCACAATTCACGAGTCGACGGCTTTCCTTGCACATATGAAGATATCGGGGTCGTAAATATTGAACATGTTTAATATTTCCAATTCTCGGCAACGACCCGTTTCGGAGCTGATTATTGGGACAAATTTGCTAGTGACAAACCTCAGACCAAATGATAATTGTACAGGGAAATCTTATAAGTCTCACGATAATCGGGCATTTGCCGTTCTTGGTCGGGAAGGGGCAAAAACGGGACAAAAACAGCCTGATAATCTTTATGTGTGTACCAGGCTTAAAACCTGCAGGACAGTTGGTGATCCTGCACTAACGTGCAACACTTTGGTCCTCATCTATACATTCAAGAAAAAATTGCTATGACTTGCAGTGTTAGTATTTTAAATTTCTCAGTGGGTCCAGATGGATTTTGGTTCACTTTAAAATTTGAACAAATGTCCATGTTCATCTACAGGTTATCTAAATTCAGTAAAGCAAAGAAATTGTCCAGAGGACAGGGACAGAGCATTTGTCAGTTTAAGCTACAGATCGGTGCTGAGTACGGATTTTAAATTCCTTGGATATTATAATGCAGTCTTCTAAGCAGACCAGATGGCAGGATTACTCAATACAACCAAAAGTGACTTGCAACTTGACTTAGACTTGAGCCATAAGACTTGAGACTTGACTTGGACTTGAGGTCAAAGACTTCTCTTGGAGTGTTGAAAGCAGACGATAAGTCGTGGTTCTTCCCTGAGTTTTGGTTTGAGGAAATCTTCTCTTCTGCACATAAACTGGACTGGGCTCACCACAGTACAGCCACCACTTATTTAATATCATGATCTTGTCACCATATTTACTGTTGTCTGAATAGACATTAAAAGTAGGAGGTGCACTTTTAACTTTACATTTGGTAGATATGTTGTCTAACATCAATACCAATGGATGTAAAAGACACATGGAAGTAGGATGACACTGATGTTTGAAACAGACATACCTATTTATGTACATTAAGAAAGCATAAATGAGTCTTTACAGCCATGTGTTTGCAGGATGGGATTTGTGTGGAATGTAGTGATATGCACTTGGCTTCAATATGCATGACTTTTGAGATTAATTAAACAGCATAAATTTATTACATGGAGTCTGTTGCAGAGCTATAATTGCTCCAATAGCCAGGGGATATAGAGGGTAACATAAAAATACATGTCAATGATCAGTTCCTTGGAAATAATATGTATCCTTTTTGTATTTTTATTTTCTTTTACTGGCCAGAGAAAAATGCTTATTACAGGCTATTTAATCATTTTTCTTTATCTCCCACAAGATATAGACAAAGTATCACCACAGATGTAAGAAGCATAAAAGCACCACAAATTTTAACTTTCATTCATTAATAAAGTAAAGAAGCCAGTTATTGTACA
This sequence comes from Rhadinocentrus ornatus, assembly GCA_037177495.1. NCBI lineage: Eukaryota > Metazoa > Chordata > Actinopteri > Atheriniformes > Melanotaeniidae > Rhadinocentrus > Rhadinocentrus ornatus. The sequence continues at coordinate 6,534,215 of JBAMHW010000001.1, forward strand.
GGGGCAGTTCAGATTTTAGCAGGGGCTAGTAGCCCTTTGGCCACCCTCCTACATCTAGTAAAAAAAATAACAGCAGTCTAAAAAATGCTTTTGTATAGTTAAATTACTCTTTTCCATAGTTACACACACAAAAAAACACACACACGCACACATTATGGCCTGACAACAAAATACCACCAAAGCACTACCTAAACACTCCGTAGAGCTGGTCTAGTTATGTTTTAACTTAATTTTGCTTCATTCTCCTTTATCATCACTCCGGTCTCTTGCAGTGAGAAGAAGCGGCTGAATGCTTGACATTTTCAAGCATGCACACCACATTTTGTGACATTTCATATTTCCGCTTTGACAATAAGAGGGCAAAGTCATATGAAAGGACAGGAGGAGGGATTCTACTTCTGCTGCACAGACAGACATCAAACACCTTTGACCCGCTCCTTCCTGATGAATGAAGGCTGCAGTATGTTTAGTCATATAACCGTTAGCCTCATTAAAGCTCATCCCAGGTGCTGTAAACTGCAAGAGTAGGATTCATGTTCAGGGCCCTGTTCAGCTTCAATCTCTGCTCTTGACACAGGGAGGAGCAACCACAGATGGATATTCATTAGCTGGTTCTCTGTAGTTTGGCCTGGATGGCAGTGTGACAGGAATCACTGGTAGTTTCTGCTTCTATGATCTAAGACTTAATGAAATAGTGGCAAAAAACCCCCAAACATTAACAAAGAGAAAATATCAGCAAAGTCATGTTGCTGCTTTATCTTCTTCTCATCACTTTTAAATACAATGTCAGAATAAAGAATTTTTTTAACTTTATGATAAACAGGTGAATTCTTCAGTTTAAGATATGCACAGTTGCCCTTATGTTTAACCAGCCTTACAGCACAAACTCCTTTAGACTTTTGTTTGACTTTTTCATCTTATCAATTTGACTTTTGCCTACCTAAAGCCCTTTTCACACTGCTGGTTCAAGGCATTCTTTGTTGGCATCCTATTTGTAAAGTACAGAAGCAAATGGGGTATCAAAGTTGACACACCATGCATGTGTGCTAGGAAAATCTTTCATGGTCAAACAAATGTGACATGTGACAAAAAAATGCTGTGCTGAATCAGCTGTTTTAAGGATCCTGGGAAAAGATAGCATTTGAAAGCATACTGCACTTTGGTCTGTGATTTCTGTTCAGTCTGTTTGAATATCCACAGAAGAGCATCTGGCAGCTGATAAAAAAAAGTCTTCCTATTCTGTCTTGTAGTGGACAAGAACAGCATGAGGGAGAGTACTGCAAATCAAAGATTTATTCAAAGGTTTAAAACATTTTTGGCACGATGCTTTTATAAGGGTCTGAAAAGTCATAAAATCTTGTTAGGAACTGGGCCTCTTCCAAAGCATGATTACATATTGATTCAGTGTGTATCAAAAGGGGAGGGGCTGATGTACTGCAACAAATGTGTGTATGTCAGAGAAAAACAGGGGCAAGTGGTGGATTCAAAGTGCTGCACACAGCTCTACATAACCTGAAATGTGTACAAATGTCTAGTTGTCTAATGCACAGTGGTGTCACCATCCGTGGTTGTAAATCGTCCGATAGTGATGTATCCCTAAGCAGTTGATTTCTGTCTGGCAGAATTAATGTGACATGTATGAATATTGAAATCTGAAAGCTGTAACTATGTAGACTTTTGAAATTATCCATCATTTTGTAACCTGAAGAGCATATATATATATATATATATATATATATATCTATATATATAGAGAGAGAGATATATATATACCTTATTAGATACACCTTATGGTGCCCCTGGACACATCATCAGTGATGTAACCTGGGATCACAGGGAGTTTCGGGTCTTTCA
>JBAMHW010000001.1:6536168-6583773 GCA_037177495.1 Rhadinocentrus ornatus
GATATAGATATAGGACTAGTGAGCATCAGGGCCACTATTCAAGATAAAACATCCAAGCTCCATGAATACATCAGGAAGATGGCCCAAAGGGATGAAGCACTGAGTGAATGCCTCAGGCATTGAAACCATCATGGAAGGACAAGCCCCTGCGTGGGATGTACCACTGACAGATAGCCGAAGTGGCATATATGAATGAAGTCCTACCAATGGCTAGAGAGGGCTGGACTTAAGGACAGAACAGAGGTGCTAATCATGGCACCACAGGAACAAGCCTTAATTACCAGGGCAATCCTCCAGTGCTAACTTAGCATTAGCTTACGGTGGTATGTAGGCCGGTATGATCATGACCAAGTTCTCTAACGAGTTTGAACGGTCTGCACTTCACTGCCAGATATTCCAGGTTGGGGGAATAGAAGGTTCCAATAATGTTCATAGCTGTACACCACGAGTTGTGAATGTACTTTGGCCATAAAAACTATATATATATGTGTGTGTATAAATTGCAATATTCAAAGTATAAGTGCCCATAGATTTGCACTTTCTGCCATCTCCTCCAGTGTTTGTAGCCTAAATAGTAGCAAAACATGGAAAATGAATGTCATAACTTAAAGACAAGTGTAGTTGTGCATATCAGACAGAAATATAAGCTGTATCTGTGCAAGGAACATTAAAGCTCTTGTTGGGTAACTGCATCATCTTACTATGTAAACTATCTGTTACAAGATGTGATTGATACACTAGCATATTTTTCTTCTTTGGAAAAATAAAAACTTAGAAAAAAAGAAATAAATAAATTGGTTGCCAAATCTATTTTGGAGGCTCTTATTATGTTCTCAGCCTGTGTATTAACAGCGAAAATAGTTGCAAAAATTAGTAAAACCAAAGACAACTAAGGTGCTAAGAGCATGCAGACAAGCAAATGTTAAAAAAAAAGTCTTTAAAATGTTTGCAGATGCAAAAAGTATCAATATCTTTAAGTATCGAGGATGAGCAAGCATAGTATAAAAAAAGGAAAGAAAAAACAAAGTTGTCCTTTACTGTCGGGAATAATCACATTAATCCATCCTGTAGATTTAATCCCACTGATTCTGAACCCACAATGAGATTTCCTTCAGTGACAATCTAAGGGCAAAATGTCAACAAGATATCACTTAAATTAAAGGAAGCCAAGTACAAATGTAATGGAACAGATTGTCAGATATCTGGAGATAATGGAAATCAATTTCTTCCATCTCTGCCTGTCAAGTCAAAACGCTCCCTGAATCACCTTTGTTCTGTCAAGGGACTATGCCAGCATGACTCTCTCAATCCTCCCCATTTTTTCTTGTCCTGTGATTACGATGGCAACAATCCAAACATTTGGTAAACTTTAAATCACAAGACTGTGTCATCTTGTTTAAGTGGATTAGCTTTAAATTGGGTAGCTGCACCTTTTCCAGTCACCTTCTTCAGCTTCATTTAATGGAAATAACCCAGCTAAGTTTTTGGAATATGTCTTTATACAACAATTAGGCTCCTGGACATGCCATACTGAGTAGTGCTGGGTGGTATGAACAAAACTACAAATCATTGGATTCTTTAAAATCATGCCGTTTTCACAATATTTGACAATAGTATTTTTATTCATGGATGACTGGGTGTTAACCATTTTCCACTTTCACTGAAAACTGACCAAAATTTACCAATTCAACAGTCATGAAAACTGTTTAATTTATAAAACAAACAAACGACAACAAACAAAAAAAAGCATTTTAATGTCAACGGTGTCTTGATTCCTCAATCTATTCCAATCCACATTACTTGGGGCAACCATGTCTTTGGATGTATGGATTGAGATGGTTAGTTCTCGTGAGCCACTTTTCTTTGTTGTAGGCAGTACCTTTAATGCATCTACAAGCGACATCTGACTCGAGTGTCCTCCAGTTTTTTCAGTTTTACCTGAGAATGTGGAGGGTGCTGAAACTAGTTTCATACATTTTTGGTACTCCAAAGCATGTTTGTGGCTCAGGCTGTGCTGCAAATTGCTTGTTTTACCACCTGTGGCGACAACTTTAGTTCAAAAATATTTATAGTAAAAAAACGTTCGGTCCACATCTGACCTTCTATTGACCAAAGTATCCCAGACAACAGATATAGCTTCTTATTTACAAAAGTTTTCTATTCATCATCATGTTGAACTTCAGCATCAGCTACAACTTCAGTTTTAGAACTTCTGTCCATTGTCATCGCTCATTATCTGTCTGCATGTGTAGTGATGCAGCTGTGAAAAAGGCCCCCCCCTTCCCAAACAATTTCCCACTGAGCCATGTTCAGCATATTTAAACTGGTGTTTCATTCATACTGTAAGAAAAAAGCTGATTTTTACTCTGCACCATTCTACTGGCAAACAAGTTAAGTCAGTAGGAGACAAAATCTAAAACACAGAAAAACACGACCTCTATTTATCCTAAATTCTTCTTAAATTATTTTCTTTTATAATATTTAGGAGTACAAAATTAAAAGTCTCGTCTCAGCAATCTGTAGTGAGCTTCTCTATGCAGCTGCCTAGCTTGCTGAATATTCAAATACTGGAGGAACATAAAGTGCCTCCAGGTTGCTGTTTTCACAACTTGTCATGTTACGGAAATGACAGTTAACAGGAACAAAGGTCAAGTTAAGGTCTGGAAGACAAAGAAAACCTTTTTTGCAAAAATGTTTGTGTGAAGATAGAAAATAAAATCAACCTCCCTGTTTGACAGCAGAAGACATGCACTGTTCCACAAAAATTACCCCAATGGAAGGCTAACTGAAGGAAAACTCGTTCTATGACCTCCTCACAAGAGTCAGTGTCAGAGCTTTACAACTAAACACACTAAACAAGCCTGATGCGTCTTGAAATAAGGACAATTTAATGGGCAATTTTTTTTTATTTTTTTAGCTATTTATTACAAACTGATAAGGGCATCACTTCCAAGAGATCTACACAGCACAGGAATTGGCTGGAGAAATCTAAAGAACTAGATGTTTTTTAAAACATGAACAGATTAAAGTCACACAAACTAAAGCTAAAACTAAATCTATTTTCCAAAAAGTAAGACTATCTTTTTTTGTAAAATGCAAATAAAAAGATACATTAATGGAAATATTAGTTCTTAGAACTGGATTCACGTTAAACTTAGTGCCTTGTGATGAAATTCCAATCCTCTCTCCTTTAAATTATACATACAGCTAATCCATATCGTGCCCAAACTTTAGCAAACTTCAATATGAGAATGATCTAAATACATATATACATGATTCTCATGTAAGAATCAACACTGACTGAATATTACAAATCTATATATGAACTTTCCTTCTACTTAAAGTTATATGGTTGAAGTAGTTAAATTCTCCTGTGTGAGTATTTAATTTCCAGAGCTGCTGTTCAGGCATTAGCTCTAACCTCTGCAAGAGTGTGTGACCTCATTATTGCGGCATGGACAGACGTCGGGGACTCGAGGCGGTGTGTCTACTTGTTGTGAATGTCAGTGTGATTTGATGTTGATCAGAGTTCAGGCAGCGGAGGGGGGAAAACTTCTTTAAGAGTCCCGTCACTTTCCTAGTTGCTGCCCTGCTGCCAAAATCAATGTTGTCTTAACGTCCCAGGCTCAGATGCATGAGGTGAAAAAAGCCTTTCCATGCTGAAAGGATCCAGAGGAAAAAAAAAAATCAGCTTGAGGCCCGAAGTTCAAATTAAAATATCACTTGGGTAAACAGACTGGGTTTCCTCTTGTGGTTGCACACCCTCGTCACCCTTGTCACCTTTTTCTGCCTGTCACTTCTCACGCGTCTGCTTCTGATCTCCCAACAGCAGCAGCTGTGGTTGTTGTACAGGAGCCATAAGGACAAAATTTACTAGACCTTTTTACAGAGTTATTACTGATAAAAAAAATCATACAGCAACTGAGCCTATGAAACATAACTAAAAAATTTTGTTGCTTGTGGGAAGAAATATTTCACACAAGATCAAATAAATAATTTTACTGCTGCTGAGCATGACAGCCATCCTTATTTTAAATTTTCATGTCAGGACTAGAGAAAGTTCTCTTTAGCCTGTTTTCATAAAAATGTAGTTTATAGATGTGTTATTAATTTTGGAGTGCAACTTAACATTTCATGATGTGTACTGTGAGAGGATGATGTACAACAAGTGGAGCACTCTGCGTGCTTGGCTACAAGCTAACCCACACAGACCAGCTCTTCCCAGTCTCGTCCTCATCAAAGCCAGGTCTCTCATAAACAAAATAGACAAAATTTATCTAGGATCGTCTCAAATAAGACGGACAACCATGTGGCAATCTTCCCCGAGACCTGACTGGACAACAATATCCCCAACGCAGCATTGGAACCTGCGGGGCACTTTTTGTTCCATGGCGCCTGGACTGCAGCTTTGGGTAAGACCAAAGTACATTCACAACTCGTGGTGTACAGCTCTTAACATTATTGAAAACTTCTGTTCCCCCAACCTGGATTATCTGGCAGTGAAGTGCAGACCGCTTAAACTCGTTAGAGAACTTGGTCATGATCATAGCGGCCTACAAACCACCGCAAGCTAATGCTAAGTTAGCCCTGGAGGAGCTGTACTGCCTGATCACTGGGCAGATGAACACTAATCCAGAGGCGACTGTGATCATGGCTGGGGACTTTAACTGCATGGAAATAAAATCTGTCTTCCCCAAATTCCCCAAATTCATACACTTTCAGACAAGAGACTAAATATATTAGACCAGGTGTACTGTAACATTCCAGGAGCATACAAGGCTGCAGCAGCTCCTCACCTCGGTATGTCAGATCATATTTCAGTACAGTTGAGTTGATCCCTGTCGACAGACCTCTGAGCTGCAGGACCAAACCCACCACCAGAACCATTGAAGTTTGGACTGAGGAGGCTTCCTCAGCCTTACAGGACTGCTTTGAGCACACAGACTGGGAAGCGTTCAAACTGGAAGCTGATATGGAGGAATACACATTGTCTGTGCTGTCCTATGTCCTAAGACCCTTGGTTTTACCCAATTAGAAGCCATGGGTGAACAGCACAGTTTGGTCCCTGTTGAAGAACTGAAAAGGACATCTAGCTGGCAAAACTCAGGTACAAGCAACGCATTGAGGAGCACTTCAATGACAGCTTACACATAACATGCGGGAAGGCATTAAGACCATCACAGAATATAAGCATATAGACCAGCAGGTCAGCCACGACCCTACTCTGCCTGAAACCTTGAACAGTTTCTTTGCATGCTTTAACACTCCAAGCAGTAGAAGTACTTTTCACGCTCCATAGCCAGAACCGCAGCATCAGCCTCTTTTACCACAGCTGCACCAAGTATAATAGAATAAAACAGAACAGAATAGAATATCTTTATTGTCACTGTAACAAGTACAAGATTTAAAAGTGTCATCCATGTAGATACTTAATATATAAAATTTGTATAAAATGTAAAAATAAAAGCAACATGGAAAAAGCAGCACAAGCAGAGACCCATAACTCATACACATATACATTCTGTCATTGCTTTCATCCTTTAGAAAACATATTGAACATTATATGTGTTTTTTAGGATTAAGTGTGGTGACTGAAGTTGGATTGTCCATAATCATAGTCTGTGCTTTTTGAAGGTTACTGGAACTGTGTAGCTTTTGAAGAAAGTAGCCAACAATCTTTTGGGTCATTTTGATGACCTTCTAGAGCGCTTTCTTCTGAGCTACTGAGCAGCTGCTGTAACACACACGGATACAATACATTAAGATGCTTGCAATCGGGCACTGCTAGAAGGATACCAGCAGTCTCTGTGAAATTTTGTTCTTTCTCTATACCCTCAGAAAGTACAGTCTCTGCTGTGCCTTTTTCAGCAGCTCAGAGGTGTTCACAGTTTAGGTCAGGTCCTCCTCAATATGGACACCCAGGAAGCTGAAGTAACCTCAACTCTGAGGTGGCTTAACATCAACGAGGCTGTGGGTCCAGATAAAGTGTCAGGTTTTTGGACATTTTTAACTTGTCCCTGCAGCTTTCCACGGTTCCTGTCTGCCTGAAGTCGTCCATCATTGTGCTTGTGCCCGAAAATACAACCATTACCTGCCTCAATGATGACCACCCCGTTGCTCTTACCCCAGTCATCATGAAGTGTTTCAAGCAGATCCCCCTAAAGCACATCAAGGACATTCCCGCTGGACAGCCTGCAATTTGTCTACCGGGAGAAGTGTTCTACGGAGGATGCTGTCTCAATAGCACTCCACATGGCTCTGACTCACCTGCAGCATCTCAACACTTATGTTAGGATGCTGTTTGTGGACTTCAGCTCAGCCTTTTATACTCCTCTCCCAGACATGCTGATCCTGAAGCTCCACAGCTTGGGTCTGTCGCACTCAGGGTTTAGTGCTCAGCCCAGCCCTCTTCAGCCTTTCACAGGACTGCTCTGTCATCCATCCCACCAACATGGTTGTGAAATTTGTGGGCGATACCACCATGGTGGATTGCATATCCAACAATGATGAGATCCACTACAGAGTGGTACACCAGTACAGACTGGTGTTCCAACAACAGTATGGCTCTTGACATCAACAAGAAAGGGAGGTAATAATAGATTACAGGAGGTCTAGGAAGACTAAGCACGCTCCTCTCTGCATACACGGAGAGGCAGTGGAGCGTGTGTACAGCATTAAGTTCCTGGGTATCCACATTTCCTCTGATCTCTACTGGACTGTGAACACTTCACACCTGGTGAAAAAGGCCCAACAACGGCTCTTCTTTCTCAGGAAGTTGAAGCAGACGGAACTCTCTTCTCAGCTGCTTGTGAACTTTTACAGAGCCACCAATGAGAGCATCCTGTGTCTCAGTGTGATGGTGTGGTATGGTAGCTGCACAGTACCGGACAGGAGGAATCTAGTCCAGGTGGTGAGGACAATTCAGGGGGTTGTGGGGCGCTGTCTATCAGATCTAGACTCCATCTACACCACCCGAGTCCAGAAGAGGGCCAGATGCATTGCAGCCGACTCCACCCACCGTTGTACGGCTTCCATCAGGAAAGTGGTACAGGAACAATAAAACCACCACAAAAAGACTAAGACAGATTCCTCTCCAGAGCTGTGAAAGCAATAGCCCCTCTGTAGTTCAACACCCACCCCCTAATTCTTTATGAATATGCGATGAATACCTCCTTGTCTGTCTATCCTGTCTGTGTTTCATGTTCTGTGCCTGTAACATGCCTCAAATCTAATATCCCAAAATAGTCAACAAATTTCAAGCAATAAACCTATGGAACTACTATGATACTGTGTTTTTTTACTGCAATGAATCAAGATATCTAAAGGTGCTTTGTTTATCAGGTTTCTGGGAAGCTGTTAAGATTTACTTCTGAGATTAATGTCTCAAAACCTGAAAGAGGAAACAATCTGATTAGACAGCTGATGTTCCAACTTTAGAGAAGAATAAACAAGCTATTTTATGTTTGAATAAACTGTTCCCATGTGAATGACAAGCAGTTTATTAATTTAAGCTAGAGAGTGTGTAATATGTCTGCTGGTTAAAGTTAATTATACCTGGTATACAGCTGGATTTACTCTTAAATATATTTATGATGCATGTGGTGAATTTTCAGTAATTTCTGCCATTACTTATGTCATTGCCAGTAAGTCATTGTCACATTGACCACAAGCATTTTTTTTCTGTTCTTCAAAGGAATTTTCCCTAACAACAAAAGAGTTTATTCACAGTAAATGGGACTAAAATATCTCTGTTGTCACATTAAATAAATCGAAGGCCTTCTAAATTTTATGAGCTCATTACTTTCCATATAGTCACCAATGGACTGGTCTGGCTGCTGAGATTATTATCCAGCTGGGTTTCAATGAAAATAAGTTTTTTTTTTTCTTTTGGTAATCTACAACCTACAACATTTTGACTGAGTTGTTTTATTACACATCATGTATATTTTTAAACTTCCCTGCTATATTCTATCTATATATCCCCTGAAGGAAGTCTGTTCAAATTTGGCACAAATGCTCACATGGACATAAAAGTGACAGCATTTATATTTTGATAGAAAAAGATATAAGTCAGAGTGACCTCATGTGGGTTAAATCTTTGAGTTTGACATATTAGGAACACCTGAAAGAAGTTTCCATCCATCGTGAACTCATGGGGTAAACTGATCAGAATTTGATGGTTAAAGACCAGGGGTGTTTCCTGGACCTGGGAACTTTGGGGCCTGAGCCCACACCCTCGTAGAGGAATCTTGGTGAAGCAATGCAGTAAAAAAGGCTTTTTATTTAAGCTTTCTTGAGCATTGTGGTACCTTGTTTAAAGCCAAATACTGCAAGATGTGCTTCGATATGTATTTATTTTCAAACTTATGGGCAAGACACAGGGGAGGCGACGTTGCTCCTACTCCATTCATTTCTTATGGAAATATCATTTATTGGGGGAAAATTGTCTCAATTATATAGTTTTAATTATGAAATATGCTACTCAAGGTTTAAATGTATTAAATTTCTCCTATCTGAATAGATGGAAATTATGCCTGCATGCAAATATTTGTGTATAATATATTTGTGTATAAATTTAGAAAGCAAACATTATAAAAACATTTTATTTTCCTGAGTAAATCTATGGAAATGCAGAGACAGGACAGGACATTCAATTATATGGTAGCTAAGCATTCAAAGTAAATCAAATTATTAAATCAATTGTGGCTAAATTTATATCAGGTAGCCTCATCTAAATCAATAAACAAAAAATAAATCCTCTAGCACTGCAAGGCAGCACCTGTTTCATCTGGACTCACAGCAGTCTGAGCGGCATTATCCATGATGTACCCTCCTGTTCTCTCAGATGTAAGTCGCTTTGGAAAAAAACATCTGCTAAATAACAGTAGTAGTAGTAATAATCACACTGACAAAACTACATGAATAACTGCAAACATACAACACAGCGGTCTTTGCACTCAGTCAGTATAAAAGTAAAACTGTAGATTTTATCAGTAGTACGGCCTAGTTTAGTCTAGTGGTATACTCTGATTTTTCCTTCCCAGTCTCTGACACCCCTGTCTTGGAGCAACACACACATACAACAACCACCAGCCTCATTAATACATAAAGTATACACCCACACAAATGTGAGATCATGAAAGACTGGTTTTGTATTCCAAATATAAATGTGAGCAACATGAGATGTAAAACGGTCTTTAACAGCTGGACTTTTATACTACTTATAACTATTGACCAGCCAGTGACCTGGAGGTAAATAAAAACATCAGTAAATAACAATAAAGCTGTTCTGAACTAAAGCAGCATCCAGAAACTAAACATTCAACACTAATGGAAAAGCCGTTTTCATCTACTACAACACAAATGCATACACGCGCGCCTACACACACACACTCACAGCAACACCTCGTCCTTAGTGGTTATGGGAAATTTGGGACCTTTTCCAGCAGGTATACCAGCGAATCACGTAGATTACACCACTGGAATTAATGCAATGTGTATAATAGAAAAGGGCAAGGCCAACGGTTTAGTGTAGCTAGCATAACCTTCGAAGTATGAAGTACTGTCACGAATGATCTGCCTAATGTTCATTCAATTTTTAAGACATAGAGGGTTAAAATTGTCTGTTTACCTATTTCGTGTTGGTCCAGAGTCTTGCTGCCCACTGGCAGCCACCACAACTTAAGAGTTGTCTCTCTTCTTTAAATAAAAAAACATCTGATGTCCATTTTGACCGATTGAAATAACACCAGAGTTCAGATTAGGGATAAAACGCTGGGCTGTCAGCCAATAAAACACAGAGGATTTCCCGCTTCCACAAAATTCTGTGATTTGTCATATTGTTCTACCTGTGTTGCGTTCACAGAAGCCAGGAAATTACAAAACTACCATCTTCTTAATGTTATAAGGCGGATCAGTTTGTTTAAACTTATTCCTTCTGGGGGGGAAAAAAACATTCAGGGCTTGATATGAAATGTTCGGGGCTCGAGCCGGGAATGCCCTGGCCAGGCGACGCCACTGTAAAAGACAAAGAACATTGTTGGCTCTCAAAAACGTGGTGAGACGATAGTTGTAGTTTTATTTATTTTAAAATGGATTCAATTTATGTAGTCCTGTATTCTGTGCATGTGTGTGTGTTCAGCCTGGAGGGTGTCAGGAGGCTTGATTCACGGGACAAACAGCAGTCCATTGATCCCACCTGCTACTCATCGTTACTCCTTCGGCTTCACATTTGCAAGGGTATTTTTAACATATTTTCCTTCTTTGTTCCAAAAAATTTTATTGAAATTGAGACAAATTTAAGGACCTAACATTGAACTTTTCGATCACTCTGATTTTCTTTCCTTTCAAGCCACTAAATGTGTTATTATTATTCAGTCAGGTAGCAGGAAACAAAAAATAACAAAGACGGAGCAGTATAAAAAACTCATAAGGAAGAAAACAGTATCAGAAAATAAAACAAGCAAACACTTGAAAAGCTTTTCCAGCATATGAATGACTTCAGTGCATGAAATGATAAAACCTCTCTGGAGTTTTTATTCTGAAACTACGGACAGAAAACAAAGGCTTCTTTTTTCTGTGGAGCTGTGGTAATCTGATATAGTTTTTGACTGAATGCCACACAGTGTCTGTTAAATGCTAAAAATGCTGAAATCAGTGCAATGCAAAAAATAAGCCATTGTGAGGTGGCCCAGACAGGTGTTATGTGTTCTTTGTCTTTTGCCAGGATGCTGACTCAAGCTGAAACATTCAGCGCATGCCGTGCTCTGCCCATTGTCTCCTTTCAGTACACCAGAAAATATGAAATTAAAAAGTGTTTATCATGTTCTGGAGGTGGATTATTACCAGCCATGATGATGAGGTTGGTGTTCCTTTTTCACTTTGTGTGTGTCACAGCACCACAGACATTAAAGCAAGAATGGTAACAACAATGGTTTTGAGAACAACTATAACCTGTGAACAACAACCAAAAAACCTACAAAAATGGTCCAGTCTGCAGTTGATCCCATGTAAAGGGACTCTGCAGTACTCATTACCAGTACTCAGGCCTTTGATAGTGTAAAGTTCACTGTTCCTTTTATTTACACATCTTTACCAACCAAATCACAAGGAAGCTTTGAAACTAGCAGGAGCAAGGACCCGTGGATAAAGATCGATTTCACCCGTCTCCATGGCAGCTGGCAGCGTGCACGGTCAGTCTAGCTGTGCCATCCCTCTTGTCCAAAATGGAGTAATAAAGGCCCAGATATCATGACATGGTTTTTCATTGTGATGTATGTGATGTAAACCTGCATATGTAGTTGTTAACATTAAAGCTAAACTGAGTGTTTTTAATGTCTGATCATGTTTTAATTGATAAAAGTAGAAAAGTAAAAGGTTGTTGGATAATATTGATACTTGAACTTTACAACAGTTTCAAGAACTTAAATTTGTAAGACTGATACATTAACATTGGAGAAAGTTACACTGATTCTAGAACATATGTGAGATTTTCCTCATATGCAAACTGTAGGGACAGCATGATTTTGACAGGCTGATATATTGTTGCTATACAGTTGCTGGTTACTTCATTAAAAACCCATTTCTAGTACCTACTTTGTCCCCCTTTTGCCCTCAGATCTGGCTAAATTATTGGCTTACTCAACAAGGTGTTGCAGCTGCTGCAGACTTGTCTGCTGCACACCCATGATCCCAAACGTGCTCTACTGGATTGAGATCTGGTGACTGTAGTGGCCATTGGAGAGCACTGAACTCACTGTTATGTTGAAGAAACCATTTGATTTTTGTAAAATGGTGGATTATCCTGCTGGAATGAGCCATCAGAAAATGGGTACTGTAGTAATAAGGAGAAAGATATGGTAGCAGCAACACTTGGACCATTACACCACCAAACTCAGCTATTGATTCAAGGCAGGATGGATCCATGCTTCTCTGACCCTACCATCTAAATGTTGCTGCTCAAATAGAGACTCATCAGACAAAGACCATGTACACACGTAGCCGGGTTTTTGTAAAACAGAATATCCGTCTAATAATAATTTTTAAAAAAAGAGTTCACACCACATCGTTTAAAAAAAAAAAAAAAAATCAATCCACACCTTACCACATAACCGCGTTGTTAAGCACATTCACAAGCATTCGAACCTTTAGGTGGCAGCAGCGCCCCGGCCTGACCCAAAACTGCCGTCGGCGCCTTTGACGCCAACATGCCAACACAAAGCGCCTAGACAATGGATAACACTAACGCTCAACGTTTTTAGGACATCAATGCTGCTGTAAACAAAGGTCACACATGTGACTCCAGAATATTTTTTTGTTGCAGACAGTGACGTTTCCAAACCTAAAACCCCGGTTATATATGACCACACGCAGATGTGCAAACAGAATATTCACAAATCTTCACTTTGGTTGGAGGTTTTTAAAAGCACCGTTTTTTATTGACATAAATCAGTGTTTTTGTGTGGATGACAGGCCAAATCGTAGAAAAATATCTTTTTTTTGTGAGATACCCTGCTACGTGTGGACAAGCATATTTCCACTCTTCCATTGTCCAGTTCAGTAAATCTGTATGAATTCTTGGCTCAGTGTCCTGATTTTAGCAGGAGTAGTCTGCTTCTGTAGCCCATCTGCTTCAAGGTTCAACATTGTTGTCTGTTAGGAGATGATATTCTGCATATCTGGGTTGTAATGAGTGGTTAGCTGCACTACTGTCAGTAGCTCAGTAGTAACCAGTCTGCATCAACAGGGCATTTTGGTTCCAGAAAACTGTCACTTACTGAATATTCTTTCTTTCTGTGGACACTTAAATCTCCTTTTTGTTCCTCCATCTGTACAGTTTGCGCTCCAGCCAGTCGTCGTGACCATGTCAACATGCCTAAATGTAATAAGTTGATGCCGATTAACTATCTGTGTTAACAAGCAACTGATCAGGAGTACTGTATGAAAGTGGCTGGTGAGAGTATAGTCTAATAAATCATAAGGTTATTTCCTCAGAAGAAAATATTGTTACTATGTGCAAGTCCCGTTTTTTTGTTGTTTTTTTTATATAGAGGGTTACCTCACTGCTAATGGCAGTGGAAAAAGTAATTTGGTGTACATGGTTTTAAAAAAGATTGAGTTGAGAGATGGATAGTCTGGTGAACCCCAGTTAAGTGAAAAAGGCATCAGAGAATGTTTCCTGAAAACACCATTTATAATGAGAATAGAATAAAACAGCAAAAGTGGTTGTATGTCGTAAACTTATTTCAAGACAGTCTGAAACTTTTTTCTCAGGTTAGAGAAAGTCGGTTCAGACTTATTAAATCACCTGCTTCATTTTTCTCTGTCTGTAACTCCAACATCCAGTTTCTCTGCTCCAAGTGGTGTCAAACCTGAAACAGATGTGCGGTTAGAGTGTTTCTGTCTTGCTTGGAGATGGATGGAAAATTTAATGTGGAAAGAATACAAAATGAATGTTCCTTTTTTTTTCTCCTACCTGCTCGTGCAAGAGTGGCAGAGCACAGGCACCACATCAGAGTATTTTCCACTTTTCCACTTAGCTCAAGGGAAAGAATGTTAAAGAACCAAAGAACACAATGAGATTTATTGTCTTCCCATAACTTGTGGCTGGAACTTGGCAAAAACAAGATTACAACATGTGAAGGCTGCCCAGAGTAAAGCGATAGATGCAGCAGTATAGTGAATCTCCTCAACGTACAGGACAAGGAACTCTGACTCCAAATCTTCTCTCTATGGCCACTATCAGTCCTCATTAACCCATCAACGTGATGTATTTGTTGGAAATGAGAGCAGATGTAGATGGAAACACAGGAGCAACAAGCCCATAGCCATGAAGGGGGCAGAAGGAGTTATAGGCTTACAAATACAAGTACATTAAAACTCCTATTCATCAAATCTCTCCTAGAGTTCTGTTGTTTCCTACCACCAAAATACAAGAGGCAAATACAGATTTTATGTGTTTAAAGCTTTTCGGTTTTCTTTGTCAGCCACTGACTTTATTAGCTAAATAAAGCCATTCAAGGTGTTGAACATGATCAAAATAAAGAAAAAAAATGTAAATATGCGTATCAGGTTGCTGCTGAACTCTAATGCATTTTGCATTGTTTGTATTTGTATTATGTTGTTTTATATCAGGAAGTTATCTCACTATGACTAATCATCAGAAGGTCAAAGTCCAACCTGCAAACACGAAAACATCTACAAAATCAGCCAATGTTTCAGACAAGCAGAGAAAAATGCAACACTAAAATATAATTTCAAGTCCCTCAGAGATTTCAAATGCACTTCAGACATTTCTGTTCTGCAGCAGTTCAGCTGTTTGTTCTCATGATGACATGTGACCTGTCTCTGTTCAAATAAAAATACAATAAGATGGAAATCTCTATAGGACTTAAAAACAGACATTGAGCTGAGATGAGTTTGTAATATTATTTAAAACTGTGGTAAAGGTTTGCTGTAGATTAACCAAAGCTTTTTCTTGGCACAGAATTTTTAAATAACCAGCTAAATTAACCTTTATTTATACAGGCAGTCCAATTATGACATGCAGTCTCATTTACAAGAGAGACCTGTTTACCTAACCGAGCATGCATGTACTTGGATGGTGGGAGGAAACCGAAGTACTCAAAGAGAATCCATGCATACACAAGTAGAACATGCAATCTCCACACAGAAAGGCCTCTTTTCGATCCCCTCCCCAGCCGAGACTCGAATCAGCGACCTGGTTTCTGTGAGACCATGGACTAAGCACCACAACACTGTGCATCCCAGCGACAACTAAGTCAAAATAATGTCAGTTTACTTGTTTAATGAAATCAAAGAGTGGAGGTTCTTAGATTGTCTCATCTGGGGTGTCTCATAACTGACAGCTGGAAGAAGGGGACTCGCCTTGTGAGTGACCCAAGACGACTCAGGATTCCCCCAGACGGTAGCTAAAAAAGAGCAAGTGGCGAGACAAACAAATGAATGATATAAAGAGGAATGAGTAAGTGTAGATTTGGAGTAGGAAATGTGGAATGAAGGGCATAAAGAAGGATGAATGAATGAATAAATAAATGAATGAATAAATGGAGAAGAGGGAGAATGGATGGTTGGACGGATCAATGAGAAAAGGTAGATAGGTAATAGAGTAGAAAGAGCAAATGGATGCGGGAGGACAGGGATAGGGTGGGTTGAGAGAACAAGGTTAATATAAGGTGAAGCAGGTATAAAAGTCTCACCACATAATGAGAGCAGTGGTTGAGGCATGATCTTGTGCCTGAATCTATATTAACTTAATTTAGTTTAGTAGTTTTTATGGTTTCTGTGTTGCATCTGAAGTTAGCATAACTTGATCCTGTGTTAAAGATCTTGATTTATACTTTATTTCAAACAATGTGTAAGTACTCTGATGAAATGAAATGATAAAATACTGTTTTAAACCCTGAGAGAAATTATGAGATAATATTATATATAAAAATAAATAATGATGAAAGATTCCCTTCACAGCACTGATATCTATTTTTGCCATATTAGCATTTACATTATAATGAGCTTACTATCATGTTGCCTGAAGCTGAATGAATGAAAGCTTCAGTTTGATATTATTCAACAAAGTGACCTAATATGTTGTAAAATTAGGAATTTAAAACAGATTTTTTTTTCTTCCTCCAGCCTTTTCTGAACTGGTGTGCTTTTGCACCTTGACAGCCAATTCTATTTTTTTAATTTACTGAAAGTGTTAAGTTTCACTGATATGGTATAGTTCTGCTTTAAATTCTATTTCACAGGTGTACACACTCCATAGGACCAATTCATTTCAACGGTAGTCTTACTTCTTCTACACTTCATTTTGGCTCATCTAGTTTTCTCCATCCCCTTCCTTTCTTGACTCTTAGTTTGCATTTTAGTGGGATCTGCTTGGTCTCATCTCCATGAACACAACCTCATTCAAATTCCAGGAAGTATCGTCTTACTCTAAATGGGGGTGAATTTCTGGTTTACTTTCTCTGTTCCCTGACTGGCTAATGACAGGTTTTAAAAACAGAATTAGGGACTAGAAAGAGGAGCCTCAGGGCCAATGCCAGAATGACATCATAAAATAGAAAGATGACATGTGGCTACAAATGGACGACAGCCTTTGAAGAATACTGTAATACAAATGATTATATCCCTGTCTGTAGCAATTTTAAAGTTGGCTCTCTCCAATCGCTGTGAATCAAGGTCAAATAGTAGCAAGAAAGGCTCCTTGTATTCTGCCAATTTTTTTCATTCTATTGTAAATTGTGTGTTCAGATGACCTCTATTGCTAACAGCTCAGCCAAAAAATAAAACATTGAAGCATGAAAGATATCAAGAAAGCCAAATTAGTGTAGCTGTGGAAAGGAATTTATGTCACACATGTGTTAACATGAGTCCAACCAGCCCGTGTTGTTGATGGAGTTCATTTGTAGTATGACCTCATTGGTAACACTTGTTTTTACCCAGGGCAATGTTCGTCAGATCACTTCAGTCATTGCAAAGTGCAATGAATTGCAATATTTGTGTAAATTCTTTAAAACTTGGCTGACTTTCCCCAAATCTCTATCAGTGCAGACTTGCATTTAAATTCCTTGTATTTACTCTTTGATCTTTCAACAGTGAGTCAGATTCCTCTCCGGAGGTGCCTTTGGATCACAGCAAACACTTTCAGCTTTCAGCACAGATATAAAGTATTCCAAGCATTAGAAAAAAGTCATAAAGTGACTGGTTGATGTTGAACCATTACATTGCAAAACATTGAAACACAAGTAAAATGCTACTGATGTGGACAGTTTTTACATGATTCTTGACACTCACCAAACACTTTATAGGTTTTGGTAGATAGCACTGGGTTAGACCCCATTTTACCTTCAGAACTGCTTTGATTCTTGGGAGAATAGATTCAACAAGGTGTTGGAAACATTTCTCAGAATTTGCTCCATATTGACATGATAGCATCACAGTTGCTGCAGATTTGTCAGCTTCACATCCGTGATGACGTGATAAGACTCTCCCGTTACACCAGATCCCAAAGCTTCTCTGCTGGATTGAGATCTTGTGGCTGTGGAGGCCATAGGAGTCCAGTGAACTTATGTCATGTATAAGAAACCAGTCTGAGATGATTTGAGCTTTGTGACATGGTGCATTATCTGGCTGGAAATAGCCACACTGTGGTCATGGACATGGTCAGCAACAATACTCAGGTGATCTCTCTGTGGTGTTTAATTAATGCTCAGTTGGCACTAAGGGACCCAAAATGTGCCAAGAAAATATCCCCCACATCATTACACCAGCAGCAGCCTGAAATATTACTACAAGGTGAATAGATTCATATTTTAATGTTGTTTCTTACACTTTTTCTGACAATTTGAAATGCTGCAGCTTAAAAGGAGATTCATCAGACCAGGCAGCATTTTTTTATCTTCTATTGTCCAGTTTAGGTGAGTCTGTGTGAATTATAGCCTCAGTTTCTTCTTCTTAGCTGACAGCAGTGGCACCTGGTGTGGTCTTCTGTTGCTTTAGCCCATCTGGTTCAAGGTTGGACATGTTTTGCATTCAGAGATGGTGTTTTGCATACCTTAGTTGTAATGAGTGGCTATTTGAACTGCTGTTGTCTTTATAATTTCCCACCAGTCTGTCCATTCTCCACTGAATGCATTGTCAGTCTATCTGTCCAGAAATTTGGGGCATTTTTATCCAGACAACTGCTGCTTATTGGATATTTTTTTTTTTTAGACCAATCTCTATAAACTATAGCAATGATTGTGTGTGAAAATCCAACTTCAAGTCATCCTGACCATGTCTATATACTTTAATGTATTGAGTTCTGCCATGTAATTGGCTGGGTAATCATTTTTTTCCACTGGAAACATTAGTACGTGTACCAATATACTGGAAACAGCAAAGCTAAAAAACAAAATAAATTTTAAAATATTGTTAAAAATGGGAACCACAAACATCATTAGGGAAGTTAAGTGTGCACACTGTATATGTTTGGTAGGAAAAGTGGACAAATGTAAACCTAATTAATCAAAATAATGAAAATTACAAGTACAACTTGGAAAATATCAGCCACCATTTCTGAAAAAACTAGGTGTAAACAGATGTAAAAAAGACAAGGAGCAGCAGGATAGGACTATTAGATTAATTGTGGAAAGCACCCACGGACTTCTTAGAGCTTGTTGGAAGATAAGAAAATTCTAGTAGGAAAACAATTGATCTTTTTACCTCAATCAATTGTATCATCCACACTATCAGAAAGGAAAAAATGTTGTTCCACCTGACTGAATAAAGTTTTCTAGACTGAAGCTTGAGTCTGAAAACAAAGCTGTTTGGAAAAAGCTGGAGCCATTTCAAAAGATAATGATCATCATGCTATAAAAAGTTTTCATACAATTTTGGGTTTGGAGACAGAGTTTAATGACGATACAGAAGAATTGAGTCTGTGTGTGTTCCTTTTATAGAAGTAATAAAATGGCTTTATAGGTACAATAAGCAGAGCTGTGCTGAAAAGCTGTAAACACTCTGCAGCCGTGACTCAACCATCGTCCTTTCTTTCTTGGCCAGTTTGTTGTAGTGAATCACCAGACACATAACAACAAAAGCAACAGCTTTCATTCTACCTCCACTCCCTGGTTTTCACTGTCACACCACAACAAGGACTAACAGGGACTGTGATTGTTTTCTTCACTGCTGGCATGAGTAATGTGTTATGAAGCAAGATTAATAGGAAAGCTGCATTAGCTGAGGCTAGACTTTTCACTGCTATACTAAACACAAAGACTACTCAGGAGCAGGTTCAGTGTTTGTAAAATGCTACATCCTTTTTAACAATTCTGCCCATTATCTAATCAAAGATAGAAAAATAGGATAAAGAGATTAGTTATTGTCAAGAAGCATTGAATCTATGTTAATGTCTGACTTACAAACTAAACTGAAATCTTGGTGTGGTTGATGTTAAACCATGTGTTACAGTAAACTCATTCTGATTCAACCACCAAATACAAATTCAGTCAGTTTTCAGCATATTGAACATTGTCTCATTAAGACGATGGCACTAGAGTGCACCAATTCTAATATGCATTATACCAAAGTTACTGAGAGAAATTTAGCTAATGAACTCTACCAAACATCACCATTTAAATGAAAGACATTTCAAACTGCAAGCAATGGGGCATGTAAAAAACAAACAATGAGAAAAACATTGTCCACTTTACAGCTTCTGCTAATTTCTGCACTTCAAGCAAACCACACAAATAAGGTGAAAGCAGAGACTACTGATTACATAAATGTCTGTCTTATCACTGTGGGACAAAAACATCACTGTGAGACAAAAACATCACTGTGGGATGATGGGACGCCAACAAAGTTAACAGCAACAGGGCGCACACAGAAAAAATACAAGATATTTACCAATAATCCAGATGTTCTTGAGAGCTCGCTCTGGGTATGATATACATGTTTTCAGTTGGTGATGCAGACAATTTTGTGAGTTTTCTAAGTTTGTGAGTTGAAGAAGGTTGATTCATTTAAAATTTTACACTTTCAGTGCCTGTTGCTAATTTCCAAAATAACAGCTGTAATTGTAAAATAAGATATAAACTGACCAATTTTTTTTTTAGAAAAAAACATATAGGTGATTTGTACCAGACTGCATTATGAAGCATTTGGAGCAGCTGTGACTCCCACACATGTTCGTCTATAGAGACACAGCTGGAATTGGAGCCATCATATCATATTTCATATTATAATTTTAATTAATTATTTTTTGTCACAATGTAAAAGATTTTATTTTTGATGCATGATACTTATTTAAATAATAAAAATCAGGGTTTATTTTTGCTTCATGTAACTAAAAAGTAGGGTTTTCTTTATCTATTTTGACACCTAAAATTCCTCATCAGGAATATCTTATCTTATATATCTTATCTTATATAAATAAATTGAATGGATTTCTGAGTGATGTTTCTTCCAAAACATTAAATGATCTGAAAGTTTAGAATTTTGCAGGGACAATTTTAAGCTTTTGAAGTGGCCACATATTAAGCAACCTATGCTGCATATAATTCCCATTTCCCTCCTTCCTCTCCTACTGTTATCTTGATCCTTACAAAATTAAAAACATACTGTAAGTAGCCAATATAGTCTCTTATATAAATAAACTGAATGGAAGACTATTCAAACAAAAACAAAAATACATTTTTCCTCAGCTCATGACCTCTTCTACAAATTTGCTTCAAATTATTTGAAATATGCAGCAAAGTAACAGAGAGTCATCTCAGTTTTCATGTTTTGAAATAAAGTGAGTGTAATTTCATTCAAGGTGGTCTTTTCCTTTCCTCTCTTTAAGAACTAAAGCAGATCTTAAACCCAGGGGGGAGCTGGCAGCCAAGTCGGAGACTTGCTCAGTATTTAAGCCAACCACAGATCAATATTTTCACTGTAATTTCAGCAACCTTTATTACAGCTCCAGCTCTGCGGGTGGAGAGGTGGAGGGTGTTTGTGGGGACAAGCAAAGAAACAGGAGTGCAACAAGAATAAGTCACTGAGCAATTCAAGAGAATTTTGACAGAGGAGCGGGTCCATGGAAAGCAAATTAACAAAAAGGGAGAGTTATGAAAACAGTAGAACTGGCCTCTCTTTGTGCCAGACTAGAGTGGAAAGATTCAGTATGTGCTCCATTTAATTTCACACAACAGCGAGCCAGACAGGGCTTGTAAAGAGCACTCCTGTGAACTAACACTCGCTTTTTAAATAGACAAAGTTTTGATGAGCTTTCACCTTGCGGGTTTAAAGATGCTGGCTCAGGGCTCCAGACTTTAAGGAGATGGTAACTCAATGACATTTTAAATCCGGTACATGGAAAATTAAAAAAAAACAGGTGACGCTTAGTTCCTACAAGTCAAAGTATTTGAGACAATAACCCAGAAATGCAAAGAGAAGTGTGTGTAGTCTATACATTGTTGACAAGAAAACCATATTTGAATGCAGATTTTTATATATCATACAGTATTGTATGTGGTATTGAATTAATATGTTTTCTCTGGATTATACATGTAACAATTCTTAATGCATTTTAAGGCCGATGCTGACATTTTCAACAACGGAAGCAGTCAGACCCACAAAGTTCCTACTTTTTCACTTCACAATGAAGTTATTTTCTTAATGATGATACTGTTAGCTGAGCTAGTTTTATTTTTAACCTGTAATGCAATATATATTTATGTTATTATTTATTAACCTCAATTGCTTAAGTTGTTGCCTGAATGATCTCAGTTCTTTTGAGGAAAGTGAAGTTGTTGTCAGAGTGAAAGGGATGTTTGATTTCCACAAATCAAACATCCCTCACTTGGTTTCCCATTTGTTCTAATTTTCAAACAAAATTTTAGTTGTATTTTGTTTCATGTGATTTTGTCAGTCTGTTAGTGTGTGTTTTTATTTCCATTACTGTTTAACATTGATGCTAATTTTAAGATATCAAAATCCGTCTAGGAACCACTGTATTGCATTTACAGCAGAATATCTGGGGCTGACTAGTTGCAGACAAATAGACCGTTTACTCTTTTTAATGAACACCTGTGTCAATCACGACCGGCGATTGCATTATTTGACCCTTTATAAAATGACAATAGTTCAAAGATTTATACCCTCTATAGATAAATGGATGGAAGGGTGACAGATACTAGATAGTGTGAGACAGCTAGCTATTGAATTTAACCTTTACATTGGATTGTTGACATTTGTTCCTTTAAAGTAGTTTAAAAGTATATTAAATGAATTAAAGGTGCAGTGTGCAACAGAATTAAAGGTCAATGACAGAAAAATGTAATATATCATTTAAAGACTGTGTTTTTAATTGGCATCTAATCACTTTACCTAAATATTTGTTTTGTTTTTCTCTCAGAATGAACCATTCTATCTACTTGCTGTGAGTCGACATACATGGCAGCTGCCATATTTGTGCCTATAGTGTCTCTAAATGGACTAACATTTCTATGTGTGATGTGAAAACCTGAGCTTTAAAACTGCAGTACCAACTTTGCCTGATAGGTACTAGAGCACTGTTTGGGATAAGTAACACCATAATTCATTGACCATTTAAGAAGACAGTACACATGTCCACAATATCTAAGAACAGTAATACCGCGAGATACGAGATTAATTTGTTTTGTGACCTTGCTCGAATCACAATTTGCTCGTATCTCAAAGCAATTTTCCCCATTTAAATGAATTGAAATCCCATTAATCTGTTCCAGCTCGCAAAATTCCACTCCAGTTGTTTTTTTGTGTGTTTTGAATATGAAAAATGTACAGTACCTGTATTTATAAATGACAAATATTGTATAAAAACCAAATAGAGTAATAAAAGAGAATTTTTAAAAAATAAACTGGTTTTACTATAAAGTGTATTATTCACCTTGGAGATCAGGTGACTTGAGCTAACGGAAGATGCGCACGGAGGTTGAGGGAGGAGTGAACAGGAAGAGGAGTTATGAGGAATAGGAGACGCGGGAAGCTGAGGCGGGGGAAGCAGAGCACACGTTGTTGCTGTGGGTCTTAGTTCGGTGGCGTCAGCTCGGATGCTCGTATCTCAAAAATTTGTTCGTATCTCAAGGCAAAAAATTTGGTCATATCACAGCTGGTATCTCCAAAGATTTTTATGTCAATGCACTCTTATCTCGAGGTTTCACTGTAGTTACCTCTAGTGCAGTCATCACTGCACCGGAGGCCACCAGATCCACTCACAGATGAAAACGTGTTTGTGCCTGGAAGAATTTTGGCCACTGATGGTCACCGTCCATTCCCAGCTGTGCGTTTTATTTGAAGTAATTACTGTGCTCATCCTTACCACTAAATGTCAATAATTCCTACAAACTGTACCTTTAAACCAGTGGTTCTCAATCTTTTTGAGCCACCACCCCCAAGATAACATACATGTTTTTGCAGTATCAGACTTGAGAAATGCATTCGACTAAATATAGCAGGTGGAAATTATACATTTAATTACACATTTCTGAAGAAATCGTCCAATCTTGAACAGAGCTCTCACTGTGACTGCTGGCGCCTCTCAGTTATACTTTTGAAGATGTTGAATGTGAGCGAACAAGCAAAAAGCCAAAATACCCTAATAAGCAAATATGTTGCGCTAAAGTTTTAGGTTATGAGCTCTCAGCTCTTGTTGCCCCTGTTTTAAGTCTCTCTAAAGGCTCCAAACAGCCCCATACGTTACCAGAATTTTATATGTAAAGTCCGCATTCCAGTTAGAGATGAATTTCACCTTTTCCAGATTGGCCACAAAACAGTTAGTGCTGAATCAGACGCTAAATAGCCTGTAAAATAAAAAGAATAAAGAAGCTGGAATGGCAATGAATATACTCACTTTTTATGATCAACACACACAGATGTGTCCATGTGATGTGGGAAAATGACTGCAAAACATTTAGTTTAAAACAGAGGAAAAAAAGACAGTAGACCACAGAATTATTTTACTCCTGCTGCTGAAAACTGAGAAAAATAAAAATAAAAACATTTTACAAGAACTCCATTACTGAACGGTGTTACAAAGATGCGTTTTACATCAACTTGTCATGGCGGTGTTGATAGCGTAGAATCTTGATTATACATTCAGAAGAATGAAACGTGTTTAAGTTGCTCTCAGATCGAGAAAATGAAAAGATATTTCCACATCGATAAACATGGAGTCTTCAAAATTATGCCTTAGCACCACATAAAGCACAACACTGCATAGAGGTTCAGTTTGTGTCCCTTTGGAAATTACCATCATTATGTTGCACTTAAACATCGACAATTACATCTGAGACATGAACCAAGCAAACATAAGAAACAAAGCAGGCTGCTAATACCATGCTGCTAGCTTTTGATTTGTAATTGAGGTGCTGCCGGCTCAGTTATTGTTGTTTACTGTGTACGAGAGTAAACAAAACAGTCTCACCACAGTGAAACCAATAATCTACCCAATGAAAGACATGAAAAGAAAAATACGGACAAAAATCTCTATAAATATGTAATTTTTGCAAATAAATCTACATCAGGTATGTTTCAAGGCTTATGCTATATCAAGCTATTATGTTAATGTTATTTGTGGTGGCATTAAATAAAACTCCATCTCTGCACACCCATTACAGATGTTTAAAAATGATTTATTACGATTTTAGCTATTTTAAAAAGAGAGATATAAAACATCAGAATAAGAATCAGATTTTTGTCATTATATATTCATATAACAAGATTAAAAACTTAGTCTACATGTTCCACTGTGAGTGGTATGTTTGTAGTTGGGTTGATAGTCAGACCCTATATTACTCCATATTCCTCATTGTTACCATTTTGATTTGTTCAGTTTAAGTGAGCTTTTATCTGTTTAGCACCAATTCACAATAAAGTCGTTTTAGGCATTTATAAATAAATTGTCTGATTTAGTCCAATCCTTTACAGTCCAGTTATAATCCAGTTAAAACAAATCTATTTCACATTATTTCAATTTATAATAACTGTTTTGTTTACATGAACAAACTATTAAAAAATATTTTCTAATTTAGGAAACCAGTGGATTGCATAAATATTTTTTTGATTCAGTTTCTCATCCTGAGTATGAATAAAGAGTATTTTTATGAAGTAAGAATTTGTAGTTTGTGTGAAGTCTTATGACAAAATTAATAATTACAAATGTCTGAAAGATAATGTACATTAATTTTACCATACATGAGTTGCTGCGTAGAGGTGTGGGGAAATACATAAAAAGTAATATACAAACAATAAATACAATACAGAAAAGGGCCATTAGACTGATAAATAATGATAGATATAGAGATCATACAAATTAACTCTTTTTAAAAACGCAAGCTCCAAAATTTCCAGATTTGATTTAGTTTAAAACAGGACAAATAATATTCAGATCCAAAAATGATTTACTTCCAAATCATATTGAGAATTTTTTTTCAGCAAGAGAAGGGGCTGAATTTAAAAATGCAGCGTGTCAGAACAACTTTAAGAAGTAAGTGTCTTTCAGTGTCACAGTTAAATTATGCAACAAATTTACAGATCAGTTAAAGGAAAGTAAAAACACACGCCAGTTTAAGATAAGTTACAAAATGCAAAAATAAATAAATATAAGCTCGGAGCTTGAAGAACACCGGTTTAACAAAGGACGATGATAATGGTGAGACAGTGTTTGAAGCCAGAAATATTGTGGTGTTTTGTTTAATTTATTTATGTTTTCTTGGAAGGAGGGAGGGAGGGGAGTGCATACATATTTTTATTGTGAAGTAGGAAGCTTGAGTTGTGTAATAGAGTTGGAGTGTATATAAGTTTATACTACTGCCTACTACTTGTCAAACAGAATATAAAAATGTAAATACTGTTAACGAAAGAACATTTTCATTCCGATTTCTATTAATTGGCTGATTTTTTTAACCACGTTCAACTAATTTAGCTCAGATTTATGATTAGGAACTAGGTTTTTAGCTCCCTCAGTGTAATTGTCATTGTGTGTATATTGTCTGAGCAGTCCTTAAAGTAGCAGCTTCTTTTATCAAAATGGCTGTTATTTGTAGCTGTAGCTTTGGACACACAAACCAAATAACTATAATAACAGATCTGTTCTCAACTCATATTTATGAAAGAAACTGATTCTGTTGGATATGTGGTGAATATAAAATCGATAGATTATGTATATCTTGCAATATTTTCAGATTCACAACCCTCCTTAAAGACCAAATTCAGACCTCACAATGCAAAATTAAACATAGGAGATGCTTTGTGTGTGACAGTCACCTGTATAGAAGCTAAGAGGCAAGTGGCTACACTTCATATAATATTGATTTTAGCTTAGGAAGGCTGCTGTCTGCAGACAGAAGGAAGGAGGAAAGAAACAAAGGAAACTGCCAATGGTGATTTGAATGATGTCGGCTGGGGGAATAAAGACAGAGTGGTGTGACAGACATGGACAATAAGGGAGTACAGCATAAGAACAGGATACAGGGGAGAAATCTTAATGAAATGTGCTGATGTATTTTAAACCCATAAATGCAGCTATTTGTCATAATAACTACAGAGCTGGAAGGGGAAGGTGGAGTGGTGTTGGGCGGTATTTTCAGCTGCTACACACCACAATGCTGCTTTCTGGTGAGGCCACCTTGAGCCCAGCACATTCCCAAGTAATTGACTAGTGATTGATTTGACTGCTAACTATCCCCTTTAGTCACTTTCTGATACAAAGGCACTAAATTCAAGAGTTTGAGCATTGATCATTCAAATGGACAGAAGGCAACTATGTTTTTTTCTCTCTTTTTTTTTATAGCTATGTATTTTTAAAGAATTGTTTAAAGATTTACAATCTCTGCTCAGGCTTTATATTTCTTTGAAAACAGAAGTCAGTCTTTTTGGCTGTTTAGTGCTATTTCTTGGTCTCTGGTAGAAGT
Source organism: Rhadinocentrus ornatus (assembly GCA_037177495.1). NCBI lineage: Eukaryota > Metazoa > Chordata > Actinopteri > Atheriniformes > Melanotaeniidae > Rhadinocentrus > Rhadinocentrus ornatus. Next base: position 6,562,607 of record JBAMHW010000001.1, read on the forward strand.
TTGCTAACTAGAGTTAACTTTGAGAAAATTTTGAGTTCAGTGTTAGCATAATTATAATTCATTACTAGTTTTATTTTATTTATATATGTCTTTGATAGGCAATCTGGCTTTAAGAAAAAATAAATCAAATTTGATGTGAGCCAATTTGCTTATCTAGCTTTTCAGTTTGTTTATACATGGCACTAAACATATCTATCCATCATCCATCCATCCATGTTTGCTGTATGGCAACTTCTTTTTTTCTTTATTGTCAGTCTGTTGTTTTAGAATTTCCTTGAATTATTTTAGTCTCCACTAAATTTCTGGACAGATAGACTGACAATGCAATACAGCTAAATCTGTTATCACTCCATGCAGAGAAAGGACTCCAAGGCTGATTTTCAGGCAAAAAAACAAAAGCTTATTTTACAAGAGAGTAATTTTGACAAAGGCAAAGTCCAAAAATCCAGCTAACTGAAGTGGGTTCAGTACCACAGGAGGAGTTGTTATAACAGACTGGCAAAGAGTGACTGGAGAAACTGGGTTTTATGCAGCAGAGTTTGATGGGTTGATGAGTGACAGGTGTGCAATAATAGTGTTAAGTGCAGCTGCAGGTATAGAGGGAGGAGAAGCTGAGCATAACCAGGAAGCTCAGGGGAAGCCAAAGAGACAGGGCATGAGAAAGTCCCTGTTTAAAAACATACATTTACTTTTTAAATCTGAAATTTATTAATCCTAAAGCAATGCACTTAGTTTTAATAATAAAGTGCATTGCAATAAAACAATAAAGTTTAGAATGAATATAATATTCACAGTTAACCCTTCTGTACACTTAGGTGAAGCCTTTAGTCACAGCCTTTAAAGTCTGACAACACAATGTTCTGGTAACCAAGAAGATCACACTTACTCACTAATGGGGATTGTCTGAGCGAGCCAGAGGAGAGCACCATCAGGCTTTACATTATTAAACAAGCAGGTTGAAAAAAAACTTGATATATCTTCAGAAATTTCATGCACACACCGAGGCCTGGCTGCAGAGGAGTTTGCTAACTCTTCTTTTTATTTTCCAAAAGATGGCTTATGTCACATTGGCCATGTCTATCTATTATAAATGGCCATACAGTGTAAATATATGGTAGAAAATTGAACCATTGACAACATATTTATATAAAAAAAAAAATCCACTGAAGGATTGGAGCCTTAGCAGAAAAAAAATGTGAACCATGTCCCTGTATAGCTATGTCCCTGGTCCATTCCAGTTTTCTGTTCACAAAGACTCCCACACAATTTTGTACCATTTCCTATTTCCTCTGATAAATAGAGAATTTCTGGGTCTCCACCAGAAGTCCACTAGCACTTTTTATTTTTACGGTTATTGAGCTGTTATTGAGTTCGGGTCACTCGAATCCACAAAATGATCCACAACCCTTAGATATATTATGATGCGTTCTTCATTCATAACTTGGTGGCCAACATTCACCATAGCAACCAGCAGGGATACTGAGAAGGAAATCTTCACCAATTAATTAACTGCACCATTCATACCAAAATTATCTTATAGAGTAAAGTTGGAGTTGATCGCAAAAAACAACAAAAAAAAAAGTCATTGCTTCTGGACTTATGTTTGTTCTTATATTCTATCAACTTCAATATAACTGAGATGATTTTGTGTGGTAACTTGTTTTATCTGTATTGGACTGTACATTTTCACACACTTGCTTGTGTGATGGTGTGATTACTGGTCAAGAGGACTTATATTCTTTCCCAAACAAAAGCTGTTTCTTGTTTTGGTTATGATAAGACTGGTTAAGACTGTTTATATTTTATAGCTAAAGTGGACAAAACCAACCCCACCTGTTTGAAAACCATATGAAAGGAAAGTAGCAAGGTTGTTTTTTTCCCTGATGAGGAAACACAAGTTAGAAGACCAGGGTTTAGGAGGCATGGTTTTCCACTCCATGATTACAACAATGTCATCCTTGTGAAAATAATTTACATGGAAATTTAGTGATGCTTCACTTAGAAATCGGATTTCTAATTTCGCTGTAACTCTCTCAGTCAGATTGTCAATTCACAAGCAGGAATCTGGAGCTCAGGGAGGCAGATTTTTGCTTGACTGGTAGAAGGATACTGAAGCTTGAAACAGTCAAATTAACTCATCTCAGAGTCATTACTGACCTGAAATGTACTGCTGATAAGATGTAAATATGGACACCATGGACAGTAAACCCCCTGTTCACTGCAAACAGCACAAGTACTGAAGGAGGTTTGGTTACATCACTCCAGTTAATAACCATAACCATTAAAAGTAAGAAGAATCCAAGGTCATGCACTAGACAATCAAATAAACATACATTTACATCAAGTCTGTGTGGAGGAACAACAGCACTTCTATTTATCTGATTGAAAGAATTGTGACTGAAATTAAATTAAATGTGCTCTTAGGAGTAATTTTAATTCCAAAAATAGGTTTAATCCTTTTAAGCAAACCAACTCATTCTATCACTTTCTGCAAAATGCTTCCTCCATAATCACAGCTTTCTTTAAAAGAATTTATTTTCTGGTTCACAATTCCTTTAAATATAGACAATGTCTTATTTTTTGCTGTTTGTCTCTTTTGTTTGGCTTTCAGGCTCACCACTATTACACTGCTATTATGGATAATTTTTCATTTTAGTTCAGACGAGATGCAGCTTGGCTGGAGAATTCTGCATCGCAAAACAAACTTTTGTTTTCTAATATATTTTAGTATATTTCTATATACAATAATATATACTTATCCTATAATGTCATTAAAACTAGACATTTTGATCCTTATTAGATAGAACTAGGAGATAATACATTGAACATTTCCTTAGATTCCCAAAATATAATGTAGTTTTAAAATAGTAATAGCTAAAGAATCTTTAGTTTGGTTATTAAATAAATAAATAAATAAATAAATAAATAAATAAATAAATAAATAACATTGAAAATGTTGATCACATGGTTATGAGTATAATTGAAGGTTTTTTCCTATGAAAAACAAACAAAACAAACAAAACAAAAACACTGCAAGATATCAAACATAAAGAGCTGTAGACTTGACACTTAAGGTGGTTTTGGTGGCTCATCTGCAGCAACAAGGCAGAACACAGCCTCTAAGTCTTTCAAATTTTTCACCTCCCACATTTCATCTCTACTTTTTTCCTGTTAACCTTTTTTTTCTTTCTCCAAAAAACTCCCACAGCTTCTTCTGTAGTGCAGCACTCCTACACTTCGTTATAGCTTCCATCATCTCAGGCAGCAATAGACCTACAGATAGAGAAAAACAGTAACAATGCATAAAAGATATTTCCTCAAGCGGAGGGGCAATTACCCCGGACAAATCTTCCAGCCTGCTGTTGGTGTCTAAATGTTTCTTAACGGGCACAAAAGATGTAATAACCCTTCTGTTTAGCTTGATTTGCTTTCCTGCATCTTTTAGGTTGTATTATTAATTTCTAATGCCTTGCAGATGTGTCTTATTAAATCTAAAAGTCCAATATTACACAGATGCACATGTTTATACATTTACTGCCCATGCACAAACACACATGCTCACCAGCTGATAAAGGTTGCAGCATGGAGGAAATCAAATAATGATGGAGGGATGAAAGTAGCAGTGAGCAGAGTGGAGGGAGAGGTGGGAAGGACAGAAGGCAAGCTGAAGGAAAGGGAAAAGGGAAAGGGAAATTAGAGGGAGTGGTGGGTTATCTCAGGACAACGTATCATTGTGAGTAGCTCACAGAAACCACTTTTAATGTGTCTGTAATTTCTTCCTCAGCTCATTTTGCTGGGAAAACATATTTATCTGCGTATAAAAGACTTTTCAGTTGTCCCTGCTTTAACGCAAACATGCAAAATTATTCTGCTGAATTGAGAAGGAGGAATGTTTCTATTTCTGCCTTCACCATGTGGATTTTGGAAGTTGCTTATGTTTTAGCCCAAATACTTAATAGCAAGGAGGGGGAGAAAATAGCATCTATTTTTTGTATTTCACTGTTCAGTTGAAGTAAGCTCAGCTGAGATAAATATATGAGCTGCATTTTCTCTGGGTTTACACAGGCTGGTGTTTTATCCTTGTTCTGGGACTCCTCTTTCCATTAAAGTAAATCTCAGTAATTGGATCAATATTTTTGACTGTGTGAATGATTATCTTCTGAAACTAGAAGCCAAAGAGCTTGGCCTCTATGGAGGGAGATTTTTCTGGAGCATTGATAATCAATATGTCACTGAATTCAAGGATGCACGGACGTTTGTGTAAGATGATTTATTCTCTAGAGCCAAAAAATGTGTTTGTGTTGACAGAAAACATAATGAATAAAACTTATGGAGAAATGGCACGAAGCATCAAAGCGATACATACATGTGAAGGATAGTGTTGGATTCCCGCAGTTAAACGTGTAAAACATTTCTAAAAAATGTTTTAAAATTCTGATTTTTTTTTTTTTTTTTTATACACAGTGACATGTCTTGTGTTTGACAGCGCTTGTAGAATTCTCTGAATGCTGCAAGAAGACTGCTAACATTTGTTATGGCCATCACAGTGGGTCAATATGATAAAATGGCCAAATATCCTGGAGAATAAACATGCATCTGCACTCTGCAGGTAAGCATGATGTATTATTTAAGACCGTACATCATAAAGCAAATTGCTTCTGTTGTGCAGAAAATGAAGAAATAAATATGTCAACCACTGTGTGAAATGTAAATAAAATCTTGATATAATGATAGGAAAGTAACCTGAACCCTCTTACTGAAATTCTAACTCATAAAATGTAAATAAATGGGATATGGAAAACAAAAAGTACATCATAACCAGACTTTAATCCAAACTTAAATTTATCCATCTTTTTATGCAAGGATCAAGGGAACAAAATTTGTGTCCTGCATTTTCATACTCTTGGTTAACACTTCTGTAGTAGGAAACACTAGGTATCAGAACAAGCGGTTCAGAACAACAACAAAAAAGATCAATAAAAGACAACAGTTGCTATCCGAGGTACATGTGATGCCATACAAGCAGCATCTTGCTGTGAAGGCATTGTGTATTTCAGGAAGGCAATGCCAGAACACATTCTACATATATTGCAACAGAAGGCTAGAAATGAAAGTGAGGCTGACCTGTCATCCAGTTAAAAAATATGCACATAAAAATATGTCATAATATGTCGAAAATAGGTCAATATATATCTTACTTTCTAAACTACAGCAGTTCGTCGACTCAGTTTCTAAACAGCCGTTGTTTACTAACAAACATATGTACACTCTAAGAAAAAAAGTGCTGCCTATAACTATACAAGTCTTCTGCTTGTCCTCATAGGAGAACCCTTATCGGTGCCTGTTAGAACCTTTTGTAAGGGTTTTAACTGAAACCTTTTCAGAGGGTTCTTACTAGAACCTTTCATAAAGGGTTACACCCAGAATCATAAGTAGAAGGTTCTATCCAGAACCCCCCATGACAGGTTCTACCCTGAACCCAGCAATGATGTGGTGGTTCCACCAATAACCCTTACTGAGGGTTATAGCTGGAACCCTTTTATACTCCAAGGGTTTTATACAATCCAACACAGGGAGTTCCACTGAGAGCCCATATCCCATGGGTTTCATCCATATCCCATACAGAGAGTTCCCCCAAGAACCCTTTTATTTTCAAATGGTTTTATCTACAACCCACATAAACATCTTTTGCAACATATCAGGCACAACTATTGAATAACACACATTGTATATTGTTTCTGCCGAAAGAGTTGAGATTGAAAAAGCATTTAACTGCATTTAAATCTTTCTTTTTATTCAAAAATCTATCAAATTCTAGTTTCTATCATTTACACAATGATAGATTATGAGAGCATACTCTGAGGAGAGGTTATGTTGGTCCTGTGGGGAATAAAGATGAGCATATATGCCAATGGATTAACTAATTTTACAGACAGACAAGTCAGGCACCCCAAGATGTCCTCGTCAGGTGGAAAGACACAAAAGTCAGTCAGTAGCATCCATACAAGACACAATTACTACACCAGATGAATTACATAGCTGTCTACCAACAGTAATGGATGGTCCAGTGAGTTCAATATGTTTTAGATTTCTTCTTTGCATTTTGGTTTTAATAGGACAAGGGGGGCACTGCAATTTCATGTCATCTCACCCAAAAAGGCACTTGCAAAGCCAACAAAACCATCTTTTTCAAGCCAGTGGCACACATTGTCTTTTGTCCAACGTTAATAATTCATCTGCAAAAAAATACTCAAAAGAAACAGATGTTAATATTAAGATATTCTACCGTTCCACATGAAAATCCTTAGCTAGTCATGCTTGGTAAAATAAGATTTAACTCGCCTTGATTCTCTGAGGTTTCAGATGTCATCACACATTACCCATCTCTTAATCCAAATTCCTACACAGGTGATCAGATGAGTGAATCACCACTAACATGTGACACTTATTTTGCCAATATGGAAACCAACACTCAGCTCCCAGGGCAACCAACCGGGCAGCCAGCTCCCAGGCCCCACGTGCCATCATTTCAAAATAGATTCCCAGAAATGCCCCTCAGCCTAATCCCATAAAAAAAATTATTTTACATTGTCAGACAAACCTATGAATATAGTTTTGGTAGCAAAGGAACCCCACATTATATTATTATTATTATTTTTTTTACCTAATTGAGTAGTTCTTTTTTGACCCCTACTGGTTAAATTGATCACATGATTCAATATATTCCTTTGGATGTGACAGGGCTCAGTGGTATACCTGTCTTACCCTGATTTAATTGAACTGGGTTCCTGTATGTTGAAGGTTTAGTGGATTGGAGCTTAGATTTCATTGGAATAGTAGTAAGGCATACACTACTTGCAAAAAGTTAGGGGTATTTCACTTGTTGAGTGATGTCAGAACAGACTTAAAATGTACAATGACCTTTACAGGTGAACGTAATTTGAACTTTTCTACAATTTTGAATGCAAGTGTATAACTGTTAAATGTTTCAGTACTAACTGCACAGCATGCAGTTCCCTAACAAGAAGATCAACTGCACAAATCCATGGTGGAAATTCCATCCCCCATTATTATCAAATTCAGGCAAACAAAAGGCACATACATGGTTCAAGATGGCTGGTCATGTGGCTTATGACAACCAATTGGCAACCACTTCGTAGAACACATGGTAATGCCCAGTGAAGCTCATGCCAGACCACATACTTCAGCGTGAATACGTCATAATCACAAATCAACATTCAGGAAAATGGTACTTGCCATGACTGACCTCCTGAAAAATGTCAGCACACTCTAATCCTGGATTACTTGAGTTTACTAGAAATTTGCGTGGAAACCTATCGCATTAAACCATTCTAGTTTCTATAAATGCTAAATCATGTCAAGTTATATTAACATCGGCAACCATTAGACTTCACTCAAACCCATTAGTTCACTTATCTAATTTTCTTTATACTCTCTAGTTGTTTTGACAGCCTTAAATGAGATTTACACAAATTGTTTAGTTCTCTTTAGAATTAAAGCAAAGAAATCAAATTTATTGCACAGCAATCAAAAAAGGTTCCATTTCAGCTGAATCTGCATTTTCCATAAGCCTTTCAGGTCCAGATATGTTGAGTTTTGAATGTAGCCCCCTCTGACAGAAACGTAACATTCAGTTTTCTTTGCTAATCATTATTAATATACTGCACGATGTAGAAAATTAGTAGAAACAACTTATTTGTTTTATGCTTATACAATGCATAAAATGATAATTAAGCAACACTAAAAAGTAGGGATGTGCAATATATCAGCATTAATATCGGTATCAGCTGATGTTAGTCACTTTTTAACATATTGGTATCGGTCCGATAAGCAAAACTCGACCGATATCAACAGCCGATAGTCATATAATTGCAGTTTGTGTACGTGTATCGGGAGGAGGAGGGGGGTTTGGCCATATGGCCATGTTTGGACTTGTGACAGCAATGCAGAACTACATTGTGGGACGTAACTGAAGCTAAAAAGCAATGTCAGCTGTGTGGTACTTTTTCACGGGGTCAATGGAAGATACTCGAAAAAGCAGTATGCAATATTTGCAAAGTCGAAGTGATGCGAGGAGGATGCCATGTCGAATCATTCAACACCACAAATTTGATATGTCATCTAAAAAACTACCATCCAGAAGCTCATAAACAATGGCAGGAAGCTAATGCCCCTAATGTTTGCATAATTTTTAATTTGTACAGAATTTGACAATCTTAAACCTTTCGAAAGAAAATATCTATATCGACATCAGTAAATACCAACAATATTAATATCGGATATGGGCATCGGCCAAAATTTTTATATCGGTCCATCCCTACTAAAAATTTTATGTTCATATAACATCTGGGCTAAGAGTGAAATTGCAGGCTAACTGGCAGAAGCAAACCCCTAAAAATTCTGTCCACCTGGGCGATCTTTATTGTGCATTCCTGTGTCATCTACACTGTGGCTACTGATTGGCTCTATTGTAAAAATGGTACCGAAAGTCAGCCTCATGGTTTAACCACATGGAGATTGGGGTTTAAAAGCCAGTCTTCAAACACTGTTTTGCTAAATGCAATTCATATAACTAGTATATGACATATGATTTTGTTAGAATCAGTAAAATGAATTGATGTGAGTATTCCAGAGACATGCATTAAAAAGAATTTGTAAAGCATGAATATTTGAGGGTAAAGATCTCCTGACACCTATACCTTCACTAGGCCTTGAAGAACCTTTTCTCCCAAAAAAGGATTCTCTGCATTAAATGAAATCCTATAGGAATCCTTATTCTTACAGAGAACCCTTGATAGACCCTTTCTATGAAAAATGGATTTTCAGATGCAAATGGTTCTAGGTAGAACCCCTGCCCTTCATGGAGAACCCCTTTGGAACCCTTATTTCTAAGAGTCTAGGAAATACTAAAGTGAGAAAACCCTGAAATCTCTGTGACATAAAAACTTGAAGGATAATTTTTTTCCCTCCTCTTTGCTCTTTCGTTCTTCTTTTCCCTCAACCTCCTGTCCTCTTAAAAGGACATGCAGATAACTTGTGATGAATAGTGATGAGCATATGGTACAAAAAAGAATGTGTGTTTGTGTGTATGTGTGTGCATCCATGAGGTTGCTAATGCAAGACCTGCAGCTCTCTTTAGTCTCCATCCTAGCTTGACACTCCTGCATCCCTCTGGGAGGCGGTATCCTGATTCTGTCAACAACACCAACTCAAACTGGCTTTTGTTGAAAACTCTACTATGAGCAGAGGAAGCAGATGAGAATGGTATCCAAAGACAAAGGACGATCAGAAAGATAAATAGATACAGAGATTTAAAAGAAAAATTTAAGAAATAAAACTAGTGAATAGAGAGAAAGAACCTAAATGATGATTGGGTATATTATTTTTATGAATGAATAAATACTTTATTGTCATTGCAACAGATGCAACGCAAATCTTTTTTCAGTACAAACCCATCCAAGAGTAGACAACAACAACATATAAACATAAACAGGATCAGGCAGACTGGAGGCAGCAGCCGTAACAGCGCGGCATTTTCACAGATGGAAAAGATAACATGAGGGAGAGAGAATGGGTGAGGGAAAAAAAGAGGCATCTCTACACTGCGCCTGAAGGATAGAAACAAAAAAAGAATTAAAAAAAATAATTTTGTTTGCACATTTTTGCCGCTTGATTTTGCAGTTCAATACACTGCTTGTTAACAACCCACAGTGGGTGTTGTTTTCCTCAAGCAGAGCATTGCTGTTGTGATTTTGATTAAACAGTGACAGCGCAATGCTTATCTGATAAACAGGTTTGTATGAATCACCTTTGGATCTAAACATTTTGCTTTTAGGATAACACTGCCTTATTAAGTCATTTCTGCGGGTAGAGGAGCAGTGTAGCTCTGAAATCTAGGAGTGCTGCACTGCATAAGAATAAATTCACCTTGTAAATATCTTTCTGTCTGGATTTATATTTCAGTGTGTAGCTCTCTATCCCGGCTTAAATGAGCTTTACACACCACCTAAAAAACAAACCACATATGAAGAAGAGGAATTACTAAAGCCAATGCTGAAACAACAAAGCCCCTTTCGTCCACAACTTTAATTAGTGTAGAAACTAAATGTGCCAACTCACACTTCTAATGTTTTTATAAATGCTAAAAGGGCAAACCTATAAGGTAAAATTTACCTGCCACTTTCAAATTTTATTTTTATCAGCAATCACATTAATGCAGTGGCATGCACTAAAAAGGGTGGGTTATAATTTGGCAAATGATCTGCTTTGCAAAGGAATATACAGATAGTCAAGGAATAAATAAATTTCAGCATTGTCCAAACTTTAATACTCTGAAGTAGTTGCACCTTCTCAGCATTCTCACAACACAGGGAAGAACAATGCTGACATTTCACTACTACATCATTTCTGGGAAGCTGCAGCCTCTCCACTCTCTCTGACACACAGCAGCAATCATACTTCATTATTTTAAATACATTAAACTTTATAGTAATTACATTTGTTACTGTAATTGCAACAAAATCTACATGTCCAGAAACCCAAAACTTTCCATTCTGCACAAACTCCACAATTCCCTATGAGTAATAGATAAAACATGGTTCTATATAAATGACTGAAATATTTTGGACAGACTTTAAATATGTGGACAGAAAACATTTTCTACTGCTTCCGTTAACCAATAGGTTTTAAACTAGTCTCAAACAAGCAAAACAAATGAGTGTGACTGCAAAGACGACTAAAAGCAATCCTAAAAGCTTGAGAGTAGAAAATAAATGATGGTGTGATTTTTCAACTCTTGCTAGCAGTCTGGTATAATGCCACTGTCCACCTCTCTACCCATCAATATGTATTTTTATGCATGTGGCAGTTGTGCAGAATCATGTGTAACAAAATGTAAACATGTCACAGTTTGCAAACAGTGGTAATTTTTAAGTTTTAAATACAAAATTTAGGCATGTTATGATGTTGATAAGCAATGAGCTTCAATTCAGCTTTACAAAAACCTATGGGGGACGTCACGGAGGCTCTGTCCAACCTTTATATAGTCTATGGTGTAAACCTGCCTGGGCCATCTCTGCCACTAAGATTGGGCATGTAACGCTAAAAGCCATTATACCATGGCACATTACTTTTAGACTTTAAACATAAAATATTTACTATTGCACAGGAAAAACAAACAAACAAACAAGCAAGCAAACATTTGCAAAAAAAACTTTATTTGTTTTTTCTCTGAGGACATTTAAGGATTTATTCTATAGAAAACTTCAAATGGATTTTATAACTAATATGTGTAACAATAAAATAAAATTTGAAGTGGAGATGTAAAATAAAACTGAGATGTAAAGCGTATTAGTAAAACAGGGCAAGTCCAAAATGAAGGTAATGAGCTTGTGTATGTGTGTGTGTGTGTGTGTGTGCGTGGGTGTGTGTGTGAATGCAATAACTTCATCGTGGTCCAGGCTCTAAATGCAGAACTTACTGGATTAAACCCAAAGCTCAGATATCATTAGTACCTAGTGTAAAGGAACACAGGACTCACATTACACAATCGCAGAGAAGATTTTCCAACTGAGAGGCTCTTTGTTTTGAGTAGTAAGCATTCTTGATTATTAGTGAATCCATTAAGCCCCCATATGGACACAGTGATCATCAGTCTAAATCAAATGCTGCAATTAAATGGTTTAGCATTTCAGAGCAGGCCTTTTATTCCTGTAACAGGACAGTGGTACTTTGTTTACCTGGATTAGTAAGTTTGTATATGTATTTAGATTGTCAGCATTCTCCATTTTTTAATTGTATAAAAGGATGTTAGTTGTTAGAGGACATCTGCCCTACCTCTAAATCACTCTGTAAATAGCTAAAGTGATTTAGAAGATATACAAGAGCTCGACGTTAAGCCAACACATTTATGGTAATGACTTAAGAATAAGCTTTTTTCCAAAGCTCCTGTTTCTTTAAAATGTGACTAAAGACTCAGGTATTAAAATGTATAAAACATCTTGAAAACAAACTTTGTGCTTTTCTGTTTGAATGACCAATCTGCTACAAATACTGAAAACAGCATTACATGTTGCAACATGTGTGTCTTGCCAGTCATTCGATACACAGCTGGTATAAAAGCCTGGCCAAAGGAAGAGATGGAAGCCACGGATATCAAGACAAGAAAGCTCTTCACGATGCATGGAGGGTTTCATCCAAAGTCCAGCACCCTGAAACTGTACCCTAAGTGGAAGGAAGGAGACTGGTGGGTAGTACTTGTCAGAATGCTTATCCAGGATGAAACAAAAAAGAATCAGGAGTAAAACTGGAAGATGATCCCAAGTAATGAATGCCTCAGCCAGTGCAAACCCAGTACCAGCATCCTCTCCCAGAAGAGGGAGAGGAGGTGAAACCACCATGGAAAGATGAACTCCTACATGGCATGTTTCTGACAGATTGAAGAAGGGGCTGATGTCAAGAAGTCCTATCAATGGCTAGGGAATGCTGGTCAGAAAGACAGTAGAGAGGCACTGATCATGGCGGTACAGCAACAGGCACTGTGATAAAGAGCGGGGGTCTACCAGAGCCGACAGGACCCGAGACGTAGACTGTGCATGGGGTGTTTGAGACAGTCCAGCACATAGCAGCAAGGTGTAAGATGCAGGTTTGTATGGCACAGGTTGAAATCCTAAAGCTGGTGGTATATTTGTAATAATTTTGGGCTGAAGGTCCCGAAGTCAAGATGGTAGATGGTGTGGGATTCTGAAACCCAGACTTACAAAGTAGATGTGGTTAACCAACTGGACAGTGGTGGTAAAACAAAACAGAAATATGAAATGTATTGGAAGTAAAAAGTGCAAGTTCAAAACTGATATATCCTTAGTGCCACTCCTTGAGTCAAAGCTAAGAGGCTGATGGTTTTACCTATCTATACTAAAAGTGACAGAAATCAAGCTTACAGAGGTTTTTTATATCTATTGAGGCCATCATATTGGGAGCACAAACTTCTCAACGTTACAACACACATGACTTTGAATAAACAGACAAAATCATTAACCAAATATTTTAGTTTTGCTAACTGTTTGCAGATGGAAGTTAAACTTAGCTAAACTTTGATGACTATAATACAAACAATGTCACAATATTGCATCACTGCTTACATAAGCAGTGTTCACCAGCACTGGCTGAGATAAACCCATACACCCAAAAAGAAAGAGCTCCATTCACAAAGGAAGAAATTGACTCAAACCACCAAATAGCTACTTAGTGGGTTTCCACATATTTACAGCAGGAAAAAAAACTCATCCTGAGTTCTTTACATGACAGGTTGGCTCCTGCTGAGGGGGTGGTCTCAGAGTCGGGATGAGGTCAAGAATTTACAATTTGCAATCTGAGCACTTATTGGACGTAAGGGACTCACCAAACTGTGTAGCTCCAAAAGGGTTAAACAGCTGTGTCAAATAAATAAATGGATGCAACATAGCTCAATGTCAGTGGGCACATTTTTCAGTCCGAGCGACGGTGTGCTCTTTTAAACATTTCTTGCTTGTAAAACTTGTTTTAGCAACCTTGTAATTTAGGAATCAGTTTAATTTTGACCTTAAAATGATTTTTAAAAAATAAAATTCTAACCGTTGCAATATGTGTTTCTAAGTTGTCACTTTTATTTAAAGTTACAGCAAAATGTTTAATCTAGATGTATTTTACTAGCATGAAACTGTATTTATGGCGTCTGATACATCACAGTAAAAGGAAATGAGGAGGATTAATATAATGGAGTATTAACATTTTCCCACCAACAATGAGTCTGGCGTGTATGGTACTTTTTTTCATATCCAGTCATAAAGATTTGAGTCATATTTTTTCAATATGGGTCAAGAGGACAAAATTGGATAATTCTAACAGGTATGATGAGATATTCAAGAAAAAAATAAAACAAAACAAATCAAGCAATCACTGAATCTAACAAACTAGTGGGAAGACAGTTTGAACCACATTAATAAGGTGATTATCTGTGTTTTTACCCCCCCACTCCTGTCTCTATATCCCAGTTTATTGAATTTTTAGCAGAGAGACACATTTTACAACATGAGAATTTTTAATTACAACATGAGAGTTTAATTTGACTCATTTTGAGTCATTGTTTAAGGAAAACTGGGGGCATATTTTGGGAACTAAATGAGCTTAACACCTTATAGGGCTTGTGCATGAAGCTACTGTTTAATAAATTATTTATGCAATATTACTCTGCTATTATTAATAATCTGCATGCAAATAGGGCTTGCAAATCAATTTTGGAAAATGTGCCTGAAACAACACACTCATTATATATTATTACATATATAGTGACTTTGGCACCTAAAAGGTTAGCTGTAATGCTAGTTTTGGCCATGTTAGACTGCATTAGTCTTTGTCATTAAAAGTACTATTGATCTGTCTCAAATTTCCTCTTTTGAACTCTAATTTTTACTTCTGTTTTTTTTTCATTTCTACACCCTGCTTTCTAGCTTTGAATAGCTTTACATTACTCCAAAGTAAGTCCACATTTTCTAATGCACTTTTTGTATATCTTAAAAAAAAATCAGAAATGCACCTTAATCCTACAATTATTTAATATAAAAAAAAACACTTATATGTTACATGTTATAAGATGTTCCATATTCATTGGCCTTTACTCACTGTAACTGCACTGAAATTAAAATGCTGAATAAAGCAGATTCTCTGTGGATTTTGTTAAAACAGCGTTTTCTGAAACACAGGAAAAAAAAAACTGTCAGACACCACTAAACGGCCTGACTCTGAGAAGGTGAACCTGAACTGCTAACAAAAACTAAACCACCAGTAATACTCGTATTCAGTGAGTCACTTATTTGGATTCAGATCCATGACATGATTTCACATGACACTCTTCCTCTCTCCCACATAAAAGCTCGTCTGTGTTTTGTTACAGGTCACTTAAATAATCCACTTCCATATATCCACCTTCTCCCTTCTTTGCCCTCCCCACTTCCTGGAGTGAAGAATAACTACGCGCAAGATGCTCTTTGACTGCTACTGCAGCCACTTCTTTTTAAATCAAGCATCCTAATTAGTGTCTTTGAGTGGATGTCGATCCGTATGCACCCCACCATATGCAGGACTGAATATTCATGGAGGCACAGAGCTCGCTGTCCCCGCTCCTGCCCAAATGCTGCAGTGCTTTTACCCTCATTATTCTGACATGCTGACAAAGAGCAACAAGGCAAAGAGCAAGGAGGAGAGAGCAAAGTCAGTCTCTGGTAAAAGTTTACTTTAGACTATGTGGTACTTAGCTAGAAAGTAAAGAAAGAAACATTTAAAAATCAACTAGTATTTCTCTGAGCTCTTTTGTTTGCTGGAAATGCGTTTTTGTCTTTTATTTAAATGCTGAATGTTTTCATTAATGTATATTTTTATATTTCAAATCAGTTTCATAACCTGGCAAACTATAAATGCCAAAGGCTTTTACTGGTTCTACGTACATACAGCTGTCCCTGTGCACACAATGCTATGAATCACAACTGTGCATCAAATACAATAAGAAAACAAAAGGTAATTGAAGTAAAAGCTGCCTTTTTTCCGGTTCACAGCTTTAGAGACTGAATAATACAGTCAATTTTTCATTAATTAAAAATTAGACTAATGTGGACCAAGTATTGGATTTATTTTAATTGGATGATAATTGAATAGAATAAATTGGGCTGCATCTGTAAAAGTGCCTTGAAATGACTTTGTTGTGACATAGACCTATACAAATAAAGCTGAATTGAACTGAACTGAATCGTTTCATTATTGCCACATTGTTGTGTCATTATTTCATTGACTTACTGCATGGTTAAATGAGCTGTGGGGTTGTGTTTAGGAGCAGGAAGTTATTGTCAGCTTTAAAAAAAAAGTTGCCGTCACAAGCATTAAACATTCCGATATGTGAACTAGAAATCTTGTAGTTTCGTGCATTGAAAAGATTTTATGCTTGCTCTTGCTAGGCGATACTCATATTTCTTGTGCAGTTATGACATTTTACAAGGTCTTGGTTTGTTTTCCAAGTTTTTAATAATCTAACAGAACTTTTGGCTTGATTACAAGGTGACCCCTTAATTAAGTCTGTTGCTTTTTTAGACCTAGTTTTTGAAAGCAGCTTGAGGTTATAGTATATAAAAGTAATAACCAGATGGGTGCAATATATTCTAAAAAGTTAAGTAGAAATGTTTTGTAAAATATCTACATAAATACCACATCACACCTCTTTGTGATACATTAATAGAAAATATTAACAGGGATATAAAGTGTATTTATTAATGCAGTAATGTCAGCTAAACGGCCGTGTCATGGCAGGTAGGGTAGAAGCAGCATAAGGTGAAACACGAAGGGATGTGTATGAAGGTGTGTTATGTGTGAGTGGGATTGATTTAATGAGTGCATCCACTGGAGGAGGAATGTAAGGAAAGAATGAGGAGCTAAGCAACGAGGCGAGGGACCGGCAACTCTGTCAGCGCTGTAGCTGATATTCAGGCTTCAACACCTCCAGCTGCCTCTTGCTTCAACGAGCTCCAAGTGCCGCCAAGGTCAGGGGAGCACTGTCACTCAACACCATTGTGTGTGTGGGTGTGTGTGCATTCTTTATACTATGTGCGTCTGATGTGGAAGGGATGGGAGGTGGGGGGCACTCGGGGTATAGAGATTTGTGAAAAGAAAAAAATTCAAAGTAAGATGTGTGTTTGTGTATTGGTTGCTATGGCAACCGTAACATTCTTTAACAATGGCAGCAACAGTGGAGTTTGAACTGTATTTTTCTGCATAGCCATGCTTTACTGCGTGTGTGTGTGTGTGTGTAGGTGTGGCTTGACTATGTGCAAAACAGTCATGTCAGAATATCCAGTGTCTCTGACAGCCTTGCTAGAGATCTGCTTTATCAGCATACCAGTGCTATATTGATGTCAGTGGATTTTCCTCAACATACTAAAGTGTCACAAATATGTAAACAATTTTTACATATGAATGAAAGAGTCGCAAATTTTATAAAGCAAATATCTGCAATTATAATTTTGTCAGTTAATTTAACTAACATTTAACTGCAACAGAAATTCTGCATTAACCAATAGATGAGCGAGTTTTCTTGCAGATGAGCTTTCTCCTGCTGTACCAGAGTGTAAGATGGGGCTGTTTCTCTCAGTAATATAACTACAATTTTTTTTTTTTTTTTTTTTTTTATCTTTGTTTTGTTTGCAGTAAGGGAACAGGAGAGGAGCTGGACATGTACACAACAATACAGATTTTACTGTTGAAAGGAAACTACCAAAAATAAAATAATAATGCAACAGAGCAAAGATGTATGTTTCAGATACAGAGAGTATAAATTTCAAGTCTTTGTATTTTTGGCAATCCCGTTTTTTTAGTTTCTCCCATTTTTCTTTCTGAAGTTACAATTTAAAGGTCATGATTAGCATGTGGTGAATTAAATTGTTTTAAAAAGAACTTTAGGGTAGGAGGTTTTGTTTGGAGCCAGCATTTGGTTATTGCCTTTTTGCTTGCAGCCAAAAATATGTTCAGTAGGTTTGAGTCACTTTAACTTAAACCTTCAGGGAAATTTCAGGGAAAGTTCTCAGCAGCAGCTTGCACTTGGCATGCTTTTTTAACCTAAAAAAATTGATTGAAATTTTATCTATATTAATGAATTTGATCACAAAATAGTTTTTAATGTAGTAATTTTAAAAAGTTTCCTAACAATGACCCCACCATAGACTGTATATAAAAGATGGTCGGAGCCTCTGTGACGTCACCCGTATATTTCTGAAGAGCTGAATTGAAGCTCATTGGGTGGTTTCCACCATCGTCATCTTGGCAGCATCTCGCGTGTCCTCGTTTCCGGAAAATCCAAAGATGGGTGATCCCCAGAGGTCCAAAGAGGTGGAGCTAAGAGGGGGACTGTGAAGATGGGGGTGGATGATTGACACCCATCAAACTCTGAGCTGCCTGTAGCTAAGAGCTAACCAAGCTAACCTGGAGCTAACAGTAGCTAACCAGCTAACGGAGGTAGGTGGGTAGAGCTAAAGTGCAGTATTAGCCGGCTGCAAACAGCGGTTGTGCTTCACTCTCTCTTCTTGCCGCGGATACATGTCAATCAAAAGGACACGCCCCTAATCATGCATTATGTCAAGATTAAATAATATCCAAACGGATGAATTAGAAAAAAATTCACCCCCCTCACAGTTGTCATGAAGGCAAACATTACCTTTTAATCCTAAAATGGATTTTTGTACCAGGCTTTAAACATGTTTTTTTCTGCTGTGAAGTTGGACTTTTTAACATGGGAGCCTATGGGGATTTGTTCTGTTTTGGAGCCACCCCCTAGCACATGAGGGGTGAACTGCAATTTTTTGCACTTTCGCATAGGCTTCACATTTTACCGCCGGAGGTTGCCGCTTGGACCCCACCATAACATAAACTTACATTGTTGAAACAGAATTAAGTGCTGTTACAATCTCTTTGCTTTGATTGAACGCTTCGCATTTGAGGAATTTCTGTTTGACCTTGCACTGCAAGAGCATCTGCACCGAGTCGCATCGGCCCAGATTTCCTGATCGACTAAAAATGTCTCATTGCAAAGTTATTATAATTGCATTTTTTTTTTTTACTAATATTAGCAATTTAATCTTTTAATTCCAGCTCCTGATGAGTGTTTATGCAGAAATATATTTTTTTTATGAGATGGAGAATTATCACATGACATTAAAATACAATCTGCTCCATTTTCTAAAAAAGACATAAAGTTGAGATATGAACACCTTCACATACCAACTGTAAGATGTGACCTGTGACCAAAAAACTGAAGCCTGAAGGCCACATTTCCTCTGGAAATGGGTTATACTTTGTCCTTGTAGTAAAAACTAAACATTCTGATGTTATTTATGTCATTTACACCCCAGCACCTCATTTTTCTTTACATGATTTCTGTACTGTTCAACCTGATGCCACAAAGCAAGAGCAAGTGTGCACACTCCAACTAAAAGAGAACGCATTATGCAACTTCTTGATGCTGCGTAATGTTGTAGCTGAGTTTCGCTTTGCGCATGCGTCACACGCTAGCAAGCAGATGTAAACAAACCAGCATTTTGAACACGTACTGTGGCTGATTCAGCAAAGAAACACAAGAAGACATTATTGTAGGAAGAAAGGAAACAAAAGAGAGTCAGAGACACAGCAAGAGATAAGACAAGAGTCAACATAAGACTGTATATTACTGTTTGGAGTTCTCAGTACAGGTTGGATCCAAGATGGACGCTGAATTAACCGTCTATAGAGGGCATGTCACTGAGAAAATGGCAAAAGCTAAGTAGTGCGGCTTTAAGATGTTGAACACTCTCACTGGTGACAGTTTGATGGACTTCCGAGCCCATTCGAGAATATGAGAAAGCAGAGTAACTCATACCTCCTCTGCAATTTTGCACTAACACCCAATTTCTCTGTCCTCTCTGCGCTGTGACTGCCTTCTCTCCTGGCTTTTTTGCATCTGGAGGGAGGGGACTGAGAGGTTTTTAAAAATTTCTCATGACATAGAGGAGCACCAAGTTTACCTCTACATAGCTGAAAAACAAAACCTAGTTTTACCTGGTAGAGGGCGTTTTGACAAATTGTTGACAAACAATATCCCAATTTTTGAAAAAAATAAAAATAAAATAAAGACTAAATTTAACAACAGTATTCATGGTTTACTTTACAATTAAGTAATACAATATTGCTTACAGCTAAAAAAACAAATAAAAGAAACCCCACATTTTAGGGTGCACTAGCTCTTTAACTCAAAAGCGGACCCTACTGACCCACAAGAAAGACAACAGGAAATATGTCTGAAGGTTTTGTTAAACAGTATATGTTGCAGGTTTGAAACCTGGATCAGGTGCCATTTAACATGTAAATTAATCACACTCTTTGCGAAGTGCTAATTGCAACATCTTAAATTGTCTTACAACTCTAATTTTGAGATTGTTTAAATTCTTCCCAGCTCTAGACTGAGACATCTCAAATCTTAACATTGTTAAAATGTTACAGCAAATATTACAGCTATTTTTTGAGGAGGCTAATGTTGTTTAACATCTGCCAAACAAAGCTTATGATGTTTTGCTATCCTCTATGTTGTTGCATGCTGAGACAGCAGGCTAAGGGTTGCAGACACAAACAAACTGAACAAACTGATCCGCAAAGCCAGTAAAGTGGTTGGGATGGAACTGGACTCTCTGACAGTGGTGTCGGTAAGGAGAATGTTGTCCATAGTAAAGACGACACTGAACAATACCTCCCACCCACTTTACAATCTGCTGATCAGCCACAGGAATACGTTCAGTGAGAGACTGATACCACCTAAATGCTCCACTGAACGACACAGGAAATCATTCCTACCTGTCATCATACTGTACAACTCCTCGATATAGCAACAACACTTACTGTTATACATTTGCACTTTGCATTCCATTTACATTTTAGTGTCTATCATATTAATTATACTGTACATATTACTCACTGGCAGGATTTATCCTGTATCTGTTTATATAGATATTGTTACTAATCTGTAAATTTTTCTTATTTCTTATTGTGATTGCTATCTTTATCTTATCCTTTGTTTATTTAGTATGGAGCGACTGTGTCCACACAATTTCCACCGGGATGAAAGTATTCTGATTTTGATGATGATAAAGAAATTCAAATAGTACTTTTATCTAAATACATCCATTATAATATAATAATGTCATGCCATTTTTCTGACAGTATTTACTGTATGTGCTTCAGCAAGGTAGGAATTACAAGAACATCACTTGTAACATATTTTGACATGATGATAAAACTTAGAAGATGCTAATCAAAGTACAAAACTTCTTTGATGCCCAGGAGTTTCCAAATTTGAGAACTCAAAATTAAATTCCCTGTATTATAGAGCATGATTAAGTCAGGTATTTTCAGTATTATCCAGATATTGTTCACAGTTTTGGAAAAGAAACATTCCAAATATGACTTCTTAGATTTTTTCAACTAATGGAGATCTTAAATTTTTTTTTTCATAAATCTGTGGACCATATACTAGTGATGGGATGTTCGGCTCTTTTCAGAGAGCCAGCTCTTTTGGCTCCCAAACGGCTCTTAATTTAGCATCTTTT
>JBAMHW010000001.1:6635994-6652359 GCA_037177495.1 Rhadinocentrus ornatus
TGTATGTATATATATATATAGCTTTTTTTCACTTTTTTGGCATTAGATGATCATTTTACTTTAATAATCAGTTTAGTTCCAGATCCGCCCCAGCATGGCTGAAGTATAAATCCTTTCTACCACCTGCCAAGAACTTTGTTAGAGAAGGGTCCTGCTCTGATTTGTATCTCGGAACCTGTTCATAATTTCTTTCATCACATTCATTGTCCCTAAATAATCAGCCCTGTGTCTCCATCATCTGCTTCCTTTTGCTGTTTAACTCTCATAGATATCTGAACCTGATCTATCTTCATAAATGTGTGCATGGCTGTCTTATGACTAGTAGATTTTACAGCTGTGTCACTAGCAAGGCCTATTAATACTGAAAAATAATGTGAAATAAAGGCAAATAACATCTAATTGAAATAGGCTGCTGTTAACATGTTTCATTCCTCAGCTTCATGTGAAAATGGGTCTGATTAACATATATTTTGCTTACTATATGATATGGCTAGATGTTAGGGTGATTTCTTTTTTAATTGCATGAATATTTGCTACAACTAAGTTGCTCAATGTCATGGTAAGCAAAAGTCATGAAGGACAAGCCAGAGGAAATATTGCTGCTAAGTCTGGTCTCCTTAACATATACACCAGACTGACTGCACCTTAAGGTAAGACAAGGCAAGTTTGTTTTTACAGCACATTGCATGTACAAGTACAAGTGCTTTACATAAAATATTAAAAGCATCCTTATCGGAAAAAAAGGCATTCCACCACACCCACTGGTTTGCATTTTCACTAAACAGGGTTTGGATTTGCTTAGCAGTCTCACATCAGTTTGATCTTGAAAAATTACATTCTTTTTACTACAGTAAGACTTCTTCTTCTTTTTTTTTTTTACTTAAAACAATTATAGCTTCTCTTGTGAAGAGTTACTATTGCTTGAATTTAAATAAACAAAACCAATTGATCTGTGCTAGAGACAATATTTCCTTCACCACACCAACATAAAGCAGTGTCATGACACCAGCCAGCTAGGTAAGGATGAGTGAGAAGGTATACACAATACAGGAAGTATTAGTTCATACGGTGTAGGATTATATTACAGGAACTGACACTTGAGATGTTAAAGCGCTTGCATGTAAACAGAGTTTAACCCTCCCCCTTTGAAATAAGCGGGTATAGACAATGGATAGATAGGGATGGATAAAGATTTGTAAGGGTTGATTTTTTAAATTTCAGTAAAGGTTTTTAAATCAAAACAGCATCAGGTTCCCTGTTACCAACAGTCTGTTTGGGTGAACTGCTAAGAATGTATCTTGAATAATTCTATAATCAAAACTTTCTTCAAGAAGATTTGAACATGTGGCCAAATAGACTCACAAAAGCCTTGTTAGCAAGCCTGTTTGTTTTTCTTCTGATGATTAACAGCGATCTGTTTGCACCTGTGCTGGACAGGTAGGTCTTTTTTTCTTAACAAATGTATTGAAAGTCCTTGCCAGTGTACTGCCTGCGCAGCCCATAATGTTGTTATTAAATGTTTAATATTTACTTTAATATTAGACTTGTTTAAGTTATTTTGTAGTAATTTTCTATTTACAAGTCTTTAATTTTACCTGAAAAACCCAACAAAGTTCAAGTCTGTGTTTACATATAGATAGTGAAGAGGTCAAAACAAGACTTATTTAAAAGAAAACACAAGTTCTGTTACTTGGTTTTAAGGGGGAAGCGCTGCTGCTGCAGCACATCGCTGTGATAGTTGCCGCACAGTTGTGTTGCGCAGTTGGTGCAAATGTAGTTCCCTACAAAAGTGGTCAGTTTAATTAACCACCTACAGACATAGATCTTAGCTTTAAGTAAACCAAATACACAAAACAGACTACAACACAAAGGTGATTATGGGGTCATTGCAGAACCCAAATTTTTGGGCCAGAGTTTGCTGCTTTGATCTGCACCCAAGTCCAACCAACCTGATTTTCCTGACAAACTAGGATTTAAATCAGAAAATCAGAAAGGCTGCAGTGAATGCGCCATTAGTTGGTGATTACCATATTTGCCCCACATTCCTGCCAAATTACTTCAATAACAATATTGGAATTAATATTATTTGGCCCGTATTTATATAGCGCTTTTATCCAAAGCGCTGTACATTATACATCACATTCACCCATTCACACACTGATGGTGGAAGCTGCCATGCAAGGCGCTCACCACAACCCATCAGGAGCAAATTGGGGTTCGGTGTCTTGCCCAAGGATACCTCAACATGAACTCGACTTGGCCGAGGATCAAACCGGCAACCCTAGGGTTACAAGACGACCGCTCTACCTTGCCGAGCCACACCGCCCCATTTTATTTAATAATTAATTTAAATATTGCCCTGAAAAAAAGAGTTAGATGCATGTCTTAAGTATATTTTATGCAGGAGTTTGAAAAGGTTTGCAAAGTCTCATTCACAAGTTTTTATTCAACAAACTTGATACCTACACATCATAGTTTTTGGATTTCTCTGAATTAAATTATTCAGCTATGCATTGCAACCATTTTAAGTGAGGTAGGTTTTTAGCTTCCCTACAGACCCAGTGATCTTAGATGAGAGCATTCATAAGCTACACATGTTTTATTAACAAGTGTGCAAAGCTAATTTAGCTAATGTTAGGAATTAAACGAGTGGAGGTGGTCTTGCCAGATCCATTTTAAGGTGTCTGTTTGCATTTATTTTTATTTCAGCCAACGCCAAAGTGTCAGTTTGTCATGCTATTTCTATCTAGTATTTTCTTTCTCTAACAGGTCTGAGAAACTTGTAGAGGAGCTAGAGCTACTGTTTGACCCTGACATCCTCAAAGAGCATGCCAGCCTCTCTGATGGTGAGATAATCTGATTTTAACTACAGTGGAGAACTTAACAGAGTGGCACAGGACAAGAAATTAATCAGAAAAACCCTGTTTTAGCCTTCTGCTGTATCCAGAGGTTTTCAGGAAGCATAATTTTACCATCAAATCCTAGAAAATTGTGTCCTCTTTTCTGAATGTGACTTTCTAAGACACCAGACTTAAACTTTTTGTGTTAGAAGCCTCTAAATCTTAAGTGTACTCACCAACTGCCCAGTCCAGTTCCATATTTACTAAGAGTAAGATTTCTCCAAAAAACAGACCCTGATGTGTTTGCAATACCCTGTTTTTCATTTTTAGTTTGTTTTGTAAAATGAGGAGGTTTGAGACAAAGTTTCATTTCCAGTTCAGACAAAGTCAAGATGGAAATATGGGCTTACATTAACATAGCTCAGTAAATAACACACATAACTCACAGGGCCTGTTCTGGCTCATCAGATACACCCACACATAAGAATTTTGTGTACATAAGAACCTTTACCTCAACAACAAGGACCAAGAATCACAGACTGCTTTGCTCAGAAAGACACACATTTCACTCACGGAAACAAAAACCCATTATCCCAGGAAACATTTCATGACACATGCATGCATCTGTACTCATGTTTTCAATTATTAATTGTATCAAACATCTTTCAGTACAATATTTATCTTCTCAGCAAGTTCAGCCAAGATTTTTCAGCTGTTTTTTTACATTTTTTTTCTAAGAAAAAAACAAAACAAAAAACCCCCCAACATTCTCTTATATTGAATTACACGACATTTGCAAGACAACTTATTTTTCCTCCAAGAGAAACATGGAAATAATACAGCAATGTGTTAGACCAGTCCTATAGCTTTGCAAAGCCATTTGTTTAATTACATTTAATCTTTACAGATTTCGGCCAACGGCCCCTCCCTCCTCCTCTACCTCCTGATGCTGACATTCCTGAATACCCCCACATGGACGATGAGTACTACTAACAGAAACACTAAAGATTCAGATGCAATGAAATCAAGCTGACTGTCAAATGCGTAAATGATGATTAGCAGCAAAACAACTGTGTGGTTAAATAAACACCAAAAATGCCAACGCGTGCTAATTTCCATTTACTCTGAAAACAAAACTGTAGACTGCTAAAAATAAGAGTGAGAGAAAGAAACAAAGAAAAAAACAAAAATAAATATAATAATAATAATAACATATAATAATAAATAAACACATTGGTACAGGAGGAACTGATAAAGAGGGTGTTTATCAGTCTGTCAGAAATTTTAACGTCGTTTAAGTCTATAGATTTTACTTTTAACATGTCTATATTTTTATTTTCTAAATTCTGCTTTACCACTTCTGGGTTGCTGCAAATTGCACTTTAAGGTTGATAAGTTCAGCTGCACTGGATAGAAATTTAATTTGCACCTAACCCCTATAGCCACTCCGGCAGGTGGTGAGCCCACGGGAGGGGCGGCCCATGTCACCCTTTTGAGCTAACACTGGTCAGGCCCAGGCACTCACCTTCGTGCCCCACCTCCAGCCCTGGCTCCAGAGGGGGACCCCGGTGACCCACGTCCGGGCAAGGGAAACCTGGATCCTTTGATTTGACTCATCATAGAGGCCTATTAAGCTGCACTTTGTCTGGTCCCTCTCCTAAAGAGCTGTTTGCCATGGGTGATCCTACCTGGGGCATAAAGCCCCCAACAACGTAGCTCCTAGGATTGTAAGGATGCGGTAAGGTGGCACTTAATGTACACATCATGCAGTCTGAGAACTGTTTTTACACTTTTTGCACATGAGGCCCCAGGTCTGGAAGAGGTGCATGTCGAGCCTCTGTGGACCTACGTAGTGCAGATAGCAGAGCATACAGCAATAGAACCACTTTCTGAGTGAGACCAGACTTCATGTTAGTAATCAAAAACTTTATGAAACCTCACACTTTAGCAGTCCCTTACATTACAACTTTTTAATTACACTAATAAAGTCATCATTGCAGTTTCATAGCCCTTTTGATGAACTGTTGATTGTTGAATGAATTGTAAAGGGAAAATAGTTTCTTATTCAGTCTCAGACTCAAGTATATGAGTCCATCACATTTATAGAAGTGTAAGAGGTTAAATGATCAGCGATTTGTTAAGTCTGAGAAATGGTTCAGATTGGACTGATCATGCCTGCGGTTTTACCCCATATGGATGATGAATACAGGTTGTACTGAATACTCTGATGCCCTCAAGTGGTGTTTAAGGAAACTGCATTTTATTTGATCCATCTTTTCTTTTTCTTCCTTATCATTAGTGTTTTGTTTTTTAACAGAAATATTGCAGGGGTGACTTTTGTTGGTCATGTGTTCAGTGGGCCATCAAGGGGGGTGAAGTTTCCTGACTGGATTGATTGATTCATGGAATCACAGCAGGGACATTAAGGTGCTGTGGTCATTTGACATGTGCGTCCTTGATGCATGTGCATCTTACTTTGATTTTCCTTTAAAAAACAGGAATAAAAGAAAACAAATTGTTTAAAATCCACCAGTCAGAAGTAAAACATTTTTTGTCAAAATGGGCTAAAAGTAAAAAAAAAAAGAAAAAGAAAAAGTTTGAATTACAGTTTTTCTAATTTTTTTCGGGTGAATTTACACATTAGAATTAACATTTGCACAGCAGTTTCTAAAAACAATTAGTACAAACTGCAGAACCTAGTGGGTAAATGAAACTGTCAGAGTCAACAGAATGAAAAGTCCTGTCAACAATTAGTACGAACAAGGTACTCAAATGGCTTAGTCATGTTTTTTATATGATAATCTGTAAGTGTTTTTGCTATTTTAAAAAACTACAGTAAAGTTACATATTACTGTTGTTAGTATGGTAACTGAATATATGACAAAATACATTTGTTTCACATTTTCACTTATATACTACTGCAACAGTACATAAATATAACTGTACTGTATGTAACTGAGCATACTAAATCACTCCTGTGCATCAAGACATTCCTCTCTGTCCAGAAAATATCATAAAGAAATGTTCAAAATCTGCTTTACAGGTTTTGATAACTAGTTTAACTCTTTTGTGTGTAATGACTCAGGCACTAAAATGAGCACTATTGGTTTTATGGGGATTGACTATTCTGCAGTTGCAAGTATAGTTAATTTTGATTGATAATGTCATGATAGCAAATGTTAAATGTCCAAAAGCATTTTGCAATTTGATCAATGCAATGAGAAATGCTACTCTGACGTTCACAAATGGCTAATAGTTGTGGAGTTTGAACTACTAGTTATGAGAATGTTAATTCTGATGTGAGAAATGCACCAATTTGACGGAGAAACTGTAAAAGACAAAATACATTTAATTTAGTTTTTTTATTTGTGTCTTTTGTTATTAAAGAGCATTTTAAAATCAAAACATTTTTTAATTTGTTTTACCAAGTTTTGAACATGAAAAAGAGAAAAATGTTTCGTATTTAATTTTTTATTTATGGTTAATAAAATTGAAATAACCACTTGGGTAAAACAAGAAACTTAGAGTTAGCTGTAAGAATTCAAATAGACAAGGACAATGTGGGCCTTGGCCTCCGAAATGCATTAAAGCATCATATTCTCTTTCTAAAAAAATTTCAAATGGAATGTTGCCCATACTTTAAGAGATACATTATAGGAAAGTACTGAGCAGGAAGCTTTAGTCATATCTAAAGATATACTCTCTCCCCAGCATATGTGGTATGACACCTCTTTATAAGATCCTTAACAACACTGATTCCGTTTACTTGCTCCATCACAAAACCTTTTCAGAACCAGGTTAATCTTCAATCCATCCATTTTCTATAAAGCAATAGCAGGCAACAGGTAACAGATTGCATAAAATCTTGACCTCGATTTAATCTCCCATCCTGAGCATGCACAGTGTCGGGCGAGAGGACAGGAAAGAGAGACCAGGTGGATATATGAACCCAAAGTATTCAGATTTTGCATGGCGAAAGAAGCAGCATCAGCATCCTCTTACCCTTCTCCTCCTCGACAACCTATGAGATCTAACCTATGTATCTAACTTTCTTTCTCAATTTTGTTAAAATAATGATAACGTTTAAAAGTGTAACTACACCTCCTACTTTTTACGTAACTTCACCCACTGCAAAATCTTGAAAAAATCCTGAAACTGCAAGGGTTGGGGTGGGAGGTGTGGGGTGATCAGGGAGCGGAGAGTGGGCAGGTTGGGATTCACAGGCAGAAATGACTGACAGATAGCAGCTCAACAGCCACGAGCAAGATGGAAAGAGAAATTCACCTACGACACATAGCGGTATTTGAGGTGGAATACTTTTCCCCTCCAGAATCCCCTCAGCTATACAAGAAAAGGTGGTCCTGAACTGTATCTGTCTGAGCCGTTAGCAATGTTGCACTAGCCTGTTTGGCAGGTAAAGAATAAAGTCGTGCTACTTACTCAAAAGCACAAATTCGTACCATCGCAGCAATATTTTATCAAAGTCTGTGAAAGAGTAGAAGTCTGAATCTAGCACATCTACACCATATAAGTTCACATCCATTCCTATGCGCTGTTTTCTATGTCTGCAAGGTGAGGACCTGCCTAATTGCATCTGGAGTGAGGGGACTGGGAGGTTTTTAAAAATTTCTCACAACGTAGAGAAACGCCGTGCAGAAAGTATGGCTTTACATAACAAAAAAAAAAAAAGTTCTTTACCCTGTATGGAGCGTTGTGATCCATTTTTACCCACAAAATCCCATTTTTGGAAAAAATAATTTTTTTTTTTGTGTGTGTTTTTTATTACAATTAAGTAAGAATGTGTTGTTTACAACTCAAACACATTTTAAGGTGCACTACCCCTTTAAGTAAAAAACAAACAAAGCAATCAAAACAACACTTTGTTTAAAAAAAAAAATAAAATCCTGTCATAAAAGCCACGGATGGGAGGACCCAAATGCAGGCACAACAAGGCAGACCGGTGCAGGTAACAAGGGTTTTATCGTCATGAACTCAGGAACCACTGAAGGCAACAGTGAACAATGAACTCAAAAGGAGGCACTGAAAATAATGGATTTAAACACACAGAGAGACAAACTACACACACGTGACGTAAATGACTAATCAGACCAGGTGGACTAACAAGCAGAAACGAAAAACACTGAAACAGTAACATGACTTGAAAATACCCAAAACATATAAACCAGAAACATGACAAGACCCAAAATGTGACAACATAAAAGTAACTACAATATCACAGCCCGATTCATGACAAATTCCTCTTTATTAAAAGCAATTTCAATGATGCAAGTATTTTTCTCTTTCAAAAAGATACACATTCACATACTTCACCCATTTTAAGAAATTGACAATCAGCCCCATCTTCCCAAACAAAAAAAAGGAGAGATTAAAAAAAAAACACACATTTTTCCAAAAATCTATATTGGCTTTACAGGTGTTACTTCACACAGAAAACTTTGCACACTATTTTTTTCATTGTACTCTATCTACATGCATGTGTTCTGACCTGCTTTCAACAACACCTTTAAGACAGGTTCTTCTTATGAAGAAAGCAAAAAGAGAAAACTTAGACTGCACTTCGAAGTGGTCAAAAATTGGCCAACCAAAATGGATCAAGTGGAATTTCCAGTTCAGTGTAAGCATGTTAAAAAAAACTTTAGAACTGGAAATGAAAAAGGCAAACAATCATGAATGGTTCTTAATAAAGCTAATAATAAAATTGCCTCATAACAGTTCACTTAAAAGTTTGAAAACTGTTACATAAGCAGTCACTATGTTTTGTCACATCCAATTAAAAATAATGGCAATGTTTACATACCTGCATAGGTTTGAAAGACAAAGCAAACGCACCACAGGTCTGTTGGGTTTTTATAACCTGCAGTGGTGAGTTCCTACATTGACTAACTGCTTTGAACTGTGTAAAAGTTTCAAAGTTAGACTAGAGCAGTGGTTTTCAAACTTTTTCTGCAGGGCCCCCTTTTCATCAAAAAAAAAAATTATGTCAAGCCCTGTTGTACTGGATAAAAGGCTTTTTATTTACACCACTCTGAGTATAAGATGAATATTCCTTGGGTCTAAACTGCCTAACCTCAAAAAGTTCTTAATTTCTATTTTATATTGGATTGCCCTATAGCCGCCAAGCTTGCTTGATGACAACTCTGTTTGGTTTGAGCTTCTACTTCTGTAAACAATACCATAGCACACTATTTTAAAATGTGTGAAGAAAGATTTGTTAAGACAATATACACTTAAGTATGAATTTCAGATAAGTTACAAATTCTTCATTTGGCCCTTCTGTCAAGACAGTAAACAGATTCAAACTTGTTTGTGAATTTATCCCAGTCTCTTTGATTTTGGCCACACTACCGAGTACGAAGCTTGTCATATTGCTTTGGCGCCCACATCAGGCGAACAATCAGAATATGTTTCTTGTCAGAAATACTGGGGTCCCAGCAGTACTCAGGTGAGAGGAGCCGGGTTGGTTTATTAAGCCAGAAGTACTTGTTGAGATGACTCTCATCATGCCACAGAGCCTCCACGTCATTCAGTTTATCCTCCATGATGTTCACATGACAAAAGTCTGCCAAAGCCTTCACATTTTGAAGCGATCCTCCAAAGATAGCCGCATGGTAGTAGTGATCTCCATCCTCCATGTAAGCTTTGGATTTGGGATTTTTGTCATAGGTGAACCTGTCCTTTGGAGTGTTGTAAAAGTCGGCATGGAGCAAAGCCACGGACTCTCCGAGGGCCTCTGAGCCAAATCTTCCCTTAAATTCCTGATCAACATCAAGACAGAAGACATAACTGAACTTTCCTTTGAGTTCCGTTTCTATCGTTTCTGATATGATCTTCATTCGCATCATGGAGATGTCCTGCCACCTGCTATACTTTTGCACCTTGATCACTTTCAGGTCTCGCTGAGGAGAAAGTTGGATATTTGGCACCATATTTGGTAAATCTGTTAACACGTAATATGTCACCGGTAATCCAATCATAAAATGCTTTTCTGCTGATGTTAGGAAAGTGTTGAGGTAGGCATCGAGGTACCTTTAGGAGACAGGGAGAGAACAAAAAACAATTATCTTGCTTACTGTGAATTTCTTTTAGCTTTTTAAGACTTGACATTTAAACAAGGGTACTTATTTCTGTATAACTACTTAGTATTGTATCAGTTGCACAAAATTGCACAGGCTGTGGTATTTGCATGTTTGATTAACATACAGGTTAAAGGAGAGAGAAAAAAAAGATAGATTTCAGAGCTAGTAATTGTCCGCACGTTCCAAATGACAATGTTTTTAAAACACAAACCTTCCCACAGCAAACACAGTGAGGGCAACCTTTGTATTTCCTTCTTGGTGCTTTTTGTCATAAAGTTTTGGGTCAAACATTAACTCCCAGATAATAGGAGCACCCCAGTAAGCGCGTGTCTGAACATCATTTCTGACCCTGAAAAACAAAATAAAAGAACAGTGATTATGAAAGAAACAATTCCACATTTTAAACATAACTCTTTTTTGTTGTAATGAAAATCAAATGTTCAAGAAAAGATTAAACTAAAATTATGACTACGGATTGCAACACTATCCTTTTAGGGTCATGTCCACATGAGTAGAGGTATTTTGATAAATGTAGGTTTATTACTGCATTTGCAGCTTTCTTCCATATTGAAACAACAAACTTTTCTCTAAAAATAAAGTTTTAAAGAAAATGCCTAGCAGGGAGAAAATAATTGGATAATCTGGCTGTGTTGTGTATGTGCGGACAGGATAACTGGTAGAAGATTGTGAACCAATGTCTATGTGCTTTGCCATTGCCATATGAAAGTTAAACACATATTCTGATGCAGACATAGTCAACATTATGCAGGTGCTAATCCTGTTAACATAACTTTTTACATGTTGGCACATAAATAAATAGTTACTGACAAATTAGAATAACGAAGGGTTTTCTCAATAATGCTGTGACATGATTTTATTGGGGAAACATGGGAAGGACAAACTACTAAATCATTCCCTTCCTACCATTACTATTAGAGGTCATCGACCATCGAGTTCAAAGTCTTTTTACTTCCTTTTTTAAAACATTGCATTTCAAATAAAACCAAGCTTCTTCTTTTTTCTACTATATATTGTCTGTGACTTTATTTCCTATCATTGGAATATTTTGTATGTTTTCTTTTTAATCGTATCATATCCATGTGCACATAGCCTAAGTGGAGTGTGTCTGGCAGTTCCTGAGGCAAAAGCTTGGATGTAGCATGTAGCATGGCCCCCAAGACTCAGTTTACAACCAGAGAAAAACAGCCCCTTCTATTCAACAGATTAGTGTTAATTTTATCTGCCATTTTAAAATTTAGTCTGAGTTTTAGTCCAGTTTCAATCGCGCTTGTTAGTTTTTATCACATTTAGTCAACCTCATCCCAATTTTGTCTAGTTTTAGTCAACAAAAAGTGTCAACATTTCAGTCTAGTTTTAGTCAGGACAATAATTTTACCCTTTTACTTTTTTTGTCAGCAGATATTGAACATTGTTAGTAGTATATTACATAGTAGTTAGTTAATAGTAGAACATTGTTGAATGTAGTTTAACAATCCATTTAAAACTCATAGTTAAAACATAACTATCCTATTTTATGCAAAAATAATTGCAGGCATTTTTATGTTTGCATGCATGCATTTATATATATATTAATATTGATGCCAATTCAAATCAGATGTCCTTGTGATGGTAACCTGTAGACAAACAGAACAGCATTTTATGTCACTAAATAAATACATTGAGATGCAAACTCCTAGAGCAGTGGTTCCCAACCTTTTTTAGCTTGGAACCCCATTTTGATATCACAAAACTCTGGCGACCCCAGACATTAAAAACACAGACAACTTTACTTACTTTTATACCACATTTAGGCTATTTCATGTATGAAAATGTAGGTTAAATTTGTTTTGAATTAAGGATGGCATGTTATTTTATTTTGTCTAAATGATTTGTTTTAGTTTTTAGTTTGCATCCATGTGTAGCTGCTCAGGCGTATTGTGTTAACTGCAGTTTGCTTGCAGCTCCTAGATTAGCTCATACTTCTGTCTACTTGAAGCTTGCAATCTAACTGAAAACGGTTGCCCGACCAGTATAATGTATCTAAATTAGCATAAATTCAACTTCACACAATTCTATCAACAAGTGGCTACTATTGCTACATGCTACGAAGCTAGCAAGTTAGCCAGCATTAGTTTGCGTCCGGTTTAAGGTTATTGTTGGAACAATACAGCCATTGGTTTAATGTTACGTTATAAACAACCACCACCAAAGTTTTTGTTAACTTACCACGATGTCTTTGTGATGAACTGCGACATGTCTCTTTGGGTTTGTTGTGTTATTTCTAGCTACCTTGTGTCCACATTCCTTCCCTTCGGCTAAAATCAGGCACAAGGTTTTTTTCTCCACTGTAGCAAAAATATCATCTTCTCTTTCTCTTGGGCCCCGTGCAAAACATTGCCATTGTTTTAGTTTTAACTTTTCGCCGTTAACCCACCTCCTGTCTGTCCCATGTGTCGACAGTGGGTGTGTATGAGCTGCGGAACAGCCGAGGATGAGGCGAAGGAGACAGGATGGAAAACTTAATGGAATGGAAAATTAATAATAATAAAAAAAAAAAATTTCGGTTTGAGATTTTTATGACACTTTTACGTGGAGTACTGCATTGGTACTCGAATGCCGAAGAATGTGGGTATTTTCTATAAATGTTCATATCTCCAAAAGTAAAAATGACTCAAAATCAGTGTTCTCATTAATTATTGACCCAGTCAAGGCTGTAATAACCTCATTTCAAATATTCCAGTTTGCACCTTATCTTTGAAAAAAAAAAATGCATTTTCTGTTTTTCTCAGTGAAAAAAATCAGGATTTTCTTTTGACATTATATATAAAAAAAAAAATATATATGACACTTTTATTGGTAACCGAAGAACATATGTTTTTTTAAAAAGTTGCACTGAGGGTTAAATGTTCAAACTGGACTAAATGTTGTGATTTCCTCATACTGATTGGTTAAAATGATCCCATTTATCGGTAAAACATAGTAGTAATTTTAGCCATGACTCTAGGACATAGAGATAGATATTTTCGCAGCAGTTAGTCC
This sequence comes from Rhadinocentrus ornatus, assembly GCA_037177495.1. Classification (NCBI taxonomy): domain Eukaryota; kingdom Metazoa; phylum Chordata; class Actinopteri; order Atheriniformes; family Melanotaeniidae; genus Rhadinocentrus; species Rhadinocentrus ornatus. The sequence goes on from JBAMHW010000001.1 coordinate 6,648,971, forward strand.
TGAGTGATGTCTGTAGATATAGATATAAATAAGTGAATTCTGATATGGAGTTAGAACGCTACCCAGTGGACATTCTTCAAGAATTTTTGGTTTTCTTTGTTGAATTCTAACTTCACAAATGCATTTTAAGAAATGTACATTCCTTCATCACCTAAAAATATCCTAACCAAACTGAGAGCATCTTGGTTTAAATGCTGATTTTCTTTCCAGGTTCCTGGACAAAACACATCTTTTTTTTTTTTTTTATCTGTGAAACTGAATTAAATGTTTTATTCATGCTTGAACTCTGTATGAACTGGTAATCTTTCTTGATAATGTTTTAGTGTTAACCATGTGTTGTTCTACTTTTTAGAAAAGCAAGAATTATAACCGGTAATCCCTCTTTTATAAAATGGGGTGTTATATCACATTCATGCAAGGTTGGATTAGTGGAAAAGTTAATTTTTAAATTTATAGATGACATTCGATAAATCTCAGCTCTTTGAATGTTAATCCCACCTCCACGGCAAAATCCTTGCGCTTTGATTGGACAACGGTGTAGAGGTCTGCCCTTATACTATTAGGATACTATTAGCAACTCAGTAAGAAAGTCAGATTTGTGTGCTGTAAAAGAATTGAAAAAGTTGTTGGAGAGAGAACAAAGAAACCCAACAGAATAACATTAGATTGTTCAAACAAAGTTTTTGTTCTTTGTTTGTAAGTTTAATTTTTGCTCATGTTAAAACCCGGAAGCGTTGCCCAGCAACGAATATAAACTTTTTGTCATTAAACTAGAGAGATTTTCTGTTTCTGATTTTTATCACTTTTTGCCGTTTTGAGCAAACTTTGGAAAGCCAGTCCAAAGTTTGCCTACAGTGCCTGAAAAAGCCAGAAGTGTTTGACCAACAACGCTCAGCTTTATTGACAACCTCTCCATGAACCATCCCACGGCTCTGATCAAAGGAAAATCAATCTGTAAGTACTGTTTTCTACACCAGTGTCAGCCCTCCTACAGAGGAAGGAGCAGAGGCCATAGATAACTTCGGACACCGAGCCAAAAGATTTGGTTCAGGACGGCTGCCATTTTTCAGAGCAACTGGAGAAGTTGAGCAAAATCCACCTTGAATCCTATCTGCGATCCATTAGTTAGTCCTGCTCAAATTTAAAGTAAATTCTACAGAATAATTCAATTAAACTTTTCCATATTTCCAACCATATATAGTATAAAGTTACCAAGTACCTATATAACATTAATTTAGGTTATTTTCATTATTTTCTCAGACTCTATTGCTATCGTAATTCTGCTCTATTTCTTCTGCTTTAAGTTGCATTCTCCTTCGGCTTCCCCCAGAAGTTCTGTCAGTTTTTATAAGGTGATGCTTAACCATTCCATATTTTTCTCTATTTCATGCTGTGTGCTGTTAATTTGATTACCGGTGGTTAATAAATTATTGCATTATTTTAATTTGTAGCTATTCAAGTGATTATTCTGGAAGAGAAACTTAGACAGAACTTCTTGTGTGTAACTCATGGTATTTCCTTCTTTACGGTGTAAGCAATCTAAAAGAAGTGTGGTGCTCAAAAAGCTAAATTTTATCCAAATGAGATTGATTAATTTTGAATATTAATATTTCATATTAATATTGAGGCTATTATGCAACAAGGAGGAGTTTGATGAGGCCATGGAGAACAACTTCAAGACATCTTCAAGCAGATTCTGATCCAACATCTGGCAGCTCAAGAGGGGTAAGCAGTGCCATCAGTTCTGGGGATTTGGTGCCCCCACTCAGGATGTTGTGGGTAGGTGGAGGGAATACTTTGAAGACCTCCTCATTCCCACCAACACATTTTTTGATAAGAAAACAAAACTTGAAGCTTTTGTTACTCTACCTTAAACACAGTGTAGCAAAACCTTAAACAAAAGTACTGCTTTGTACTTCAGTTGCAATTCTGCAACACTCTTGCTTCTGCACACTACACACTATTTCATACATAAGACACTTCGTTCATGAATGAAATCTCATGGGTACCTTTGGGAAAACAAATCTTTTCAAAAAACAAAATACACTGGCTGAAAACACCTGAAACTTACTTACAAAACTGATCACCAATCAGCCAACCACAAATGGGCCTCAGTTGAGCCATTTTGAGAACTTTGAAAGCATGGAGGCAGGGAGAGCAAGACGAAGAGGCAGAGGCAGAGGAAGACAAAGAGAGTGAGGAGTAGGACATGACCGGAGAAGTTATGCACGGAACAATATTTCTGATGATATTAGAGCAACGTTGGTGGATCATGTGATACAGTACAGTAAATAGCCTGACAATGAGGGAAGCTGGGCAGAGAGTCCACCCTAAGCCAGTTCACAGTTATATCCATCACATAGTAAGGACATTCAGACTGGAAAACAGGTGTGTCTTCAACTCTCCACTCCAGTCTGTATCAACAGTATTTACATTATTGTACTGTACAGTGCTGTGATGAGCAGTATAGAGTTGATATCATTTGTAACCTTTCAGCACTTTCAGTTTTGGTTGTTGTGAAAACCTTTTTTGGAAAAAAAGTGTTGCATTGAGCTTCACAGAATGCTACCTGGTGAACTAAATAGAAACAGTGAAAAGTAAAGACTGCATTGTTTTATATAAAGTACACTTGTGTGTTGCTGCTAATCTGAAAGTGTATTCATATGATGCAAGTGTGTATCATTTTGCCATCAGAGTTACATTTTGACGAAGGATTTTTAGGTTTTGATAGCAGTTTTAATTTAACATAGATGTGAATGGTTTATTTTCCAGTGTTGTGTCTTGTGACACAATGATCCAAAGGTTTGCAAAAAGTGTTCAAACATTAGGCAAAAACTGCAACATTTTGTCCTCTTACCCGTAGTCAAGAGTGTCCAATTGAGTGATTGGTTTTGATGATTCTTCTTGCGGCACTGGCAGATTCTTCAACAAGGCGATGCTTCTTAAATGCCTATTGTGAAGGAAAAAAAAGTGATTTAGATAGTTTTAAAGAAATCGTGGTGAAATCAAAACAAAAAAGAACACAGCAAAAAAATATTTGCTTATATGTGCTGCTACTGAAATCTAAAAATTAAGAACTTGTTTACATACCCGAAATAGAAACAACTGAATGCTACAATACATAGCAGAAGACAGGTGAATATTCCAATCTTTTCCATGGACTCCCTAGATAAAACAATGCCAATATAAATTACATTTGTACATACTAGTTAAACAAATACATGTTGTTGTACATAATGCATCTAATTTGTGATATGACACAGATAGAGATAACTTAACTGCATCATGAAGACAGATGTTAACAGAGCAGTTTGACATAACATGATAACTTGTGTGAAAAGGTCTAGTTTTGACCTGGAATGTTAACAAATTTTTTTTTTTTTTTTTTA
>JBAMHW010000001.1:6682145-6694468 GCA_037177495.1 Rhadinocentrus ornatus
GTGTTTTTCCACTTTAATTTTGAGTGTGACTCCAAATCCAGACCTCCATGGGTTAATAAATGTGATTTCCATTGATAATGTTTGTGCTATTTTGTTGTCAGCACATTCAACTATGTAAAGAACAAAGTGTATAATAAGAATAGTTCATTCATTCAGATCTAGGATGTGTTATTTTAGTGTTCCCTTGAGTTTTTTGAGCAGTGTATTTTTTGGTTCTGACAGCTAAAACAACACACATAACAAAATGCATACAGGCAAAGACAATAAGCTTGTTTAAACTTCACAGAAACCAGCTAAAGATCAAAGCACAGACAAATATAGAGCTGCTCGGCCGATCATGTTGAAAGAGCACAGTGAGTGTGTGTGTGTGTCACAAACATTGGAAAACTCACCATTTCATGCCTTACAAAACAAAAAATATAGCTATATATATATATAACATTAAAGGACAATTTAATTAAACTGAACAAAGAACGGTCACAAACTGGCACTAGTTTAAGTCATATGGCAAATTTACTGTAGGATACGGACTTTTCATCAACGAGCGCATTAAGTTAGCAATTGGTTGGTTTTCGGAGTGCACAAGGTCTAGTAAATCCACTTTGCAGCACCTGCTCGGAAACAAAGACAAAGCAAACAACTGTATGGTGCTGAAAGTAGAAGATCACAGCTGCTAAAGAGCAGATGCCTGCCACTTGAAGTTTTCAAAACCAAACATAGTACTGGTGAAATATTGTTCTTTACATGCTCCAGTAGTCCTTTAAAATGGAAAGATTAAGCTGAAGGTAGATGGTCCACCAAAATGTAAATTTTGACATCAAAAATCACATTATCATGATCCTTACCCAACCTAAACCATAAACCTTCAATTTACTTCATCAGCTAAATAATTTAAAGCCAAATTACAATGCACTTGGTGAGTGGGTATGACCAAAACTTGCAATGGTGGAGCTGCTATGCAAGATGCCAGTCAGTCATTGGAAGCAACTTGGGGGTTCACTGGTTCGACACCTAATGTAGACAAGATGAGGATTGAACACTTCCTATGATGGGCAATAATCTAAATGATCCTACACTGTTTCCCCTACATTGACTCAGCAGTGGCGGGCCGCCTCGGCTATATTGTTAGCGCCCACAATATAGCCGAGAATTCAATTGTTTCACATGGACATCAAGATTTTTAAATTGAACTAGCATTGCCGCCTCCAGAAGCGCAGCAGGTTAGGCTACTCCGCCGTCACAAATCTGCTTTGCACGTAAATGCAGCATGCAGAGTGCAGCGACGGGGAGAGAGGTGGGGCCTAATTAAACTTCATTAAGGCCACAGGCAAAGTAAAACTTTGAGAGCATCCGACAAGCTTATTATGAGTGGAGTCCGTTGAGAGGAAAGGTAGCTGCAGATAAGTTGCTTAAGATTTTACAAGTTGAATAGACATTCCAATATGGCGTTTCTGAAAGGGGCATGCTTGAAAACTGACCGCATGTATAAAAATGGAGCAGGTGCACAGTAAATAACAGGCGAATGCACATGATATGCGCGAGTAAACCAGTACCTGTGAGTGAAAACACACATCGCATCACATCACACGAGGCATTTCTGCACTGCAAGAGAATAACACAGTATTTGCGAGCAGATAATCAAACTCTTTAGAGCGAATCATTCCGCTGCGTACAGCTGAACGTCCTCGCTGTGGTGATTGTCACTGTATGCGCAGCTAAACAGTCCTCGCTCACTTGAGTTTTGACACTCCGGAAGTGGAAACTGTGGTTGACGTGTTGTCAACACGTTTATAAACAATGCTGAGCATATGTGTAAAGGGGGATTCCGCTGAATTCACAGGAACCAAGACCACGACCTTCAATCTAACCAAACTTCAACTAGGGAAAAACTGATGTGTATTTCATTCATCTGCAATATTTGTGGACACAAACACGTCCCTGTTCAGACAGGGCCGTCAGATCAGACAGCCCTGTCTGCTTCTAGGTGTTGCTCTACAGTACACAAGCAAACAATTCTGTCATGCATACCTTCTCATATTTACTCTTGTTGGACACACACAAACACATCCAATCTTTTCCTGACACACTCACTCATGTTTGTATGTAACCTTAAACCTAAACTAAAATATTAAAAGTTAACCTCAAAAAAGACTTTACAGCCAAAATGTCTCCCTTCTAAGGTTGATTCTTATAAAGATTGACATACTAGACACAAACACACACACAGTCACGAGCTCCAGCAGCACAAAAGCACAGACAGTAACGGGCACCAAGGGAAAAAAATGACAATCACAGCTATTGTTTAGTGGAGAAAACACATCCTGTCAGAGAAACAATCGTTGTAAATCCAGCGTTGATGACAAGCTGGTTAATTATTCTCATTTCCACAGCCACATCGTGTGAGGAGAACAGAAACCTGGACAGGCAGGCACACAGATAAAATTTCCACCAAGCAATATTTGATCAGTATTCATTCAGCTGCTAGAAACTGTGTGTGTGTGTGTGTGTGTGTGTGTGTAGATGAGGTAAATTCAATTTCTACCTGTGTGCGTGGCACAATTGGAAAGAGGTTAAGGGTCGTGGGTCTCTTGGGCCGGTAAGTATCCATGGTAACAGGTGCTGCAGGGTCCTTGACTGGTGGGGGTGCGATGGCGGACGCCTTCGAGGATGCCTTATCTCCGCGGTAACTGTCAGCACTGTCGATAAGGTCCAAATGCAGCATCTCTGCCTGAAGCTGGCCGACAGCTCCCAGCTCCGCCCTCCCGGACATCCTATTGGTTCCTCGCCTGACACGGCCCTGCAGGGATTGGAGTGAGCATGCCATCAGTCAAAGTGGAGAAAGAGGGAGTGAGATAGATGGAGAGAGTGTGTGTGCAAGGGATGAGGGGATTGAACCAATTAGAAGCAGCTCTGTCTTCAGCAACAACACAATCACTGACAACAGTGGGCTGCTTAAAGAAGAGAACAGACTATTTATGGCAGCCGCGTCTATACATGATAGTATTTATCTGGTGTAATGAAGTGAGAGTTTTCTCCTCAACATCATGGGTTTTAGTCTCACTTTATTTTGTTCAAGTGCTCTCTCCTGATCTGCTAATCAGATCACTTATGGTCGAGTCAGAAGTTATATTCATTTGAAAAAGGTCAAATAACTGATCAATGATGTCTAATAATGATGTCTGTTAATATATTCAGTGGACACAGAATCAGCAGCGGGGATTTGTTTGAGGAGAAATAATTCAAATGTTTGTTATATTGGCAGAAGTGAGTGCTTATGTATGCATAATGTAATTTTCTGTTTCATTACAAGATGTTGGTCCTATTGACTTTGATGAACTCTCATCTCTTTATGCCAGAAAATTACAACCTTCCCCAAATATTCAGTAAAATATCACAGCATTTGCTGTGAATTATAAACAAGCACATCATTTTCTAGATGCATTCATTGATCCATAAATGCATGAATCTTAAGTCTTATTCACACCATGATAGTCCGAGACAATTGGTTCAATTGGGCTGGGAATGCTTGGAAATTCCACACCTTTATTTGGTTTGGTTTGTTTTCAAACTGCACTTTACTTAAACAGAACAAACTGCTTGGACAACATTACCCACTTACAGCTGCTAGCTGGAGACGATACTCTTTGAAACTACCACTGACTGGTTCATAAAGCAGAGCTACTGAATTTGGTCCTACGGGGGCTGTAATTCAGCAGGTTTTCAATGAATTCCTGCTCCAACACAGCTGAATCAAATTAAATGGATATAATTGCCTATCACAATGACTTATTAATATGTATCAAGTAGGTTGGAGCAGGAATACATGGAAAACCTGATGGATTGCAGCCCTCGTAGGACAGAATTAAGTAGCACTGCAACACCAAATTAATGCAGTCTTTAGGTTTCTGTTTTAACTTTGGTGTTCAAAGGTAATTGTGTAAGTAGCTAACCAGTTTGAGCAGCAGGAAAGGCAACGAGCTATCCAGCATATTGCTATACAATGCACTCTACATCACTTCTTCTGTTTGGTTCACTGGATGGTTCTTTTGCTGTCACACTGTGATCAAACCACACCAGGGTTTACTTGCAAGTGAACCAACACACCGGTTTTTAAGCAGGTCAGATTTTGCTTCTTTGGTCTACTTCAGAGCTTGAAGCAGAATAAACATCGCCAGTGTGAATGCGCTGTTACTGACTTTTCCTCTTCTGCTTTATGAGGTTGTAATTTGTCTGTTTTTCCCTTTTTATTTTATTGACATATATTGCTTAGAAAATTATTTGCAACATTCACGATCCCTACTTTTAACCTTTAATGAAGCACTGTCATCAAGTCAAGATTTCAATTTGTGCAAGTAAGTAATATTTATTTAGGAGCATTTTACTGATAAAATCACAAAGGACTTTAAAATAAAATCCATAAAAAAATAAAAAATACTTACATTACAAAACTTTACTTCCACAACAGATTCAGTTGCTTATCAGCACATCTTTAAATGCTGGCAAGTTCAGTTTTTTAACCCATTAACTCCAAATGTATCATATTTAAAACATTCAGTTCCTGTTACCTCTGCACCACGTACAAAAATAAATATTTAAATACTTTTTAAAATAATCCCCAGTGACTTTGTTAATGTTAACAGGAGTTATTTTACAAATAGTTGCACAACTGGTTGTGAATTCGTATTCATAAAAAAAAGACATGATTCTATATAAAGATTTAATTAAAGTTCAAATATATTCTTTCTATTTCATGTCTCAGCCTTTGTGATCTCAACAGAACAACCACTACACAAAAAAAACTACTAAACGTCCTCTCATTCAGCTACAGAATAATGCTAACTCCTCAAATTAATCTTACAACATGCTATAGAAGTGACACAGTAAAGTTTGAAGATGTTATAACTAATCTATTTTTAAATGTAGCAATGAGACTGTTTTTGACTGTTTTGGTATTTTTTGCCCAAATCAAAAGGACATGAAACACAAGAGCATCATGTGAAAGACAGCTAAAGGGCAACAAGCTTGGAAATTAAGCTGTCTTGCAGCTACACACACACACATACCCACACACGCACGCACACACAACCAAGCCCTTCTGTCAGCTTTGCTATCGACATCACTGATAAGCTTATTATGGTATTTAACTCTCTTTGCTTTGCATGTTCTGTAAAACACAACAGATGCAGAAAACAAAGAACATTTTCATGTGCACAAGTCAAAAAGAAAAAAATACTAATAATTTTGAATAGAAATATAACAAATTAAAATTTTACAGAAGGAATAAGATAATGACAATGGATAATCTAAGTATGAAAATATTAGCTGTACAAACTTGAGATCCTGTAGCCAAAGTTCTTAATGGTTTAATTCCAAATATTAAATATTCCAAATATAGTTTATGATATGTAATCGCAAAAAAACAAGGTTTTTCTGTGTCTTAACAGAATTTAATGTCATTCTAAAATTTTAATTCAGATTAAGATAATTTTAATTGGAAAAACATGTACATACAGGAAATCTATATTATTTTTAAAAACCAAACCGTATCTACAAACAGGGGGGTGGCAGCTTAACAGACCACAGACAGAACAGCTTAGACAATTTAGGAGAAAAGATCAGTGATAGCAGATTTATAAGATAAACCAGAGCTGAAGCAGAGTGGTTTTTAACATATGTGTCCAGCCGCAAACAGCAAGCTAGCTCGCAGTGGATGAATGGAATGGAGGTTAATCCATTCCTGTCGGCTAAGTGTTGCCTTCAAGCCTATTTGTATGTATGAGACACTAATTCCAGAAATTCAAAGGTCTCTTTCTCTGAAAACAGAAAAAAGCCTGTGTGTATGTAAAAGCTGCTGTAATGATTTGTGGGAAAAGCCAATAGGAACTGAAGGGGAAAAATAATGTTTTTCATGGACCTTCTGTGTTGAAGCAAACATTTTTAGGAATATAACAGAGAAACAAAGCCTTTCTTAACTCCTAAAACTTAAACTTCTTAATCCTTCCTGAAATGTTGCCCAAGAAAGATGTCTTTACTCATTCTGGGAACACCTGGAAACATGACACGACTGTACAGTAATCATATGTAAATAAATCATACAGTATGAACTATCGAAATGCCACAGTAGTATGTAAATAATAGACAATGGTTGTGAATAAAAACTCCACAACAACAACAAAGAAAAGCACTCCCCAAAACACAAATATAAGCAAACACAGTAATTATACTTGCTAATTAGATTAGCTACTTATGATGTGGGTTACGTATTAATTTATTTTCTTTAAGTCGAGATCTTGTTGTAAAGCTTAGTTGTTAAACTGAAATACCAATAGTCTAATGACATAGTGCAGAGAAACTGGATGATTCTGCAGGACTGGAGAGGACTTTATATGCTTATTATAAGGATACATATTTGTTTTAATACACTATATGAATGATAAAGAAAAAAGATCATCCAGTTTTCAATATGTCAATCAGAACTCCATTTGTGGTCCATCTTTCAAGCATTCATCCTTCTACTTATCGATCATCACATATTCATCATAAATCCAACTGTATGTCCATTGATTTGTCCATCTATCAGTCTTGCTTCAATCTACCTTTATTTATCTGGTTTTTCTGATCCCCCCTGACCTGTTCATCCAGTCCATCCCTCAGGCCATCCATTCAAAATGGACCCCAAATAAACTCCTCAGTGTGATTATCTTAGAAGATATTCTGTTAAACTTTCCTCCTCTGGTTGTATTTTCAGCTCAATCACCACATACCCCTGTCTATGTCTGTAATCGCAGCTATCCTCCCTCACCATTAACTTTCTCCTTTAGTCCCCCCTCTCCTTTTCTGTTCATCTTATCAACCCACTAAGACAAATCAATACATATTAATGCAGTGGACTCTTCTGTTACACACGACAACAAATTATGGCAGGCCCCTTTAAGAGAGGCCTGCCCCTTGTTGCTAAGAGACAAGAGGCTCTGTGACTGGGAAGATGCTGTTGCCCTGAAGATGCTGTGATGCTCGACTCTCTTCCAATTGGAGCAGTCTGAGCAGAGGAAACGCAGCAAACAGGTCAAACAGAACAAAACAAGAACAGGCTAAAAAATGCTTTAACACACCAAACCTGAGAATCAAGTCCAAAAATATCAAGTGTGTAAATTCACCAAACAAGAAATCTCAATGATATACTCAAGCATATACTCTGCACACACAACAACCTCAGTCATTGGACATCTTTGTGTGCATACTGCCCAGACACTTTACACACTTTACATAGCATGTTATTTATTTCACGTCACTCATTTGCATTTATATTTTTATTTCACTTCTCTTTTCATAACAGTTATTGATAGATTGTAGATATTGAAATTCTTTTATTCTTCTTAATATATATTATTAATTTAATAATTTTCCAAATATAGTTTGTTTCTTCAAATATAGGACAGTTGTAATAAGCATTTCACTACATATGGTACTGTGTACGATTTTTTATATGAATTTGAAGCAATTTAAAATCAAATTATTAGTTTGATGTCCAATCTGACCTAAAAATAAAGTCTCTGATGATCTCTTATTTTTTCTGACATTAAATAGTTAATTTAAGATAACTAAATATTGAATTATTACGACAGATCCTCACACTTTACTAGAATATATCATTTTAGCTCTGTATCCATACCAAGAACCAGCAGAAAAGGAAAAATTTAAATAGCCTATTTAGGTCAAAGAAAGCAAAGCAAAGCAAATAGAGAGATGGATAGTTCTTTTGACTTTTTTGATTCTGTTAGTACATTCTCAGTTTTACTGTAATTATGTACAAAAGTGGCTATAATAGTTTTGAAAATTGTGTTTTTTTAAAAGGCTTTGTTCCAGTTTTGACTGATTTTAAGAACACCATGTTGAAGTGCTCTTGCACTTCAAAACATGGAAACATGCTTAACATTGCTGCTAATCAAACCAATCAGTTTCAGAGAAGGAAGAACTAGTAAACACAGAATTATATAAATGGGAAAAAAGTAATATTTGTAAACACGAGTCTCATTGATTACAGATGGTGATGTAGAACTTATGATAAAGGGTTTCTCTTGTTTCCCTTTGACTTGAAGCAGCTTCCTCTCCACTGTTACCATGTATGGTGCCAATGACGTGAGCAGTATCGATGGGGGCAGTGTGTGTGTGTGTGTGTGTGTATGTGGCGGTTGTGTGCATGTGTGTGTGTGCATGCATGTATTTTTTTAGCTTTGACACATGCAGTGGGTGAGAATAACACTGTTGCCATGGAAATAGGTCTCATCTTTGTGTAAGCACTGCCATAAATGTCCTTTAGAGTTTTAAACACATTACAGCCCTAATCAGATTAATTCTTTCATCTCTCTGGACACAAATATTTTAAAACATCACTGCCATTACACTAAAATGTTTCTGAAGAACGTGCAGACTATTTTGTCACAAAGTTAATAAGGCAATTTACAGAAAAAGAGAAAAACTTGTCAGATCTTTAACAATCCCTATCATATTGTAAATCTTTCTGTACATGCTGTGGTTACGAGTCTCTGCAGTCACTTAATTGTAATTGCACATTATCTCTGACCCCACCCTAACATATCCTGCTTTTCCAACCTTTCACACAACAAAAATGAATGCTCATCGAATCCATTCACCCATACAAACATGCATGGAAGCACTCTCCCCTACCTCTCTGCCCCTGAGTGGTCATGATGATAATGCATGTTGTCATCTCATGTCCCTGAAGAACAGCAAGTCTCTTTATATTTTGTCTGGACTAGAGCTGCTCCACATTAACCCTTTATGACCACAGCACAAAAAAACAAAACAAAAATAAAAACATTAACCACTTATTATAAATTACAAATAAATAAATTAGGCCAAAAACTCAAGACAAAAAAGACAAGACTCTAAAGTAAAATACATACTCTGGATGCACAGACAGAATATATAGAGAGGTAAACAGAAAAGGTGAAATCCCATTGCCAAAACAGTGACAATATTTTTAATAATTTGATTGCCTTAATTAGGAACTTAGACAAAATTTTATTACCAACTAACTAAATTGAAAATTTTTGGTTACTCTTCAAATCAACATCAAGATTAATGAATCATAAGACAAGATAGAGTTGCATAGGGTCACAAAGCAGGTATCTAAGGTGTAATCACAAACAGTCTCTGGCTTTCTTTTGTTAAATCACACTTCTCATAATGTCCCCTTTATTATTCAGAGATCAACCAGACGTAGCCTGGACAGAGGAATAGCCATAAGGTCAGGCTATCTTAGCTTGGCTTTTTTTCTTCTCTTGCTGGGTCAATCAATCTACTTGCATTGATGTTAAGTGGACCTGTCTGGCTGATCAGAGCATCTGCTGCACTTAATCCAATCCCGGCACAACTTCACCAAAGCTGATGAGAGTATTTCTTTTCTGAGAAATCAGAAGTAATACACACCTCAATACAAAATGAAAAACTTTGAAAAAGAAAATGTAGTGAATGACAATAATTAACAATAAATATTAATAACACCACTTGTCCAATAAAGGCTTGTGTTGAACCAGCAAGTGAATTTCAGCACATTAAGTTCTTGGCTACTGGACTGTGACTGTTTGAGCTACAAACTAAATGTACTGACTTATATATAAAAAAAAAAAAAAAAAAAAAGAATAAATCTTAATTAGCTTTTTTAAAGTTCAGAATGCTATTACGTCATAGCAGAAGGTATTAATGAAGGTGTTTTTCAGTCTTATAAACAGAAAAGTCCCATTATGTTTAAATTTGGTTTGAGAACTTTGAACATCATGCCTTATCTTCTTTGCATTTACAAGCCTGAATAGTGAGTCAGGTTTTATGTTTGTCGAAGACAATTTTTAGAAACAGCTTAACTTCAACAGTTTCTCCTTGCAGAGGTGGTGGTCATGCATACTCAAGCCAGTAACTGTAAGAGCTGTTGAAATAGCAGTGATTAACGTTTACTCATCATTTTTACTTACACACAGTGGATTATTGCAAAGTACATTAGAAAAACTAGGAACCAGATAAAACTGACTTTTTTCAAAAAGGTAATGTACACTGTCAATTTAAGGAAATTTGACTAAATATATTTAGATTAGTTACCAAATTCTGCTTATATAATTGGATAAAAAAAGAGAATAATAGTTATGCATTTTAGTTAAAAGTAGAGTTGTTTTCAGTCTGCATTTACATATTAACATTTTTAGATATGAATGTGTGCAAGGTGAACCTGGACTGATTTTGTGTTGTAACACCATTTAAATGTATGCACATTGCTATTAACATGCCTGTTGAACTCTAACAGACCAAACACTTACACACCCAACCCAACGCCTGTGTGCAGTGTGTGATTCTCCTTCCATGTGATAGTTCATTATTGATGAGACAAGATACATCCTGAGACGAGCTCACTGATGAGGTCACCACTAGTGACATATAAACTAGGGGGCTCCCTCACGGTGGTGAGCATCTGATCTATCCTTTCATACATTTTTAAACACACAGAGCCTCTGTCAAACACTGCATTTTTAAAGAAGAGACTCCAATGAAGGGGTTTCAGATGAAATATGACAGATAATCCCACTGACCAAAGCTCTGTCCAAATTCCTCCCCTGGCTTTGTTACTTGGTGTTTTTCCATTCTTGCATAGGGGTAGACACCCCTTTTCTTTAAAGCTCACAGTCATCTTGTGATCCAAATGACCCCTAGCGTCCTGCGTGATGGGTTATATGACCACATCGATCCTATAAACACCTTTTGAGTTCATATTGAAAGTTACATTATGTACAAGGCATTCTCATTATCTCTGCATTACAAAAATTTAAAGCAAAATTTTATTCTATAGCATTAACAACACTGTGTACCTTTAGTGAAATGAGTACTTTGATCTCTTTTTTCTTTTATTCCCTTTTACTAGAAGCTTTTTCATCTGGTGTCCATATGGAAACAAAAATGGTAGACCTGAAGATTGATTATTATCGTGGGTGTACATTTTATAATTTATTTATTTATATAATGTGCATCTGCTTGTATATATTTCTGCCTCACCTTAGGGTGAGCTTTATGACTGCTTCTTATAGCATACGTGCTGATGAGTGAAGAGACACTGGTACATTTTTTTAGCTGAAATAGCTGAAGCATCAACTTGTAGAAATGTAAATTGACTTAACTTAACTAAATACCAGGTGTCTGGTGTTTAACTTTAAAACATTCACCGAAATGCAAAGTCTAAAAAAGGCACAACACAAAATATTTAAATTGATCTAAGCTGAAAATTGACTTTTTTTTTTTTTTTAAAAGGGGATTATTTTTATGTTTATTTATACAAATATCCTATATGGTCATATATTCTCTGAAAATATAAAAATTTGAACACTTGGTCTGTTTTAAAGTTGTTCACAACATATTCAGAGCTAGAAAATTATTAGTTGCCTAACAGTATCTCAATGTTTTTACAACTGAAGGACAGTAAATTCAGTCTAAGAGGAACATACATATTCATAAAACCAGCTGTGAGGACACAAACTAAACTTTATTGTAAATGTAAATGAAAACATACAGCAGGTAGAATAGAAAAAACAATATTAAAACATGATACAGTTAAAAGATATACAGCTATAATTTAGGTTTACTGAAAATAAAGTATATTGTGTATAATGATGTATAATGGTTAGGTATTTTTATTATTGCTTATTATGTATTGCGATGTCCTAAATATGCTGATGAAATGCTCTTTAAGTTATGTGTATTAAGGGTTAGGAATAGATAAGTATTTTGCTTCATTTTTAGAACTTTGAAATCCTTGATGTGTTAAAATTTTGTTTGAAAGTTTGGTTAAAAATAAAATACAAATAAAAAAATTTGTGCTGGGCAACTATCAAAATAATTAATTGCGATTAATCACGCACAAAATGTCTCTTTCCTTTCAAAGAAGGCCTACGGCTATATAAAGAAAATCCAGTAAATTCCAGTTTACAAACACTAAATCAGGATCTCCAACCTGCGACTCTGGAGCCGCAACTGACTCTCTGGACCTTTCACAATGCCTCTAAATTCGTGGCTAAAATATTTTTTCAATCTATTAATCTATAAGGTAGCAGACCAGTGGAGACATAAAGTAGCAGACCAGTGGAGACAGGCAGAGGGTGTGTGGAAAAACAAAAGAGGGAAAAGTCTCAGAACATCAGTCTGTTCCGAAACATCTCACTGTTAAGTGTTGAAGGGAAGATCTTCTTTAGCATTGTCGCCAGGCGACTGACAGACTACCTCCTGAAAAACTCCTACATTGACACCTCGGTCCAGAAAGGAGG
>JBAMHW010000001.1:6703249-6715784 GCA_037177495.1 Rhadinocentrus ornatus
GTACAGTCAAAACACCTGTCACCTGAAGGGGCACTGCGACTTAAAGGGAAAAACAATTCAGATTTTCCCCAACTATATCAATATTCAAGGAACAACGATCCTCATTAGTTCCCTTTGGAATTGTTTTCCTGTACTACATATAGCCATCAACTCTCTAACACACTCAGAACACTCCTATTGATCAATGAAAGCTGACTCAGCAGATTGACCAGGCCCTCCAGGTCATCTTCAGAAAACTTAAATCAGATGTAATATGAAAACACAACAATTGGATTGGCAGAGGTTTGATTTGAATAGAATTATTATAGTCCAGATATAACGTGTAGTGAGAGATCCTGAAACTAAATTTATGAGAGACCATTATGCTAAAAATAGTGTCTTGATACATCCCACCCATCCCCCAAACTATCACCTGCTGAACAAGGAAGCAATATCCAGTAATCTCGAGTTTTCGCACTAATAGAATCAAACAGCTGAGGGCCAGAACAATGTCACCATGATGGTGAAATCATGCAAACTATGAAAAACTATAATGAGAATATTGTGCACATGATAGTAAACAAAAGGTCAGGATTTTGTAGAATCCGCTCCATACCTTTGCTTACTTTGGTCATCCCACAATGCCCTGAACTGAGTCATGAATTAGGCTGTTGTCCTGCAACCTTGAGTGTGCACAGTGAGAGTTTTGCACTCTGTGCCATAAAACCTAATTTAAGGACAAGGTTACCAACATTTCTAAGCACTTGATCATTCTAATGCATGCAGCTTTTATGCCCCAGTATCCATTGAAATTATAAATAGGTGGAGGTACATTAACAGAAAGTTTCTGGGTGGGAAAAGTCATTGCTTAAATTTTGAAGCTACAATGATTATATTTAAACATATTTAGAGATGTTTAACAAGGAAAAACAGTGTTTATCATTTTCCTTGACTTGTACCTAATCCTTTCTTGGCTACAGTCCCAGTTTCTTAATGTCCCCTCACATATTGTGTCAACAAGTGATGTTGTAAAAGACAGAGGACAACAGCGTTGCTGGACTAATGTTTCTCTTGTATCACTTAGGATTTGGGGTAAGCTGCGGCATCATTTGGACAGCAGGAGGTGACAGGGCAGCATACTGGCTTTCTTGTGTCTTCCTGGCCTGTCTCTCTGTGTGTATTAATGAAGGACAGCATGACCTCACACTCAGGCATTGACGGGCCTGACCAGCTCATTAGTCTTTATCTGTATCCAGCTTTCACCTGCATGATTTCAACATAACTGTATTTATCCGATAAGCTAGCACAAACAGCAAACAAGGTCAAAGATCCACCATATAAATAAGGGACATTGTTTTCACTTTGTATCTTTTTGTCACACTGTCATATTACTTACTTTAAAAATAAAGTTTTGTGATTTTTAAAGTGGAAAAATGTCATTCAGACACCGCAGAGAAGACGACATTATGGATTAAAATCATCCCAGAATAAGAAAACATATGTGAAAAACTGAGCTTTACATCTCAGTAAATATTTTCTAAATTTGTTGCATTATTTGATAAATTGCAGACACATTAATCTAGACATTTTCTCCATCTGTGCTTATCTATAATGATCGCACTGAGTCTGAACACACCTCATCCAGCATCTAATCTAGATGTCATGACAGATGCACATATTCCTGCTTAATCGGTCTCCAGTAGTTCATACATTTATGCTCCTGCTAAGAGATTACAAGACATGCATGCTGTCAGTCATTCATCAGCTTCGCCCTCCTGCAAGGACAGGATGGGGAAAGAATCAGGCTCAGGACTATACCGTCAGATTAACATATCCAGGTAAAATAACCCCCTCTAAAAGATCCTGATTGACAACAAACCAAAGACAGATACTCCTGCAGCAGGACTGTCACCATAACATACATACGCCAACATGAAATGTTATATGCACTTCCCTTCAGTGACTTTCTATGGTGCCATTTTTAGTCCATACAAACCTCTGCTGCATGCTCTGCCTCTCTTCCTACACAAACATACACACAGCCATATGCATCCGGTCTCCTTCAAGGGCATGCCTGCCCTGAGCTTTACGATACAAGAAGAAGGAACAGAACAAGAAAAGGGAATGTTAGCAGTAACACACATGCAAGGTCACACATAGCTAAGCTGCTACTCGCAAGGAAGAAGAATGAGAGATACCCTACCATTTCTCCCACTGGTCCTCCATCCAACCCTCTCCTCCTTCTCCTCCTGAGTCCATACTGTAAGTGAGGAGGGCATCCACAATCGAGAGGAGAAGAGGATGAGAAGGAGCAAAGGGGTTAGAAAGTGAAGGAGGGAGGGAGCGAAGGAGGAGCAAGCAGGAAGAGAGCCGGAGGAAAGGAAGGAGGGGTGCAGCTCGTCCGAGTCGATGAGAGAGGCATCTCATTCAAAGCCCTGCTGCTGCCGCTCATCCGGATAGGGAAGAGAGAGATAGATGGGGTAACTGTCTGAAGCTGTGGAGGCTAAATATGCCAGAGAGGAGTGTTATATAATCTACTCTGTGTGCATCAGATTTACTACGCCACTGAAGAAACTGCTGTTGTTAGCATATTGTCCAACGACATGAGAAGCCCAAACAGGAAAAACATCAGCACGAGGACACTCCTCTCTTTCTCTCTCTCTCTCTCTTTCTCTCTCTCTCTCTCTCTCTCTTTCTCTCTCTCTCTCTCTCTCTCTCTCTCTCTCGGCTAAACAGAATAATGCTAAATTATTCATGAGGCCCTCGATCATGTATGTCTTTTCATTTTCCCTTTTCTTTCTCCTGCTCTATAGCATTTAACAGAATCTTGTGACTGTCATTTATTGTTTCTGCAGTCTTCAAGGTAATGCTGAGGCCTGGCTGGAAAAATTAAAAGATAAAGACTGCCTAACAGGTTGTTTTCCTTTTATCCTGTAGATTGCATGTTGGTAGTTAGAACTGCCACCACTGAGTTTGCATGTTCTCCCTGTGCGTGCATGGTAACCAAGCTCCCTTCCACAATTCAAAACACATGTTTGGGTTTAAAAGGATTGTAAATCAGGAGAGAAAAAAAAGAAGCAATTTCAGTGTTATGGTTGGCTCTGTGGTGATACAATAACCTTTCTGGCATCGACCCTGCTTCTTGCATGGGATAAACTTCCGTTCCCTCATAATCTGAAATTGGATGTATGCATCTTTCTGTCGGTGTTCCTTGCTATGCCTGAAGAACTTAACTAAAGGTAACCAGTGCCATCCAAATGGTCTCACAGTTGTTGGTATAAATCAGTGTTTAAAGCTCTTAGACTAAGAAACTGTCAACAAGATAAAAGATCTCTGCAGCATTTTAAAGAGCACAAAAGCACAGCAACCAGCACGACTTTAAAAGAACTGTGGATGGACTTACAGAACAGCCAAACTGAGTAAAGTAAAAACCTTTGTTTTTCATCCTGGGTTTAGACCACATCCAAGCACAGCTGGAACACACCACAGTGGTTATGTCCAATATGCACTGTAGTCCAAGATTTAAGACATTTCCTACCAAATGATGATTAGACTGTTAAAGAAAAGCTGAAAAAGTTCATAAACTATAACAATCTTTGAACACATGACCATCTGCCCTTATTTAGCCATGTAAACAGTCCTAATTTGGAATTTGTTCAAATGCCCAGCCATGTCAGTTCATTGACCTTACTGACTATGAATCTTTGTTAGTACATCACAGACCACAGCAAATGAACCATATATGTGACTTGTGACAAAGAGGTGGAGAAAAGAAGATGGAAATCCAATTTATTTAGCTTAACTAGACCAGTGACTGTTTCCAGAAACAGACAATGCAACTTTTAATATGCTAACATCAAATTACATCAACTTAAAATTAGGGCTGTCAAATGATTACAATTTTTTATCAGATTAATCAAAGCTTACAAATTAATCATGATTAATTCAATTTTCACAACTATGTCTGAAATGTGCCCGTTTTTAATGTATCAGCACAAAGAGACAATGCTACAAATATCTAATGTTAACTGACCCTCCCTTATGTAAATGTCAGATGTCCAAGGGTAAGTAAATGCAACATGTACTTCTATGTTGTTTTTAAATCATCTCTATCATGATCTTTATCATAATCCAGAATTCATATATCATCTCACCAACCGTCTCCATGGTGATAATTTCCAAAAAACCACCAGATGTGACGACTGAAGTTAAACAGCCTACCTTGATAAAAAAAAAACTAAAAAAGCATAATTTAGGTGTAAGTTTTTGTGCAGCAGTACTAAAGGTCCTACAGCAGCATAACCCAAAGTAAACGACTGCTGATAAAACAGATCATTGGTTGTTTCACAAGTTTTCCTTCACTTTTTTTTTTTTTTTTACAAATTAGATGATCACATTTGTTGCAAAATCAGTTCAATTTTTCATAAAATCTAGACCTAAAAAAAAAGGTCTTATTTGTGCCCCCCTTTTCCTGGTCAGTGCTCCTGCCAGACCCCCATCAGAACTTTTCTAGACCTGCCTTGCATAGCTGAAGTATAAACCCGGTCTACCAACAGCCAACTATTGTGTTAGAGAAGGTCCTGCCAACGATATTTTTCGGTAAATATGCGACGTGTAAACCATGAACTGCTAGATTCCTCCTCAGCGGAACGATAAACAAAAGCAACAAGAGCAAAAAGCCAATCAGCTGATCACTGACAGCCTTCATGATTCACAGAACAACATGAGAGGAAAGGTAGGAAGCAGCTGCTCCACAAACACAGAGACTACCAGGGAGCCACTAGAGCAGACATGTTGGTGCAAAACACAGGATAAATTATAAAAGAAATAAAATATGCACAGATGTGGAACCCTCTCACCAGGAAAGAGTGTGTGTTAAAACACCCTCATACTCCACAAGGGCGATGTCCATTGCTCCATTAATGTTGTGTTTATTCTCAAATCCATTCATAGAGCCAGTCAGAGAAATGACGGATGTGGCTTGTCATGAAGCGCATTCATTAATTGCATTAAAAATATTAACGCATTACATAAATTAGTGACCATTGTTAATGCGTTATGTTTGACAGCTTATAATGTTTCTCAACTCCCTGGAGTTTTGCAGCAAAAGTAAATCTCTTGGACACATCACACATGAGCCCAGACAATATGTGACAAAAGTAGCATGAAAAGCCAAAAATAAATTAAAGAGGGAATTTTCTTTTCTTTTTTTATTGCATATCCTGACATATATTTACAGCGTATTGTGTCCGTGAAAAAATAAAACAAAAAAGAAGAAAATAAAAAAGGATGTAATAGAAAGTATGGAAAGAAAGAAGAAAGAAAATTTTTAAAAAAGGAATAAGAATTTAAAACTATCTGTGAAATTTCAAATATCACTCTGTTGAGTATGTAAAGGTAGCATAAATAAATAGTTAACATGATGACAATATTGATACTAATATTCACACTGATCGCAATAATAACAACCAACAATTATAGTAATAATAATAGCAGCTATAGCAAGAGTGAGAAGGACTGTATTAATAATGATGACATTAAAGTAATATCGCTATCATCACAAATAAAAATAGTAATAATAATAATAAAATGCTCACCTCATGGGTATTATGTAGGGTGGTCAAACCCACCACTTTTATTTTACTTTTTTTTTATATATATATTAGTTTGAAAAGAAGCTAATTCATTTAAAATTTTAGGACACTTTACATTATAAATAAGAAATGGCAAAATGTGGTTAAAATATATTTTGCAAAAAAATTTGACTTAGTCCATTAAGCCAAAAATCATCAGATGAAAAAAAACTTTATCCTTATCTTAAAGTGTTTTGAATGTGTAATTGCTTCACTGTGGGCTCTTATAGTTGACAGACAGAGGAATAAAGGAGGCATCGGCTCAAATATGTCCTGTCAGCAGAACTGGGAGACAGCAGTAAAAAATCAGCAGAGGGGAACTGCAACCAGAGCAATTACTGTCTGCGATGTCAGCTTCTTCCGAGGAGGAAATTCAAATCAACCCTTTTTAAGTTCCTACGCTCTTTAGTTAAAAGAAGAGACCTAGAAAACTACAAGAAAAAGAAAGAAAAAAAAAGGCCAAACCACAAAACATCAAAGTCTAAGACAGACATATAAACATCCCCCCCCCCCACACACACACACACAAATTCATCTGTCTGGGCAGATCCTGTTACCAGAGTCATGTAAGCTGCAAGTTACAAGATGAAAGGAAAAAAAAGTGTGTGAATAAGTGAGAAACGGTGAGTCAGTTGGAGAAAGGGCTATATCTATCCAAATTCATAGTGTAGTCAAACTAAAGTCAACCAACATCATATTAGAACTCAAAAAAAAAAAAGTGCAGCAAACCACTAAATGCAACCATAAATTGCATGCTTACCTCTATCACCAACTGCAGCTTAGATACTCAGTTCATTTATTTCTTTAGGCAACAGTTCTTCAACACATCTTTGCTGAAAAGTTAGGCAGTTTGCAAATGCATATATTTTTAGTTCTTGTTGTTTACTATCCAGATGATGGTAATGCAAGCTTTGTAGATGAGGTTAAAAAAAAAGATTGCACTAGGCTACCTCTATATCTTATCAAGCAGTTTACAATGGAGACAAATTAACAGCACAGCTTTATTTCACTCACATGCTTTGTTAGAAAATGTTAAATGTTAAAATTTACTAGGAAGTAAAGTAACCATCTCTTTTAGGCTCAATGTGCTCTAGATAGACGGATACATTTCAGCTCAGACAGAAAGCCCTTTATAAAGTTTTTAAAAAAAAAGTATAGGAACAAAGAATTCAAAACCAAAGTCCACATAAAATAATTTTTCATCACCTGTTAACTTATCCCTGCTAAGAGTGAAAGCTGTAGCCACTGTTGCCAAATTGGGTTATTTGGTTCACATTAAAAACTTTTTCTGGTTTCATGTTGCTGCAGTTATTATAGAAATCATCATCATCATCCTCATTTAGAATAAAATAGAAAGTAATTCGGAATTTTATTCATTCATGTTGTTCTGCACATTCTACACAAACATTTCTAGATATGCTCTCTGGCATCTGAGACGGTCAGCACAGTCACAGTGAGAGACTATTTAAAGTAACACAGTGCACAGAAATACACTGACCAGCCATAATAATGTTAAATTTAGTATCACTCCAAAAATGGCATTCTGGTATTCACATGAAGGTTTTTTTGACACCTGACATTTACCTGAACATTGTTTTTTTGTTTTTTTTTAAAAAATCAATATGTATCTTTAAAACCTTCAAAATATATTTCTGTGTTGTTTTGATGGCACAGTGACATTTATTATGTACATGGCTTCACACGCCAGCAATTGGATATCAACACACTGGCAGTTTGGAAATGTGGCTGATTCATTAAGGAAACGTAAGAAAATTATTGGAGAAGGGAACAAAAAAGAGAAAGGGACAGAGCAAGAGATAGAACAAGAAAAGTCAACATCAGACTTATTTCTACAGGCTGGAGAGCACTTGGAATACAGGAGGTATCAAGATGGATGGTGAATTAGCAGTTATTACTGAGAAAATCTTCCAAAATTCAGTAGTGCTTCTTTAATCTTCAGAAGCACACTCACTGCCATCCCCTCTCACAGATTAAACAGCCTCTGTTAAACCTCAGCATGGATATAAATTTAGCTGAATTCATTTTTGTAACCAAGCCATCATCCCGTACTGCCACTGTGTGTATGTGTGCCTGTGTGTTCACCAGCCCTGTGTAACAGCAGAAGCTTTATTGGCTTCAACGCGGCGCAATCAATGAGAATAATGACCACATCTTAAGGATACTATGAACCACCAGGCGGCCGAAATTTCTAGTGAGTCAGATCTGTGTTTTTTTTTCTACATCATTTTTGATGAATATTCATAGCAATGAAAGAGTTGTTTACCGGCTAAAGCAACTGACAGCTTTTCAAAACCAAATTAATGAGTAAAAAAAAAACACCATAATCCCTCATGGGTTGAAAAGGAAACTAAGAAGATGCAGGGCAGGACCAACACAGAGAGCAAAGCAAAGAAAACTATTTCTGTCAATTACTCTGATAGAAAATGTGAGGTTGCTTGTTAACAAGATGGACAAGACTAAAGTCCTTACAGGGACAAAAAAAGGAATAAAGAGAATGTACTTTTATACATGTTGGCAGTAGGAATATATCCTGGACTTTCATGTGTCTATACATGTGTCTTTACATGTGTCTTTACATGCGGCAGTGTGCCTCATCAGCAAATTGAAACATCAAAGTTAGTGTGGACATCCTGAACATGAAGTTGTTAAGGAGAGGATTTGCACTCTGGACACTGCTACCTGAAAGTTTTTGTTCATATTATTGGAGAGTTTGCGTGTTCTATTCTGGTAGTATCTTCCAACTCTCCAACAGTTTGTCAGCTTCTCCTTCTCATTTAGACTTGGTGATGGCGGAGCCTTAGTTACTCTGGGAAGGCTGTTGGAAACGCATCCAATCTGAACACTACTGCCGGACATTCATAGATAAGGTAAGAGAGTGAAGTGAACATGTAAAGGATACAAGATTTGAACCACCACCCTTCTGGTGATAGGACGACCTGCTCTACCACCTGAGCATCTGTCATCCCTCTTTAAAGTTACACTGAAAAATGTGCTTTGCTTACAGTAACTTTATTTCAATATTGATTTTACTTCACACAACTTGACTGGTGCCTAGGATCAGATTAAAAATGCTAAGGAATCTGAGGCTCTGATATCTCAGTCACTGCATATCTCCACAAAGAGACAGCAGCCGGTTGGGGAGAAATGGATGATTCAACCACAGTGTGCGCAGGCCGGAAGGTGACGGAAACAAATGTGCCAACATATGGCTGCTCTGGAACTAAGCCAGTCCTGGGTTGTGGATTGTCTGGCTTCCTTTAATTTGCCAGGCACAACTCTTACATATTAACTAATTTAGTTCAATCAAAAACAACACAAGAAAAAAAAAAAAGCAAGTTTAAGCTTTTGATTAAGTTCCATTATCACTATATTCTGCTGCTGGCTGAATTCTTACCATAAACTATGATTTTGACAGCAAAAATAGAATTAAATATTGAAATAACACTTGTCTAACTTATGCTAGTGACACTTTTGTGTCAAAAAGGGACAAGCCTGAGGGCGGGTTTATGTCTGTTGCAATCCCTCAGGGGGGATATTGTTCATGGGGCTTCATCCATTCAGCAATCCCACTAAATGACCAAAGCTTCTTCTCAGGCTGTCACGTGAGACACTGGGTGTATAAAAGCAACAGCGTGCAGCTTATCTCTATAATAATGGGTACAAAAGAATTTTTCCTCCTCTGCAGAATATTCCACGAATCAAAATAACCCAAATTAGACTGACAGACCAAACACCTAAATTATGCAAATATGCATAAAGCTATTTGGCTCATATGGACAATAAGACATATTTATCACATTATTACACTTCTGTCAAGGTTTGAAGTTGACTGGAGGCATTAAGCAATACATCTTGAGTCTGAGAGGAAAACCAACTAATGAGCCACAGTGTTTGAAGGTGTGCAACTATGCTTTCTTGTACAAGCATATCTATGCAAAGCTTGAAAAAAAATTAAATAAAAATAAACACAATTACAGCTGGCATTAAGAAAAATATCGACAAATGCGTCACATCCATGGATATCTAATTGGTAAAGCTGTTGATTTACAAGCCTGTGAGGATTTAAGGTTGGAGCAGATTATATATAAAAAAGTAGGCTATGCGAAAAAAGCTCCGTGGAGAACGCTGCTCCTGCTCAGCTCAGTCCTCTGGGGACAGACACGCCCAAATAATACAAAACACTCAGAAAGCCGGAGAGCTTAGCGAAAACAAACGCAGCTGCACCGGCTTCGAATAGCCAGCATCAGCACCCTTTCAGATCTGCAGAGCCGCGGTGGCCCCGCGCTCGTCCACAACCTCCAGCACAGAAAGCAGACCAGCAGCTCGGCTGCAGTCTGCCTCCCCCTCAGCTAGGCTTCGTACCTGAAACTGGCAGGAGATTTCACTTGGACGCTGCGGCCGGAAGGTGTTGTGGATTTCCTCTTCTCTCTGTCGGCCATGCCGCCGCTCTGTCATTTCTCCTCAGGCTCCACTATGTACAGCCGCCCGGCACAGACACCTGAGAGGTGCGGCGAGGTCTCGAAAACGTGGTGCTTTCGCAGACTGTGGGAAATATGGCAACTTTGGCGGAACTGTGTTGCAATAGACAAACTAACCGATTGTTAGTAATTTACCTTAGCAGAATTTCTTTGGGAAGTAATGCTGAAGTAATGGTAATGACCAAGGGCGGGTTATAAAGAGAGAACACGCTGTGTGGTATGTCTCAAAATATTAGAATCTGACAATATGAAGCCCCTTAGGGAGTTCTCATCCTGTTGATTAGCTACTTTGGTCAGGGGTGCCTAAGTGTGGTCTTCGAGATATACTATCCTGCAACTTTTACATGGTAACGACCCATTCATTTGATTCAGGTGTGTTGGAGAAGGATTGCATCTAAAAGTTGGCCGCTTTAGAAAACAATACTCAACTGCCGTAAATAGCTGCCGTTGTTTTACTAACGCAGCATCTGTCTCATTGAAAGACAAAAAAGGGCCCTGCAGAAAAAGTTTGGGAACCACTGATAGTGTTAGTTTAAAGGGGTTTGTGTTTTGTTCTAAATCATTAAACTGTGAGCTTACAACAGTTTCCAAGCACTCTGTAGTATTAAACTACCCTGCAATGAAGAACAAAGAAGAGAAACTAAAGGATTTTGCGGAACTTTGTTCTGTTAGGGTTCATCTTTCATTCCTCAAACAACTTCACGGCATTAAAATGGTTTGTTTGACTCTCCTTGTGTCAAAAAGACAAACATTGGAAGTTGAATACAAAATTACATGCTGTCAGTTTTTCTTTTTTCTTTTTTTTACTACAGTAGTGTATGTGCAATATCAATATTAATATTTATTTTGGAGTATGCTAGGCTGGGCTGGCTTGGCGAGTACTGTATAGAGTGTAAATGAAAAAAAAAATGCACCAAGTGTTGCAGCACTTTATTTTCTACCATAAGTACTATTTTTTTCTAAATGTATGTTTTTGGTTATAATGGGAATATAATAAATGTATGTAGATAGGTTTTCAGCAATTATATTTGACTAATGGCTTTAAAACAGCATGGGTACATATCTGTAAATTAATCAAGTCAGTGTTAAAGATACGATGATTATCCTTTTCAGTGATTAAATATTTTGTAAAACTTTACTCAAAGCATAGTTTATTTGCACAGTTGGAAATTAAACTTATTAGGTGTTGGTCAACATACTGTGGTCATAAAATCAAACTCAAACCATTGGCTCCGTTATGTAAATTTTTTTTTAACTGCAAACAACAATAAATCCACTAGAGGGCAGAAAACTTGAGTCAATAAGTTTTCAACAGAATTTAAGAAACATGTTTATACTTCAGACATACTGTAGTTTCCCAGATGATAATTCCCCTCTATGATTTATTAACTAATATAATATATTATAGCAGTTTATTTTTGGTAATGTTTCTGATACACAGTAATGCTGCCATCTATGGGAGGGAAGTGAAAACTAACATGGTATTTCATCTGGACTTTTCAACATAGGGCTTAGTGTAATCTGAACAAATAAGTTCAATTTGTCTAAGTTCTGAAGGCATTTGGTGTTTATTTTCACTTTTGTATGCAAGTTGCAGAAATGTTGCACAAATGACTTTCAAGTTGAGCATGAAGTTTACATGTTAACTTTAACATTTAAACCTAAATGGACTTGAAATTTATAACAATACTTCAGTTTCCTCACTAGCCAATATCAGTCAGTATATTTATTTTTTTAATTAAGCGCTTTTTAAACCAAGAGTTGCACTAAGTGCTGTTTGGCAAATAATAAACAAATCTGGGGCAATAAAGTATCATAAAAAAATTTAAAACAGTGAAACAAACAAACAAAAACAGTTCTCTTGTGAGGAAAATGCCCAGACTATTGAAACCCTGGCAAACCAGCAATAAAATCTAAAAGAGATCATTTTAACAAGCAGAAAGCCAGTGGTCAGAAACTATCCAACTAGTTATTGGAAACTAATGCAGGTGTAATATGTGTAATTACCACAAGTAATAATCCTGATGGCACGCCGTAAAAATTGCTGCTGCCTCAGTCCACCTGATACTGTTGTTTATATGTTGTTGTTGTCTACTCTTAGATGGGTTTGTACTGAAAAAAGAATTTTGTTGCACCTCTTGTAATGACAATAAAGTTTTCATTTTCATTCATTTATTCAGTTTCACAAACATTAGGAAACACTTTTTTTTTTTTATTCCGTCATTAATATCCTTATAACTCAAATACAGTGTTCTATTAAATATAAAACAAACAAACACAAAGAAATTTTTCAATACTAATTTATTTAAGTCGGGCCAGCCCAGGCCAAGACATTTAAAAAAAAAAAAAAGTACAATAAGAGCTGCTCAAAAATTTAATCCATGGGCAATGTTTTATATATATATATATATATACATCTATATA
>JBAMHW010000001.1:6722951-6735887 GCA_037177495.1 Rhadinocentrus ornatus
ACTCCAAAAAAGGTGGGTACTCTGAACTGCTGCTCGGTGCATAAGCACAAACAACAGTCAGGACCCGTCCCCCCACCCATGATCCACCAACGTTGCTCTAATATCAACCGAAATATATTTCCGTGCAAAACCTCTTTGGCCATGTCCTACTCCTCTCTCTCTCTTTGTCTTCCTCTGCCTCTACCTCCTGCTCTCCCTGCTTCCATGCAAAGTTCTCAAAATGGCTCAACTGAGACCTATTTGTGGTTGGCTGATTGGTGATCATATTTGTATGTTAAGTTTTCAGGTGTGTGTCTTAAGTGTTTCTAGTTACCCAATGTGGTTTTTTTTTATACATGTGTTTTCCCAATGGTAACAATGAGATTTCATACATGAACGAAGTGTCTTATGTGTGAAATGGTGTGTAGCGTGCAGGAGCAAGTGTGTTGCAGAACTGCAACTAAAATGCAATGCAGCACTTTTGTTTAAGGTTTGGCTACACTGTGTTTAAGGTAGAGTAACAAAAGCTTCCAGTTTTGTTACTTTGGTCTAAGCAGGTGTCTATAGTGTTCAAGCAACATGCAAAAACTGTAAAACATCTGCTCCTCATTTAGTGATTAGCTCCCTCAGTGTAAATACTAGGGATGTGCGTGACTAATCAACTAATCAGTTTGTCAAAATGGCACGCAATGTCAACAACTTTTTAAAAAAGTTGACTGTTTAATGTTTGGGAGAGAGTAATATCTCAAAGCGTAGAGACATGGTGCTGTTCACAGCACCATAGAGATGTGACGTTCATGAACAAATCGATTCTTTTGAATGGCTCTTTTAAATGAACGATGGGAACCGAGTCAGCCTTTCATTTGTGAGCCATTCTTTTTATATACAAATTTTGTATATAAAAACACTGCCTTCATCACATTTGTGACATCACAGAAGTCTGATGTCCAACACGCTCCATTCATATGAAGCATCTATGGGCAGAGAGTAGTGTTGGAAACAAATACTGTGAGTTAATTTAAAAACATTTACTAGAATTTGCACTGACTGCTCAGGTTTATCATTTTTTTAATATTTTTCCTACGTTTTTAAATCTTGTATGGTAGATTTATTATAGGTACATATTTTGATTGTTTGTCATTCTTATATATTGTGAAATTTTGGGAGACATGAACATTAACACCTTCCAGTTGGGTCCTTAGGCAAGACCCTTAACACTATTGCCTAACCATTGTAAGTCGCTTTGGATAAAAGTGTCAGCTAAATGAGTGTAATGTAACATGAAAAACTCATTCTGCATAGCTGGATTTTCAAAAGTTAACAAGGACCTCTGAAGTCAGGGACAGAGCTAGAGGGGTGTCTGAAAATTCCCTGATTTCAAGCTGTCAAATGGTCCCGTTCATGCACACACTGATGGCGGAAGCTGGCATGCAAGGCGCTCACCACAACCCATCAGGAGCAATTTGGGGTTCGGTGTCTTGCCCAATGACACCTCTACATGAAGTCAATTTAGCTGAGGATCGAACCGGCAACCCTAGGGTTACAAGACGACCAGTCTACCTTGCCGAGCCACGCTGCCCCAAACAATTCAAGTGATCATGTAAACAGGATAATCTGATATGTTCTATCAGATAATAGTAGATATATGATTACGAGAAACCAGATTATCACCCCTAGATTTATGTCATAACATCAAGATGGAAGTGAAACAGCCTTGCCCTTTCCTGTTAATAAATCCAGCGGTGAAGTCTACGTGATTGTCTGGTATAACTGCTGGAAAAGGTCCCGAATTTCCCCAAACCACTGAGGAGATGCTGCTATGTGAGTGTGTGTGTGTGTTTGTGTTGTAGAAGATGAAAACTTTCCCATTAGTGTTGAATGTTTAGTTTCAAGATGCTGCTTTAGTTCAGAAAAGCTTTATTGTTATTTACTGATGTCTTTATTTACCTCCAGGTCACTGGCTGGTGAATAGTTAAAGTCTAGCTGTTAAAGACCCTTTTACATCTTATGCTGCAACATTTAAATTTGGAATATAAAACCAGCCTTTTAGGATCTCACCTTTGTGTGGGTGTATACAATATGTATTAATGAGGCTGGTGGTTGTTGTATGTGTGTGTTGCACCAGGACAGGGGTGTTCGAGACTGGGAAGGAAAAATCAGAGTATACCACTAGACTAAACTAGGCCGTACTACTGATTAAATCTACAGTTTTACTGTAGATACGTGCAAAGACCGCTGTGTTTCATGTTTGCAGTTATTCGTGTAGATTTTATCAACGTGATTGTCACGTCTACTACTGTTATTTAGCAGATGCTTTTTTCCAAAGCGACTTACATCTGAGAGAACAGGAGAGTACATAATGGATAAGTGCTGCTCAGACTGCTGTGAGTCCAATTGGACACTGGTGCTGCCTTGCAGTGCTAGAGGATTTTTTTGTTTATTGATTTAGATGAGGCTACCTGATATAAATTATGCCACATTTGATTTAATAATTTGATTTACTTTGAATGCTTAGCTACATTATGATTTAATGACCTGTCCTGTCTCTGCATTTCCATGGATTTACTCAGGAAAATAACATGTTTTTATTATGTTTGCAATCTAAATTTATCATATACATAAATATATGCATTCAGGCATAATTTCCATCTATCCAGATAGGAGAAATTTAATACATTTAAACCTTGAGTACCATATTTCATAATTAAAACTATATAATTGAGCCAATTTTCCCCCAATAAATTACATTTCCATAGGAAATGAATGGAGAAGGAACAACGTTCCCTCCCCTGTGTCTTGCCCATAAGTTTGAAAATAAATACATATTGAAGCACATATTGCAGTCTTTGGCTCTAAACAAGGTACCACAATGCCCAAGAAAGCTTAAATAAAAAGCCTTTTTTACTGCCTTAGATCAACAAGATTCCTCTAGCAGGGTGTGGGCTCAGCCCCCAAAGTTCCCAGGTCCAGGAAACGCCCCTGGGCACCACCTTGTTCAACCAAGACCGGATGTTTTTAAAATAAAAGAAAGTTACATCCCTACATGCTCTGAAAGAAATCTGATAATGGACTGAAAATATGATGAAAAGGCTGCATTGTCTTAATCTGTCAGCAAAGATTACTTGCAAAGAAACAAGTGTTAACTTTAATTTCTTTGCATCAAAATTGTCTGAATCACAAAGAAATCGCTCCTAAAGGCATTGCACCTGAAAGAACTATATCAGCTCCTAAAAAACTCCAAGGAGGAGTTAAACTGCTGTGACAAAGGCTTCAACTTGTCAGTAATGAGGAGCTTGCAGAACAGTGTCAGTGGGATGGTGTGAGTACTTCTGCAGGCACTGTTAGAGAAATGCTTTTGGACAATGACCAAACGTTGAGGGGCAGCAAAGGAGCCACTTCTCTCCAACAAGAACATCAGGGACAAGCTGAATTTCTGCAGTACAAGGACTGGACAGCAGAAGAAAGGCACAAAGTTATATTCTTTTTTTTTTTTTTACCCTGTCCTGTCCAGCATCTAAACAAACAGAATGGTGTTCTGTGTACCATATTTTGCCAGACAGATTTGCTCTTCCAAGGGAGACACGTTATATAAATGGCTGCCCTTGATGTTTAAAATATTTTTATTATAATCTTATTTTCTTCAGTCTTGATATGTCAGTGCCAAACCTGACAGGGAGATAGAGGAAGAGAGAAAAGGAAAAAAAACCCCAAAAGGACAGAATTGAAATGTGAAAGTACAAATTGTTTAGGCTACCTATATCACATCAGTATGTACAAAACCAAAATAAACTACCACAGTACTACATCGTACACAAATTTATATTTTAAGATGAGGGCATCTTCTGGATATTTAGGACATCTAAAAAATTGATTGCGAGAAAAAAGATTGCTACTATAAGTCCTGGTCTCACTCTCAGCTCTTTTACAAAGCATTGCTCTAACCAAGAAATGGTATCAAAGCATTCTCCAAAGGTAACTTTTTGAAAATTTTAGAAAACTACATTTACTCACCTGGCTAAATCAATGGTCAGGATGACAAGGGCTCGTGGTGTGATGAATACATGGTGTGTCAGGTAGTATTCCTCCTGTCCGGCAAAGTCCCACAAGAGGAAACGGACTCCCTTGGCATAGAGTTGACTAATATCAATTCCCTCAGTCCGGTCCTTCACTGCCACTGCCACTGGCTTCCCTTCCCTCAGGCTGCGGCATAGTGTGGACTTCCCTGCCATGGAAGATCCCAGGAACATGACCTTAACTGTCCAGGCAGTGTGTGTGTTTGGGTTTTCCTCTATTTGAAGGAAGTAGCTCTGAATGTCCATGACCCCTCCAGCACAAACCTCCTCTGGTGGGCACTTGAGTGGGTTCCTTGCGGCTTGAAACACTGTCAGTGCACAGCTATCTTTCCAGAAAAGCTGAGGAGGAAGTTCACTCAGATGGTTCTTCTCAACCCAAAGCTCCTTCAGCTTTGGCAGACCAACTAGTGGCTGAATGTCTTGCAGGTAGTTTTTAGAAAGGTCCAAGTAAATAATACTTAGGCACTGGTTTATATCAGAGGGAAGCTTGGCCAAGCGATTTGTGCTGAGTTTTAGAAATTTTAACTTTCTAAGATGAGGAAAGATTCCTTCTGGAATCAATCTAATATTGTTCTGGTTCATATAAAGTGCCTCTAATTTGTGCATTTTGTGCATTTCCAGAGGAAACTCCATTATCTTGTTCCTGGAGAGATTAAGCTCTGTCAGGTTGATGAAGTTAGAAATGCCCGTGACACATTTCAGTTTATTCCTCTGTAAATCCAAACTTGTACACAAGCTTACATGTGTTACAAGATCCGGAGGTAGGCTCTTCAGATTCTGTCCTGACAGATCCTTCTTCTCCCAACTGTGCTCTGCGTAATGAATGAATGAGTTTTCATTAAGTGTAAGAAGCTGGAATTAAATCTAAAAAAATAAACGTATATAATTAGAGATCATTAGATCTTCCTGGCATCTGCTAGTGAAAACACATCTGATAAGACTCATACGCTTAAACTTTTATCAGATCAGTTGATCCAAGTTGGTTTTCCTACATTTCACATGTTTAAGTAAAGGGGCACTGACAAAACACTGAAAATGCTGTTGCTGCTTCAGTATGTTGGTAATATGGTATCGCAACTACACTAACAAATTGTTTGAATTATTTTTAATTCATTTATTTATTTAAATACGCTCAATTCTGTGTAATTTTAAAAAGCAAAATGTTTGGAGCACAACATAAAAGCAATGGACACAGCCCCTTCGATAAATCTTTCAAAAATTATGCTCCTGTATAACAGATACAAAATCAAAATTCCACGCAGTAATTACAGATCTTTCAAAAAGTTTGAATACATAAATTTCATGTTACTTACGATTTAAAGAGGCCATTTTTCATATATATTGAAATATCTGTTGTGCAGTTTTCTGGTTTACTGATTTCTTTAGGAAATGTGCTAATAGTAAAGGTCTGACTGCAAACCAGCACGTCCCTCCCACAGAACAGGAAGTAACAACTCAGTAACTTCCCTGTTTTGAAGGACATTGTTTGTCACCATAAAATATTTTATTAAAAAAAAAGAAGAAGCAAAATAACTATCATTTCACATAACTTATTAACATATCCAGTGACCAATCTAAAATGACCAATATATTTTTTCAAAGGAAAATAATTCAATAAAGAAGCTTCTGCAAATCTTGGTCCTCTGTGTTACTGGAGTGTTATGGTGGCGTCAATATGAAAAGGGCTGAAAGTCAAGTTGTCTTTATTGTTGTTTCAGCCATATTTATTGTACACAGTGAGACGAAACAACGTTTCACCGGTAGCAATTGGTTTTATACGTAACTGTTAAAACAGTAGACAAGACAGGTACATTAAATAGAATAAAGAGTCAGTGCATCCACACACACTGAGGGCCACACACACAGTGGGCATACATACACACACCCGCACTCACTCGCATTCATTCACATTCATTCACATACTCCCACACATGTTTACACAAAGTGCACAAAGTGCAAAGGACAGGAGTAACGCAAAACACGCACACGAGACAGGGGCATGGCTTGAACAGAGGTCTGGGGTATCCAGCAGCAAAGGGAAAAAAAGTGCAAAAGTGCATAAGGTGCAGTACGCTAGTTTGCATTTACGTTGCAAGTTGAGTTGCAGGTTGAAATTACATTAACAGGTGGAGGTAGATTGACAGGTTGATTTGAAAAAAAAAATAAAAAGAAGGTTGAGTTAATGTTATTTAAGTTGGTATAAGTACTGCATTAGGAGTGGTTGAGCAGTGTGACTGCCTGGGGAAAGAAGCTCCTTCCCATTCTGGAGGTGCGGGCCGGGACGTAGTAGGGAGAAGAGTCCGTGTGAGGGATGTATAATGTCCTTAACAATGTTTATAAATGTAAAGCATTAAACATGACACTGTCTATTCAGTGAAAGCATGTCAAGTTAATGCGTTTAGAAATTTCTAAATATAAACTATAATCTGAAATAAAACCCTTCAACAAGCATCATGGTTGTGTGCTATGAACTGACAATAACTAAGTTTCGCTTCAACATTGGTTGTGCTGAGAATAGTTGTGTGTCTTAGGTTTCCATTTGTTGGATAAAGTCCTTTTAAACCATTTCATAGCTCCTAATTTCTGCTGTAAATTTTCTGTTCATTTGTCAAAGTTCAAGCGAGATGTGACTACAGATATTTACTGATCACGCTGACTAATCTTTTGCCCTTAAATGAACTTGCCAGGGATTTACAAGATTGTTGGCTCAAGACACTTTTATGTTTCATTTAGGTCATTGGACTGTTTGAGTAACTGAGTAAAGATCTTTTACCCTTGATATATTCTGAAGGTAATTGTAGGCTGATTTTGTAATTCCCTTAATGTGTGAATAACAAGCAAAATCTACTTGGACTGGAAATTACATAATAAAAATGAAAGATAAGAAGTAAATCGAGAACTAAGACATGCAGAAAGCATGTTTGTTTATTAAACAAATATGTATCATATATGTAAATACATTATATATATAAATATCACAAGACACATTTGATGAGGCCACTTTTAAGAAGGCAACGTTCTTTTAGATGGCGACCACGTTCATAATCCACTCTGTATTCTGTGAAGAATCATTTCTTGAAATGATGAATGCCATTTAGTTGCTCTGCCATTGGTTAGAGCTACAGTGTGGAACCAAGGTAAATGCAAAATTTGCCACCATAACAAATGTTGTGTGTTGTGTTACTGCTGCAACAAGTGTCCACTCCTGGGATTTTCCGTCTCTTCGTCAGCTAAGTCAGCTGTAACAACAGATTCAGGTGATGTTTGACCCCAACCAGTAAGCTTATTCTTAGCCAGTGGCTTTAGCAAGCTGACTAAAGGAATAATCCACATACCTAATCCCTTCTGAACCTTTAGTGACCCTGGCTCCAAAGCACTTTATGTAATTACTTACAGTAGTGATACCCTCATTATTATGACTAAAAAAACCTTTTGCATGTTACAGACTAGACATCTGCATTTGAGTTGAACGTTTTCAGTCAGAGAATATCTCCTGTTTGACATTTAACTGCAGCATTTTGCCAGCTGTTACCATAGAAGCCAAAATGAGTAGAAAACACTGCAAGTTGACCAAGTAAAGTAGCTATGCAGCCATATTTAAAAAAAGTCATCCAATCCTGCTCCACCAGTCGATCTGTTGACCGTACTTGCCTCCAACATCATTGTAGGTAAGTAAGGTAAATAAACCTTTATTTTATTTAACACCTTTTAAGATCACAAGGTGCTTCACAAAAAAAAACAGCATGAGAAAAACAAAACAGAACAGACGAAAACAAAATTTTTAGACAAAAGCAGGTTTAATAAAGGTACAATTTTAGCTGCCTTATTACTGAGTCCACAGATCTCAGATCTAGAGGAAGAGGAAGAGAGCTCCAGAGAGCAGGAGACACTTGCGTATGAATGTTTGGTGGTGGACAGAGAGACCATTGGTGTGAGCTGGATCCCACGTTTCATGTCTCATTTTTATTGTTGGGGACCACATGCAAAAAATTTACACAGGGTAAAGATGTAAAAAAGTGCCATTTAGTTTTACTTCTGTAAATTGTAATGAAATTACTTTACTAATTACTGCATTTGAAAAGTAACATCACTACTTATTACTTTACTTTACCATTTCTTACTTCACCACATAGACATGGACAAATATAGCCGAATCATCACTGCCTGTCTGCATAGTGTTTACTGTATATCGTAAGCAAAATGGCTTTAAAAATACAAGAACAACATGGCTGTCTGTGAGAAGAAATGGACACACTTGTCTCATAATCATTTTATCTAGTATTTTTCTAAACCTAGGCGATTCAACAATCGACAGGGGGAGCATGTCTCCTACAATAAACCCTGCAACTAGCTTGTTAATTTCTGTCTGTTACCGGCTGCTGCGCTCCAGGAAATGTTGAAAAAAGCTTAGCTTGTTTAGGAGGGGTTGGCTTCCACTGACCGGCGAGCAGGATCTTTCATCACAAGTTTGGACTGAAGCTGGACTAAACTGAAAATAATGCGAATATCGCCACTGACCAAAGCCTGCATCTCAGACTCCAGCTGCATTTTTGTTTTCCTTAGTAGGCGCACAATCAGCTACGTCATGCAAATCGATCTCTATGGCAACGAGCCCAGGCAAGCACATGCACAGGCAGCAGCATGCGCACCACTTAAAACAGATTAGAACTTTGCACATAGGCAAACACGACTTGAGTAACGCATGAAAAAATCAGTTACTGTTCCAGTAATTTCGCTACCCATATTTTAAGTGTAATACATTACTTTACTTTGTTACCCAAAAAAGTAATTTAGTTTACCCCCAACACTGGTCATTATTATGAAATCTTTTTGATTTTGTAAAATTTTTTCCTTCTTGACTTGAAGATCCTTTTTTTCCCCCCTCAACATAAAAAATTAGATTTTCCCAAATATTATGAGCTACGACCCCCAAATTACAGATAGTAAGTTAGTGTTCACAACAACTAGTTAATTGTATGATTTAACAAGTGGGTCATCCTACGGCATCCTCTAAATGTAAGGCCTGAAAATTGTCAAAAACATATTAAATAAGGATAAAGGGGGTTTTGATGGATTATGTTAACAGCTGTTACAAAGCACCCATATGGTGAAAATTGTTTTGCCAAGATAATACCAAAGTTGGATTTTTAAATTACCATCTGTAATAACTTAATTTCTAGACGCCCAATAATAAAAGTATGCGAGGCTTGAAAAATATCAGAAAAATAATATATATGGAGGATTAGGTGGTTTGTGCAAGAAAATGTCAGAGCAACAGCAGGGATACTAAACAGCAGCAAGGCTTCATTCATTTTAGTCACGTGAGAAAAGACATAACAACATGGACTTGGTTTTCTTTTTCTTTAATTTGAACTTTTAATAAGACCTGCTCTCATCAACAGACAATTCAATGAACATTGCTTTACTATACTTTGATGTTGTGTGCATCGTAAAGACAACAATAACAAAATATCATAAAAAAAGACATAGTATAAAATCGCAAAATGAATAATAAAAAAGCAATATAATTATTCATTATTTACACATCAACACTTAATGGCAAGAAGGCTGCTGAGTTGCATTAGCAAGCACACGTACAGTACATGAACCATTTAAAAATTTCTTGTTTCTTGATTTATATTCATAACAATATAATTAAATGTAGCTATTACGATATTTCAAATACTCTAAGCGAAGAATAATGCAGAGAAAAGAAGCCACTATATGTTTCTCATTATGCTCATTGTCTTTGTGATGTTCTATTAATATTTCATAGGACCAGATACCAAATTGTAACCAAAAATACAAGTTCTCTGAATATACTTCATGCTTTGATAATAACAATAAAAACTGTGTTTAAGAGGTATGATTCACACATAAAAAGACTCTTAAATAGTTATATTTAGGTCTGTTTGATTGCAGCCACAACTGATTTCTATTTGTTGGCATTGCACAGGCCATGGTGCTCTCAGAGTTCAGAAGTGTGCACTCTTTCTTCTATGCTCCAGCACCCATCCTGCAGGGTTCATGTCCAACCTCAGCATGCTAAGAACCCATGGGTCCTGTTGAGCACCTTTAATAAACTCGTCCATGCTGATATGACCTTAAAACAAACAAACAAGAACAACAGGATTTATCATTTCTGTTGATATAATCATCAGTTGTCTTTTTATAGTGCTTCTCTGGTAATATTGACATGACATTCCAACACTAGGTTCCTACCATCTCCATCAGAGTCAACAGCACCCAATATTCGATCCACAACTTCATCGATTGAAAGCTGTGGCTCTGTAATGTCTGTCTTTGAACATTTCTTAATTCGATAAATGCTCTAGAAAAAATAAAAAGACAATGTTAGTCAATATTTCAGTCATTGAATAGTACAGGTCATCCACTTATTATGTTTCAAAGCCGGTGTATAACACACAATGAATATCCAGAATTTGAAATTATGTTATATTATTAGCATTTGTGCTATAATATTGTTCTAACTTTGACTAGTATTGTAAAACTAGTTACTCCCTTGCAAAAGAGGTTTTTAATCTCAACTGTACTTTACTGGTTAAATAAAGGTTAAATAAAATAAAATAACAACAAAAACACTACAACATGACACTTTTTGAAAAAGAGAAAAGAAACCATACAGATTTAAACATTTAAAGTTTTTATAATTTAATGTCTAATGTATCATTTGTAGTCTGATTACAACTGCATTATTTTATGGTTGAAAACTTCAAACAAAACCCTATTTGATTCAATCTGATTCTTGTCTTATGCCTCCTGGTGGACATCTTTTGCATTACAGTTATTCTGATATATTACACAGTTACAATAACCTTATGCATAATAATAACATAATTATTATTATTATTATTATTATTGTTATTATTATTATTATTACTATTATTATTATTATTATTATTATCATTATTATTAATAATAATTTCTTTATAATTGTTTTACATTTTGTCAAAGGGCAAATAAACAACGAGTTAAAATTAGGCCGTTTTAAGCTTGAACAAGAAATATCATGATAATTAAAAAACGAGCTATAATCACTGCTTCATGATTGCCTTATTGCTGCAGTTTGAAAGGATGGTGGGAAAAGTACTGGTGTATTGTTTGTTTTCACACAAACTTCCATCAGTGCCAAAAGTTAAGTATTTTGTTTTCACTTAGTGAGTGACTGTTAATGTGGAGGCACAGAGATGGGAGGGCATATTATTATAGTATTATAGTATTATTATAGTATTATAGTAAAATGAAACATTAATAGGAGCTCCACTGAGTTGCATCATTTGATTCTTAAGTTTAAA
Source organism: Rhadinocentrus ornatus (assembly GCA_037177495.1). Classification (NCBI taxonomy): domain Eukaryota; kingdom Metazoa; phylum Chordata; class Actinopteri; order Atheriniformes; family Melanotaeniidae; genus Rhadinocentrus; species Rhadinocentrus ornatus. Next base: position 6,734,320 of record JBAMHW010000001.1, read on the forward strand.
CCTAAAATATGGATTCTTTCAGAAGGGGAAAGAAATACGACAATCATCCCTTTACAAGCCTACTGTATTTTTTGCAACAGCTATAAGGAATTATGCTGAAAGGCTCATTGGACTTACATCAATTATTGATTTTAACTCGCTCCTGTCCACATAGCCATTGCCGTCTTTGTCATACACTTTGAATGACCAGCGGAGTTTGTGCTCCAGATCTCCCCGGAAAACAAGATTCAGCGCTGCCACAAACTCAAGGAAATCTATTGTGTTGTCCTAAAAGATTAAATGAGAAAAATTAGATCATTAATCACAAAATTAAGACTAACAATTAACTGACTTATACTTACATGAATCTATTGCCCTCATGTTTAATAATTTGTTCATGCATTTTTTTTTTGTTTTTTTTCTCTGCATGTTTTTACTTTTAATGTTTAATTTTAATAAACACTGTACTTGTGTTACCTTCTGAAAATACAATAAAAACTTTAAAGCAAAAAAAAAAAGGGTTGGTATTTACTATTCTGAACAATTAAGTACAAAATAGGCTATAATATATAATTATTTTCTTTCTTACCCCATTCTTGTCAAAAGCTCGAAACATGCTCTCAGCATAATCTGACGCTTCTCCTGTTGGGTTCACGCCAAAGAAACGCTTGAACTCGTGCAGAAAAAGTACTCCACTTGGGCACTCCATGACAAACTTTTTATACATATCCTGAAGGGCTTTAACATCTATCTCCTCGCTGCTTTCTGTTTGCTGTGCCTGCCCCATGACTAAAAGACAGCAGTTCATAGTCTGTTAGCCAGTAATATCCACGGTGGAGAGACACAAGTTGAAATGGGCATCTCTTACTCTCAGGTGTTTTGTTCTATACATATAATCTGTTGGAATCCCCCACTGGAATCCTCCCATTTGTGCATGAGCCAAGTGATTACTGGAGCCTCAGGATTATTGTGGCATTATGTAGGTAGGGTTTCCTCTCAGTTCATTGCTAAGGTTTATAGCTAAATATGGATTGAGACCAAACTAAAAATAATGGCACGAGCATTCCAATTGCTAGCATAGCATCTCTGTCATTGTTATGTGAAAACAATCAATTTTATAAGTGAATAATAGTTTATTTAAAATAAGGAAGTATTTGTGTGCGATATGTGGTATTCTGTCTGTTATGAAAGATAACTCCACACAAAATCTAAATCCACATGTCGAAAAAACCACCTCATGAGAACGTAAAAACCTTTTAGTGATATTTGAGATGTTGAGATGATTAGGTGTTTCAACTACCAGTTTTAAGGGCAATATTTAGGTTTTGCGTAATTCTTGGGGTAATGGAAATGCAGCTAATGATTTGACTCTTTTTAAACTAACATCTTTTCATTGACCATGGGATGTGTCTTTTCACATTTTTGTTTTACAAATAAAAGGTTAAATAACCTTGATCTTGATCCTTGATCTGTTGGTTTTGTTGTACTCCTTTTAATAAAAGTGTTTTTGAAACCTCTTTCTTTCTTTCTTTCTTTCTTTCTTTCTTTCTTTCTTTCTTTCTTTCTTTCTTTCTTTCTTTCTTTCTTTC
>JBAMHW010000001.1:6736811-6748913 GCA_037177495.1 Rhadinocentrus ornatus
CTTTCTTTCTTTCTTTCTTTCTTTCTTTCTTTCTTTCTTTCTTTCTTTCTTTCTTTCTTTCTTTCTTTCTTTCCTTTGCATACATATTGTACAAACTGACCTGAAATTAATAATTATTCACTGTTCACTTTTGAATAAAGCATCATTCAACAAAAAAGACGAACAAACAAACAAAATTAAAGGAAACAAAAAAGTTACCCATTTATTTTCAGGAAGTTGTAATTCCTTATTCCAGAATAAAAAAAACCCTTTATTAATCTGTAGGAAATTGCTTTGTTGTAACAGTACAGGTGCTGTAAGCAGAAACACACAGGCGATATAAAAAAGAACACACAAATAAAAATAATATGTACAGTATATAATCTAACAGGGTGAGTATGTACCGTATATAGATATGTACATAAACATGTGTATAAATATGTAAACACAGTTTACATGTGTTCATTGTAAAGTCTGACAGCAGCAGGGAGGGAGGACCTGCGGTATCTCTCTGCACAGCGAGGATGGATGATAATAGATAATTTGAAGTGGTCGTGTCCGTGCCCAAACCCGAACCTAATAGAAGTGCTATGACCTGAAAAAGTCATGGACTAAACACATCTAGGGAATATGATCGAGCTAAAACAGTGTAAAGTTACTGAACATGCAGATCTGATCAAGTGAGTGCTGTAACAAGGACTTTCTTTGCCCTTGTTGCTCCAGGGTGTATATAATAATAGACGGTTCAGAGTATTGAGGCAGCATTGTTGTTGGTGCTATATACATGAACTTGTGTCTTTCCAGACAGAATATTTACCTGATAAGGTGCAACATAAAGATCAGCAATCTGGTAAATGTTCAACCTCAAATATACAAAACTTAATTGTTTTGCCTTGTCAGCTACCTGCCAATAACAAGCAGGATATAGGAATTCAAAACTAATAAAATAAATGGAAACATTTCTTTAGAAATAAATTTAGGCTACTAGCAACCACTTCAAATACTTACCCCCAGACTTGATGAATTAAAATCTGCACTGTAGGTTCTCCCCTAATTTTTTTCAGTTGTATTCCTTCTTATTACAAGGGAGAGGTGACATGAAGAAAGGTAGGATACACACCAATAAATCCTTGTATAGTGGGTGTCTTTAAATTTAACAAATTTAAATTATAAAGAGATTTGGGAAATTATTGCCCATTTTTTACATAACCTACAGTAATGCTTCATATTTATCTAACTGTAATAACTTACAAGCTGCAATACATTTTGTGTTGCTTTCTTGAAGCAGCCAAACATTGGCTGATCCAGGTTTTGTAAAGATTAGCCTAATTGCAATATGAAATACCAAGGCTTCAAAATGGATTTATTATTGGGAGCATTACATGTAAGTCCCATCAGGAAATCAGAGTTTGCGTTGGCAAGAGGTTGAACCAATCAGGATCCAAGTTCTGTAGTAAATGGAGGCAGGTCCACAAGCTGCAGTTCATGAACTCTAGCTGCACACTCCGACTGCAGTTGGCTCAAGGGTCATGTGGTATGGTCACATTTTTCGGTACTGTCCAGCGCAGTATGAAGTTACACAGAATTTCTCACTGGCTTTCAATTCTTCAGGACCATAATCCCTTGCTTCCAGATGGGTTGCGCAGCATTTGGACCATTCTGACTGACTTCACACTGTTCATGCTGCCACGTTGGGTGGCAAAAAGCTAGCTGGATCCCTGCGATTAGTGACTATTAACTGTTTCTAGACAGGGACGGTGCTAGCGGACTTAATACTTTCCAAACCAGTTTAGTACTTATGTGGTTAAGTCACACAGTCATATTTTGAAAAAAAACAACAACAACAACAAAAAAACATGCACTTGTTGGTGCTCAAAATCCATAAGATTTATTGAATCCCTGATTAAAGAAACCCACAAAAACATCCAGCTGATGGTAATACGCGGTGGGGGTTAAATTTGTCGAATATCCAACCAGTGTCACTGTGGTCACATTTAAAAGTATCTAGTCCTGAGGTTCAAAAATGTTAAACCACTGCAGTTTGCTGCATTTTCGTAACGCATTGCCTTAATTTTTCATAAATAAATATATATATTCAAAATTAGAGCATCCCATCATAAGAAGACTTGGAAAGCATACAAAACAAATTTTTAAATAAACTTACCACCAGCAAAGTGCTCACTATACAGCTGAGTTTCCTGACAGTTTCCAGTTGTCTTGTTTGACGGCAGCTTCAGCAGATATCTCTTTTAATTAACTGTTGCAATAATCTGAAAGCAGATTTTCCAGCTCACCTGTGTGATATGTGCTCTGAATTAAATGTCATTGTGCTGACTTTATTTATTTGTTTTTATTACTGCTATAGTACACATTGCTTTGTGTTCATGAATCAGCGGTTTCTGTCGACAGCTTATTCCCAAGTCTTTTGCTGTCCCTAATCAGTTTCAGTGTTGCTTTTATTGGAAAAGAAGCTAAGAGGCTAAAGCACCCAAGGACAGGCTAATTAGGAATTGTTATTTAAATCTCTTTTAATTAAATTGCACTGGATAGGCTGGGAAAACAAATCCCTCTGCAGTAAGAAAGTCCCTCATGGCGGCCAACGAAAACATTTAATAAATGATTAATGATTGCTTGTTTGTCTTACATTTAAACCTAAAAAAGTGCACAATAGTAACTATGCAGACCAGCAAGTATGCTTCTAGGTCTTTAGCTACATTTGATATTTGTATTTAAACAAATTATGTTTTTTTTTCTTTTTTGCTCTTTGTGGAAAAGATCTGCATCCTGCACCTTAAAGCGAGGTGTAGGCCTAGATGTAGGTGAAATGTTAAGCACCTGCAGGACGAATTTGCACCTGTCTGAATGGTTTAGGACCAAAATACATCAGTGACCTGTTGACCCAGTATGTTCCTACCAGAATCCTCAGGTCATCTAGATCATGTTTCCTATCAGTTCCCAGAGTCAGAACCAGACATGGAGGAGCTGTCTTCTGGAACAAACTCCCAGAAAGTCTCAGATCAGCTGAAACACTCAGTTTATTTAAATCAAGGTTGAAGATCTACCTGTTCTCTGCTGCATTTCAATAGTTCTTACTAGGAGTCCAGATCTGCAGCTGATTCTTTTATGCTGAAATCTGAACTTATTTCTTTGTCTTTATTTTTTATGTAATCAATTTTATCTTTTTTAATCTTTGTTTTTTTTAATACACTGGTATTTTTCTGCACCTTGCTTTTATGTTTTTATGTTTTGTGTAAAGCACTTTTGAATTGTCTTGTACATTAAATGTGCTATACAAATAAATTTGCCTTGCCTTGCTTATCAATTAACTTTAGCTGCAAGCAGTTGTGGGTATAGGAGGAGTACTTGACTGACAGTTCTTACCCTAACATAAGGAAACAGGCTTACACTACTTACTTATTTATCTGCTAAACTGATGCAGTGTGAGCACACTAGCAAGTGATATTACTCTTGTGGTTAAATGTTAAAACTGTGGTTCAATATGTGGTTGATCTCTGTCGGTGGGGAACAGAGTGTGCACATCGGGGGTGAACACTGTCTGATGCTGTTGTGTAAATATGATCAATAACATCAGAATAGTTATTTAATAAAATAACCAAGTATAAACCTCTTCCATAGGAAAGCCCTCTAACATAACACCAGATTTTATTACCACCAAGAACAGCATGGTAAATTGAAAATCAATGATAATTCTGATATGAATTCTACATATCTATGTTGCCACAAAGCTTAAAATGGTGCAACAGGTAACATTTGTTATGCTGGTTAATGTTAAAATTCCTATATTATATTTTTTTTCAGTAATTTCATATGAGTATTAGAGATCCAACAATATTGTTTTCAAAGTGTATCACCTCAAATTCAGCCTTGGTCCTTGCCATTCAAAATGTGGTTCTAGTGAGCTCTACTGAGGACGGGCTGTTTTTGTGTCTGAACCTTTAAAGGTGTCATCACCTGGTCTTTTCATGTATCCACTGTCCTCTTAAGTGTCTTGTTCTTATAGGGACTGTGGTAGGCTGAACAGGTGATTTTAGCCATGGAAGAGGGGCTGGCTTAGTCCTGTGATGACAAAATCACAGGAGCAAATTAAAATTGCGCGTTTGCGAGAGTTTACCCTTGTTGGTGGTTCTGCTGTGAATAAAGGGCCCAGACGGAAAAACTTGACCGTCTTCAAAGAAAGGCCTTTGGGGAAGTTAACGCTTCGGTCCACCACCAATACACACGTTTTAACTTGAAAAAGTGCAATTTCAGGGTGATGTTCATGAGTGATGCCCGTCCATGCCCCTCTCTGGGAGAGGATCCAGCTTTCGCTGGTGCCTGCTCGGTGATTTTAGAGGGCAGGTTCATCTAGCCAGGGAGGCGGGTCAATGACAGTAACCGCTAACGGGGGCAGTGGTTACCTCCCTTTGTGAGGTCACAAAGGGAATAATATAAGACTAACCCGTTCGAGCACACATTCGCTAAAAAATGAAGCAAGCGAGTGAGAGAGGTGACAAAATTTCCTCATTTTTGGGCGTCATAAACAGGTTATGAGGACACATATGACTGTTAGAAAACTTTTGGATAGTGAATTTTGCATAATATGGAACGTTTAATGGACAAAGAGAAAAGGGGCTGCTGCTGAGAGATATGTAATGTTATTAGCTCTTATGAGGACAACATTATGAGATACTTGAACTCCTTTACTTGAGGCAGGACTTCATCCCCAACCTGGAGAAAACACTCCACCATTTTCCGGCTGAGGACCATGGTCTCATCAGATGGTCTCATCCTAGCCGAATCGCTCCAGCAAGAGTTGAAGAGTCCAACCTATAATCATGACATTTGATCTCATAATTGTGATATTTTATCTGATAACTATGAGATTCTGTGTAAAAGCTTAAAGATTACAGAAACTATTGCAAATACAAACTAAAGAAACCAACAGCCTTTTGCAAACTATTTCTCAACCAGCATTAGATAACATATAAAACTTTTGTTTTATATTTAAATTTCGGTTTTCATGAGGACATTATTAAAATAAGTGGGAAAAAAAAAGATAAAAAGGGACAGAGCAAGAGATAGGACAAGAGTCAACATTCGACTAACTTTCTGACTGGGGGGAGCTCAGAGCAGAGAAAGTATAAAAGACGGATGCTGAATTAGCCTTCAGTAGTGGACGCCTCAGTGAGAAAATCTACTAAAGTGCACATTAACAACCCCCAGCCCATCCCCCCACCCCTCTTGGCACAAACATAAACTCTGACTTTCTGTCTCTTTAACAGACACAGCAATATAGAAATATAACTGGAGATCAACATCTGAAGATAAACTTCTGGCAAACGAGTGATCATGAACTTTTTTAATTTTTTTTATTCAGTTTTTCTGGAGCAAGTTGATTTAAGATTAATCTGTCTAAAGGATGGTGTTCCAGTAGGTCTAGTTTGATGAAATTAATCTAGTATGTAGAATATAGTAAAATACTCCTGTTGCTTCTGTACTGTCTCTTTTAAATATGTGATATTTTGAGGATAACTTTATGTCTGCACTGAATACACATCTGGACCTTAATGTACACAGTTTGTAATTCATTTCATGCTGATGTCTGTGATTGATGGGCTGTGATAACTGTATTATCCTCACTAAATCCTCAAGTCACAATGATGTCTGGAACTTTGCCAGTTACAATAAAAGTTTTCTTTTATTTTTTTTTATTCATTTACTTTGTAAGCCTCAAAGGCAAATATATGTTTAATGGGAAGGGTAGCTGGTTTAATGTTCAAATTTGACTTCCTTTTGCTTTTTCTTTAGATTTCTTTAGATTCAGCTCACCATTTCTTTGATGTTCTGAAAGAACTCACATAGCTTGATTGCTTTTATCTGATTATTTTATCAAAAGGATTATACCCCAAGAGACCAGTGTCAAAGTCGATGCATATTGCTAGCCATAGTCACGTTTTAAATAAATATTTTTAATCTTTTATGCAAAGAAAACAACAAAAACTCTTTATAGGGTCCCCAAATATAATGTGTACTTACTAATTAGTCACAATTGTTGGCTAGTTTGTATTTAAAAAAAAAAGCTACTCAGTATGTTAAGAGATTCAGCTGTGTACTCAAGTTGTGAATGTATTATGTGCATGATTATTGCCAAGTGAAATGCCCTGTATGGTTCTCACCACTATGAGGTGCAAGTTTGTAAGTTAGAGACGGACGTTCATGTTTTAGGGAGCGCACCCAGAAGACGTCTCCTTCCCTCCGTTTTGTATATGAACCTTTCTGATATTACCTCTGATGGAGAAGCTGTTCATTTAGTCTGTTAGACAAAATAAATATGCCACACGAGGCTAAAGAAGATCATTGTCTCCGTCACTTTTTCCTTCGAGTTCAATGCTAGTGATCCTGTAAAGCTCAACAAGCCCTTTTCTTAATCTTTGCATTGCATTTTTGTCCAAAACATGTTTTTATGTGCATTAATGGAGTTATCTTAAGGTGAGGACGTCAAACAATTTAAACACTTTGATTCAAAATCTTTTTTTTCAGTTAGGTAATTTGCTAAAAAGGACACTTGACCTCCTGCAAGGCAAACATTATGTTGTGAAAAATGTGAAGATTAAGTTAGGCAATTTACATGTTATTTTGACCCTATATTTAGTTGAAAATAGCATAAATACAACAAAATGTTACAACTGAAATATATGTACTGCTCAAAAAAATAAAGGAAACACTTAAACAACACAATGTAACTCCAAGTCAATCACACCACATTTGTCTGCTCAAACGGTTAGAAACAGACTCCATGAGTGTGGTATGAGGGCCCGACATCCACAGGTGGGGGTTGTGCTCACAGTCCAACACCATGCAGGATGTTTGGCATTTGCCAGAGAACACCAAGATCAGCAAATTGGCCACTGGTGCCCTGTGCTCTTCACAGATGAAAGCAGGTTCACACTGAGCACATGTGACAGACGCGACAGAGTCTGGAGACACCGTGGAGAACGTTCTGCTGCCTGCAACATTCTCCAGCATGAAACACACACACTACTGAGCCTCAAGAAATAATAACCGGAAGAAAATAAGAGTGTACATCGATGGAGTTTTTACCAGATCGAGGCGAGGGATTTCAAAGCTAACGCAGAGGTTGCAGCTTCCTGCTGGATAGGTGAGTTAATGCAATCTAACAGTGAAGTTCATATTGGCGTCATGTTTGAAACAGGGCAGGGTGGTCCAGCAACTGCTTTATTATCCCGTTTAAGTCGGATCATTTACTGTTACTTGCTATATAAAACAGCAGAAACGGCTAATTTGTTAGTTAGCCTACAGTAGAAAAGCTACGTTGCAACAGTTTTCAGTTGTTACTCTTCACAGAAGTCATACCAGCAGGCGACCGTGCGCTTATTTCAGACGTATTTTCCGAGAGCTTTCCCTCGTGTTTCATATTTTATTTTAGCTGATTTGTCAACGGGATGGGGGTAGTTGTCCTCCTTCTAGTCAGACAAAATATACCAAAGTAAAACCAGTTTCTCGGCGTGATTTAATCACCAGAACCGCAGCATTCTAACACAGAAATATTTCTCAAATAATAATTATTTTCTATCAATACGTCGCCCACCTCCCTGGATAAATCAGGTAAAATAAATGTTATTAAACACAGAGTAATGTTACAGCAGTGATAACAGTCCACTGCCCCTGCTTTTTCTCCCTCTTTCTCTCCCTTCATCAGATGATCTCTGAGTCTGCAAGTCACAAAAAACGATTTTATACGATAACATTAGCTATTAGCAGTAGCTTGGTATTAAATACATGGAGGGCACGCTTGTAACTTTTTGGCATAAAAAAAATAATAGTTATGTATCGTTCTGTTCCTCATCACCTGGAGGGACACTTGAACTTCACATTTATGAATCTCCGTGGCTTTCGTAGTCATAATAACCCCTTTTTTCGGTGAGGCTGCAGTAGAGCACTACTCAGTTGCTTGTCATATATTAGCGCACCACTAGATGGGAGTAATTCTTACACACTGCGGTTTTAAGGACATTACATCAAAGTTGGATCAGCCCGTAGTGCGTTTTTCCACTTTCATTTTCATTGGACTCCAAATCCAGACCGCCATGGGTTAATTAAATTCATTTCCATTGATAATTTTTGTGTGATTATGTTGTCAGCACATTCAACTATGTAAGAACAAAATGTTTAATAAGAATATTTCATTCATTCAAATCTAGGATGTGTTATTTTAGTGTTCCCTTTAGTTTTTTGAGCACTATACTTACTAAATATATGCTAATTTGTTAATTCCAATTTTGGTTTTTATGCCTTACCTTTAAGTAAAAGATGCAAAAAAAAAACAACATACAAAATCATATTTCATGCTATCACAGTCAGAAACAGAACATGTCTGCCATTTTGGCAACCAAAAGAACACATTTACTTGCTTTTTAATTTAACCCCACCCGGCAAGTGTGGTTGGGTCAGTACTGGTTCGTATATTTGACGTAGACCACATCATTCTGACGCTGAGGGTTGTGCTTTTCAGATGCAAATTAGAAATCCGCAGCTAATAGTGTTAATTGATTGTTTTAATTTTAAGATGTCTTATCACATAGAAAAGTAACTGACCCATTAACAAGGTAAAGACATAGATTTTTAGTGGAGGGGAACTTTACGTTAAGGCTCAGGAAGATTAGATCTGTTGTATCTGCTGTTAAGGTCAGGAGGTCATTAAAACCTGGTCATGAAACTTTAAATCCCAGAACTTCCATTGAGGCTCATATAAAACTTATACACGATTTTGTATGGATTTTTATAATTTAAAAATGTCAGAAACCACAGAAATAAGCAAACAAAATTATGTGTATAAGTGCATGGCCATTCTTTATGAGTGAATCTAATTAATCTAAATAATTAACTCCTGTCACTAAGTTAGAAGCTGCTTAACTCGGTAAGAGGATTTATAAAAGGTGCAATGGGATATTCTATTAATGACTTGAAGTTACCAAGTTAAAAAAAGTAACAGCAGTGTTTAATGCATTTTAATGGCAGTTTTAGTTGTATATTTATTTTAGAATTTATTTTTAAACAAACTGTATTACAGCAGTGTTTACAGCTTAACCGTCTCTACAGATTTTAACTATTAGGGCTGTTTATGGAAAATAAAGAGAGACCAGGAAACATGACTGCTTTGCTGCTATAATTCTAAATAGAGCTGAAATATGAAATAACAGTTTGTGATTTTGCAAACCTGTGACAGGACATTGCAGCTAATCGAAATTTAATATTAATATTAGTTTTAAAGATTATTGCACTAGTCCTGCTACAGTGTTAAACAGATGCAAGTGGATTAATTTTCTCTTGAATGCTTTGGATAATTTGCAATTTTAAACAAAAGATCTGGTAACTCATTACTGAGGATAATTAGGTCTGGGTCAGTGCAACGTTTTGCTGGCAGTCCTTAATTATGTTTATGTCAGAGTCACAGAAGCCAATAACAAGATTAAACTGCTGATAAAGGGATTCTCTTCTTCTCACTGGAAAAGTTTGCCCTCAAAAAGCTTTAGACCACGTGGTTAATGTTGTGTAAGGACCTAAAAGGGTCATTAAACTAAGTAGTTCAGTGAACTAAAGCAAACCAACTAGCTTTGTTACTATAGCCAGTTGATTATGGCACATACCTCGTGGTTATGTATGCTCAGATGACTGATCATTTACTACTGTCTCCCATATTTGCCATAGATGGCAAAATATGATCTAAAAATATCAAAAAAGAGAAGTAGTTTTGTTGCCCAAACTTGACCATATAACGTTTGGTCAAGCCATACTTTTTTTCAATGAAAGAATCTGGCTTAAAAAAAACATTAGTAATTAAAAAATAAATTAACAAGTGTTTAACTCATTTACCAACTTTCTCCGCTGGATTTAACATGTTCTATTCTGTATATTTATCTTATAAAACTTTCCACCACTGGATGATGACAGAAGAACTGAAACTGCTGGTGTATACCAGTATCTGAGTGTAGTTTTACTCACTTTATGTTAGGAAACCACTTAAATGCACAAATCTATGTGTCTTTTATTCATCTGCAATAATGTAAGTCTACAAATTTAAAGCTGAGATTTGTCTTTCATCATGTAATAGTGCAAAATCAGTTTTAGTGAAAAGTAAAGAGACTTACCTAAAAATATTTTAACTTGTAATTACAAACTCTTGTTTTAACAATCCCAAGAACTAATGTAGAAGACAGTTGAATTTCTTCTTTGCTACTTAGATATTCTTTCCTTGGCTCCATGGCTTCCCTTTATTGCATCAATGCAAATCTCATTTACACTCAGGCAAATAATTTCCTGCACATTAACATGCATTTTTTTTCACATGGCTACTTATTTGCAAAGATTCAGTAACTTCCACAAAATCATTTTGACCGTGTATTGAGCCCATACATCTGTGCCCTTTAAACTGTCAAGCATTTGTTTTGAATTTAATCACACAGTAAGTGTATATGTATAATAAATGGCTAATTCATCCACTGTGTCTCATTCTCCCAAGGCTCAATTTTTTGTATATGAAATCTCTAACTTATTTCCTTTACATGCACTCTTTTTTAAAAAAGGTATATATATGTATAAGTGCTATAAAAAAACAGCCTTAGTGGCATTATAATATATGCAATAGGTCATGTAACGATTGTTTATGAAAAAGATATTAAAAAAATCCTGCTTTTTTTCTTCTGTGCTGAAAAAGCATGTATTTAAATGCACAAGTTATAGAATTCAGAAACAAAACAAGCAACAAAAAACATCATAGATACATGGAATTTTTTTTTCTTCTAAAATCTAGATGTTTGCACTAATGTCCACTAGGTGGCAACAACACATCACTCCAAAGGTATTGCCAAGGCTCCGCTCATTTTACATGTCATCTCATAAGACTTTTATGTACTTTTTCTTTCTTAGACTTGTTCCCAAAGGGTCAAATAAAAAATGGTGGGTTTCCTTTTCCTTTCAAAAAGCCTTCAACACATTTTGAAATAAAATTCACTCTTTATCCCGAAACACAAACATGAAATTATCTAAAAATATATGCTAAGCAGACATGCACACTCTCCTCTTTATCTTTTTTTTTTTAATTATAAACTGAATAGTCCACTTAAAGTGAAAATAAACAAAAGAACTGGAAAATGTGGTGACAATAATTTAAAGACTCAACAGAGGCAGCTGGTGAGGACAAAAGAAGCTAAGGAGAAATCGAGAAGATGTAAAACAGGCAAATGAAGAGGGAAACTCCTCTGTCAAATGACACTAAATACCATTCATCCATCCATATTACTAAATACATTACCTTTTATTAATACACTGCCCCAAAAAATAAAGGAAACAATAAAATAACACATCCTAGATCTGAATGAATGAACTATTCTTATTAAACACTTTGTTCTTTACATAGTTGAACGTGCTGACAACAAAATCACACAAAAATTTCAATGGATATTAAATTTATTAATCCCACTGAGGTCTGGATTTGGAGTCACACTCAAACTGAAAGTGGAAAAACACACTACCTCAAAACAAGCCAAAATGAGGTTCAGTACTGTGTGTGGCCTCCCTAAAACGCCTGGGCATGCTCCTGATGAGGTGGCGGATGGTCGCCTGAGGGGTCTCCTCCCAGACCTGGAATAAAACATCCGCTACTGTCTGTGGTGCAACGTGGCGTCGGTGAATGGAGCGAGACATTATGTCCCAGATGTGCTCAATTGGATTCAGGTCTGGGGAACGGGCGGCCTGTCCATAGCATCAATGCTTTCGTCTTGTAGGAACTGCTGACACACACATGAGGTCTAGCATTGTCTTGCATTAGGAGGAACCCTGGGGCAACCGCACCAGCATATGGTCTCACAAGGGGTCTGAGGATCTCATCTCGGTAACTAATGGCAGTCAGGCTACCTCTGGCGAGCACATGGAGGGCTGTGCGGCCCCCCACACAATTACTGGCAATTGGAGGATGTTGCAGGCAGCAGAACGTTCTCCACGGCATCTCCAGACTCTGTCACATCTATCACATGTGCTCAGTGTGAACCTGCTTTCATCTGTGAAGAGCACAGGGCGCCAGTGGCCAATTTGCCAATCTTGGTG
>JBAMHW010000001.1:6749013-6770124 GCA_037177495.1 Rhadinocentrus ornatus
GATTTCACAGAAGTGTGATTGACTTGGAGTTACATTGTGTTGTTTAAGTGTTCTCTTTATTTTTTTGAGCAGTGTATAATATTATAACATAAATTCTTTAAGAAAACGCAGTGGAAAACCTACATGTCTTTGTCCAAGATGACCAATAGTTTAACCTCACCCTACCCCTCATCAAGTCTACCATCACAGCAAACCTAAGGGCTATTTATAATATAGAAGATCTGTAAGATTGCAGAAAAAATATCAAGTTTTGTTACTAGTTAATTTTGAGCAAATGAGACATCATGGCTTTGTTAAGCCTAAATCAGCTGTTTTTATACTGCTGAATAAGAGAGTAACTTAAATCTTGTCCTGTATTACTGTATATATTACTGACATATGTTAACTTTTGACCTGAACACATGTTAAAAGGACATCCTGAAATTATATGAAGCAAGTATTTGAATACCTTCTTAAAGTTTAGTTGAATTGAGGAAACAATTGATTATTTTTGTGGTTTGGTCTCAAATGAGAATAGTAGTGTAGTAGTTTCTTACGTAAGTCATTAATTTTCATTCAACTAAGAAAAAAAAATCTTTTTTTGCTTTTCTCCTGACATCTCATAATGAATAGTCTTTGGAGGTCAATAATACAGAAGGTAGGAGGACACATCGATTTTTATTTTTTCTTCACACAGCACTCAATGATCCAGATGCGTCCTTATTTCTATTTTAGTAGCACACACGAATACTTAAAAACATTCATACATACACTACAAAAGGTATCCCAAGGACAGGACAGATCTTTTACCTCCTCACCAATGTTTCAAGGTCCTTCCCCTGTTTTATAACCTTTTTATAGTTTTTTTTTTCTTTTCATTTTCTTTTCTTTTCTTGGTCAAAGAAAGGAAAAAAAATCTGCATGTAAGAACTACATACAAAAGCATCTCTCTGTATAGTGAAAATACTGACAATACTGTCATGTAAGATGGAAAGGTGATAAGAGATAAAATGAGCTTCCTTCATGAGAGTATGAACATGCACATAATAGGTTTTGTCTTTATGAGTGACAGATCTGAAAATGTCCAGAATTCAGGTAAAAGAAAACCCTGCCCTGAGACTGTGTCTAAAAGTAATACAGCAGCATCACCATGTCATGGCAGGCTTGTCAAGCTTTAGATTTCTCATTATGGGTGTCTGATGTACTCACAGCAGTAGAGACCCTTATTAAGGGAGAAAAAAAAGACAAACTTGCTTTGTTTCTGATCTTCAAGCAAATTTGATAACTCTTAAATAGTGAATCTAGTTATTTTTGGTGGTGTAACCTCGTGAGTACCTCTAAGCGTGTTTTTTATTTTTATGTGGCTATTTTGTGTTTAGGAATACAGAGGGAATCAGAGGCATAATGTGGGCTAGGAGCTATAGCAAATTCTGAATCATTTATACAGTTTGATCCCACCAGCACTGCAGAGCTAAAGCAAGAAAACACCCATAGATGCACAGAACAGGCTATAGAGAGACAAATCAAACTAAGCAGCACTGTAGCAGAAACCATGGCGACAGCTTATCGGCTTTGCAACATTATGCTTTGTTTGAAGGGTATAATCTATTTGAATTAAATTAATTATATTCTCTAAAACTGTTCCTGTAGATTTAGAAACTATTTGTTTTGTGTAATGTACCAAATTTTTAACATGTTTGAAAATTCATCGACATTACAAGTTCTTTGGGGATAGATTATGATAAATAGAAACTTCAAGCATCTCCTCCTTACAAGATATAGGTTCATAAATATTTTCAAAGTGGCCCAAATTTTCATAGATTTTGAACCAACACAATATATTTAAAATAAAAGGAAGAGTAACGAAGATGTGAGTTTACTCTTTCAGACATAGCAGTGACTGCTGATCTCATGGGTGAGAATAGTATACTGCACATTTGCCACAGAATGGACACCAGTAAGTCATTACGCACACTGTTAACCACAGCCCAGTAAATAAATACTTAAGTTAATTTTTTAACTTAATTCGTAAACAGATTAAGCGTAGAGTGTGTATAAAAGGCATATGCAGTCAGTTATTTTTAAAAGATTATGCACAGTGGAAGTGCCTTAAACCTGAGTACCATTTCTACTCAAAGCAAACAAGCAGAACCTCCCAAAAACAAACAAACAAAACAAAACACAAATAAAATGACAAAAATATCTTCTCTGGGACTCCCATAATAAATGTTGTGATGAATTGATTAAGAAATATTGCTCTGATTTGAGAGCTGTAGCTCAAGAGGAAGAGCAGTTGTCTTCCAACCAGAAGGTTGGTGGATCGATTCCAGGCTTCTCTGACTACTTGCGTGAGTGTCCTTGGTCAAGACACTGAACCCAGCTTTGCCTCCCGATGTGTCTACCAAGGTGTGAATGTGACATGCAGCATAAAGCGCTTTGAGTGGTCAAGCTGACTGGAAAGTGCTATATAAATACAAGACCATTTCTTTCTTTTTTTTTATGGGCCTTTACAAAACGTTTTCTCACAATCTAGCTTTTCTACAATTCAGAGTTTAACTCCAATGTCTGTCTGTAGTCAGATCTTCAGTTAACAACAAAAATCTCTACACTTTCACTGTCAACTATTCATGTCATTACCATAATAATACCTCCGGCATGCTTTACAGATGCTGTGATGCTTTGAATCATGAACATTCCTGTCTCTTCTCTGTTCTATACCATCATTTTATGCAAGTTATCCTTGGCTTCAGCTATTCAAAAAATGATGTTGCAAGCACTATTAGATGTTTTTTAAAGTCTGCTTTATGTTTTCATACTTTTCACACTCAAATTTTTACATCTTACGGTATACTCAATATCCACATTTGTTAAGTGTTTCTTGTCTGTAAACAATGACACATAAATGTGTGGAGTGTTTTCTCCCCTTTCACCGCGCTCTCAGCATTTCTTTTAAGAATTCTGTTCCTGGCATCTCTTGGATGGGCCTATTGTTTTTTTCTCTGAAATCAAATAAAATTTCTCTGCCTGATTTTCTGCAATTGCATCTACTAATAAAGGTCCCATATAATGCAAAATTCACTTTCTAAAGGTTTTCTAACAGTCATATGTGTCCTCATAGCCTGTGTATGAGACCCAAAAATGAGCAGATTCTGTCTTCTCTCTCACTTGCTTGCTCCACTTTTTTAGCAAATGTGTGCTCAAACAGTAGAGTCTGGGATCTTTTCCTTTGTTACAACACGAAAGGAAATAACTACTTCCCCCAGTAGTGGATACTGCCTTTTATTTGTTCCCCAGCTAGCTGAACTTGCCCTCTAAAATCACAGCAAAAGCCAGATCTTCTTCTAGAGAGGGGCATGGAGTGGAGGTGGACAGGCACCACTCATTAACATTTAAAAGTTCAGACACAGAAACAGCCCATTCCCAGCAGAGCTCACTAGAGCCACATTCGGAATGGCTGAAATTAATCACCAAGGCTAAATTTGGGGTAATACACTTTAAAAACATTGTTGCTGGACCTCTGACACTCATATGAATTTGTTGAAAAAATGTATAATATGGGAGCTTTAAGACCACACAAATTCTCACTGAGAAGCTACTGAATCTAAATATAAATACTTTGGCTCACTTCAAAGCATTTTATACTCTTAACTTGTCAGACTGCACATGATACCTTTGTCCAATTAAATGTGTCCATGAAAAGGGGGGGTCTTTACAAAACATGACTAAATACTTCGTGCAATATTTCGATTGAAGCACCTGTTATAAGTCTACATATTTGGTCCTATCTTAAACATCACAGTTACTTATACCATCTTCAACTAGCTAGAGCTCGGCTCCCCTGAAAGTCAAAGGAGTTCACCTAAAGACATTGAACTGATCCTTTAAGCCCTAAAACTAGTCCACTCGCCGGTTACATTTATTTTTTTAATAAGGTTCCTGATGTTTCTTGAAAAGAATAACATCAATTTTTCAGCTTGGTTTGTTTATTCATTTATTTATTTAATTAATTTAATCTTCCAAACGACACAGGTGATCTGTTCTGTTTCCTTCAGCATTGTTTGTTTGTTGAGTGCTGTGACCATCTATAGAACAAACACTTGATATGCTTCCTTTTGTGGTTGTTAAAGGTACAGTGTGTAGTTTTTTTTGGTATTTTGTTAGCAAAAATCAAGAATTGCTTTCATAAATACATATTTTACCAAAGTCTAATGACAATCGCATCCAAATAAAAGCGTTCTCGTAGCTTAGAATTAGATACATACATATTTATAAATACATAGGTGGCGGCGCCCCCAACTGGAGGCTGCCATGTTGCATCGCCATCTTTGAATACAGTAGCCAAAAGAGGACAAACTTGTTAGCCTTGTGCGTTTTACCTGCAAGGAGGGAGGAGGGGCAGGGTGGTGTAAACAAGCCAAGACAACCGTGGATGATTCAGCTTGCCAGCTTACATTGAAATGGAGGACCATCTATACTCTTTGTCCACAAGACGGAGGTAAAAAATAGCCAAGAAAAGAAAAAGAAACAATAAATGGGAGAAAATAAGAGTGTACATCGGTGGAGCATTTACCAGATGGAGGCAGCTGATGAGGAGAGGGATTTCAAGGCTAACGCGGAGGTCTCTCAGATAATAATTATTTTCTATCAATACTTTGCCCACCTCCCTGGATAAATCAGCTGAAAAACATGTTATTAAACACAGAGTAATTTTACAGCAGCACCGATAGTCCACTGCTCCTTTCCTTTCATACGATAACATTAGCTGTTAGCTGTAGCTTGGTACTACATACATGGAGGGCACGCATGTAACTTATTGGCATAAAAAAAATAATAATTATGTATTGTTCTGTTCCTCATTACCTGACGGGACACTCGAACTTCACATTTGTGAATCTCTGCGGCTTTCACAGTTGTAACAACGCTCTTAAACGGTGAGGCTCTAGTAGAGCACTACTCGGTTGCTTGTAATACATTAGCGCACTACTAGATGGAAGTAATTCTTACACACTGCGGCTTTAAAAGAACTTTCTATCCTTGTTTCTGATTAAACATGCTTCATACAACAGTAGCTGAGATTTTGTTGGTAGTAAACATATTTTTTAACTGTGCTATGTGCACTAATATATATGTGCTTTTATGTGACGTGCAAAGTCACTGTGCACGCCCCCAAAAAAGGCTCCTCCAAAAGCCCTGGTGTAATTCGAGCCCTTGTTTAATCTTTTTTTTTTTTTTTAATTGAAAGACAATCTCAAGGAAGTATTTTGGACACAACCTGATCTTTGATGATTTGTTGGGAGAAAACCATGTGGTTCTATGGTTTCATTAACAAGCATACAGAGGTATTTTGTATTTCCAATGAAATTACCAAACATAGTTCCTAGCTTGATAAAGTTAGCTGGTCCAACATTTACATTACCTTTTTCTTCTTATTCACTTTCAGGAATAACAGGGTGTGATGACCACATTCAGCAGTAGATTATATTATAGGATTGTTAGTGGAAAAAGCGAGAGTATGTTAGGAAAAATGTCTAAAATCAGATCTGTGTATACTTTTTGAATACACATAATAAAGCAAGAGTTTACATCTCCACCCAATGTTTAAGAGAGCAGGGAACATCCACAAATAGCTTCTGTACATCAATTAGTGTCCCTGTTTAGCTGTCTGTGGAGTGTTGCCTGTTTTCTATTCCAGTCTAAATGGGCAAAAACCATGCACGGTGGGAGGGGGGTGGGGGAGGTGTGTGTGGGGGGGTACCCTTTTACCCTTTCATTAACCCTTTTCCCCTCCCCAGACACAGTGACACGTGAATATTGACTTTATGGTTGATCAGACAGGAAGGTAGTGTGTGTGTGAGTGTGTGTGTGTGATCATGGTTATCTGTAAATCATGCCCTTTGTCTGGGTCTGGGTCAGTGAACAAGGTCACAGCCACAGTCCTATTTTTGCTCCATGCAAATAACGATCATGGAACACTACAAAGGAATTTACCTAGAGACAAGCGCTGAGAGAAATAGAAAGGATGGTTGGGTAGTTTATGAGTATTCTTTTAAAGCTTTGTGCATGTGTCTGTACATCCCCAGTGGTTTCCACTGAGACAGATATTTTACTTAGGAGGGCATATCGATACTCAGCAGTCGATGCTTCCATATGTGATGGTCAAAATATCGGATTTGATCTTTTTAAAAAAATATTGTGATACCAGAATTAATTTTGTTAACGAAAACTAAACGAAAATATTTTCGTCAACCAACGTTTTTCACCAGATGAAAACTAGACTAGACGAGACTAACACCCCCATTATTAAAAAATAACTAAATCAGAATACATTTTCATGGACAAATAAAATCGAGACGAAAATGTGGATAAAGTTAGCTTGTCCAGCATTTACATCAACTTTTTCTTCTTATTCCCTTTCAGGAATAACAGTGTGTGATGACCACATTCAGCAGTAGATTATATCATAGGATTGTTAGTAGAAAAAGTGAAGGTACGTAGGGAAAAGTGTCTAAAATCAGATCTGTGTATACTCTTTGAATACAGACAATAAAGCAAGAGTTTACATCTGCATCCAATGTTTAAGAGAGAGCAGGGAACATCCACAAATAGCTTCTGTACATAAACTAAATTAAAAACTAAATAAAGACTGGGCTAAAATCTATAGAAATTTTAGTTCGCGAACAAAGACGAGACGAAAATTATATTATATTATTATATGATATTATTTAATCAAATCCTGTATCCTCCGCCTCCTCCTCCTCGGCGCTACTGCCACTCACGCACACACACACACACCCTTTCAAACCTGCAGCGGGCATGTGAACAAACACATGGGAACGACAGGAGGTGGATTTACAGCGAAAGGTTAAAGTAAAACATAATTGTCCATGCTTTGCACGGGGTCCAAGACAAAGAGAAGACATTATATATGAACCCATTTTTGCTACAGTGGAGAAAAAAAAACCTTATGCTTGATTTTATTTGAAGGGAAGGATTGGGCAGAAGGTAAGTGGAAAAAACACGACAAACCTGTAGATCCACGTCACAGTTCACCACAAACACATTGTGGTAAGTTAACAAGTTTGGTGGTGGTTGTTTATAACGTAACATTAAACCAACGGCTGTAATGTTCCAACAATAACATTAAACCGACTAATGGCAAACTAATGCTGGCTAACTTGCTAGCTTCGTAGCATGTAGCAATAGTAGCCACTTGATAGAATTGTATGTGAAGTTGAATTTTTGCTAACTTAGATACGTTATACTGGTCGGGCAACTATGTTTTCAGTTGGATTGCAAGTTTAATTAAAGCAGACAGAAGCTAATCTAGGAGCTGCAAGCAAAGTATAGTTAACACAAAACACCTGGGCAGCTACACATGGATGCAAACTAAAAACTAAAACTTACTAAAACAAATCATTTGGATAAAATAAAATAATCCACTGCACTTAATTCAAAACAACTTTAACTTACATTTTCATACATGAAAGAGCCTAAATGTGGTATAAAAGTAAGTAAAATTGTCTGTAATTTTAATGTCTGGGGTCGCCAGAGTTTTGTGATATCAAAATGGGGTTCCAAGCTAAAAAAGGTGGAGAACCACTGCTCCAGGAGTTTGCATCTCAATGTATTTATTTGGTAACATAAAATGCTATTCTGTTTGTCTTCAGGTTACCATCACAAGGACATTTGATTTGAATTGGCATCAATATTAATATAAATAAATGCATGCATGCAAACATAAAAATGCCTGCAATTATTTCTGCATAAAATAGGATAGTTACGTTTTAAGTTTGAGTTTTAAATGAATTGATAAACATTGTTAAACTACATTTAACAATGTTCTACTAACTAACTATAACTAATAATGTAATATACTACTAACAATATTCAACATTATCTGCTGACAAAAAAAAAGTAAAAGGGTAAAATGATTGTCCTGACTAAAACTAGACCAAAATATTTACAGTTTTTGTTGACAAAAACTAGACAAATAAAATGATCTTTTCTTGGACTAATATAAAG
Source organism: Rhadinocentrus ornatus (assembly GCA_037177495.1). Taxonomy (NCBI): domain Eukaryota; kingdom Metazoa; phylum Chordata; class Actinopteri; order Atheriniformes; family Melanotaeniidae; genus Rhadinocentrus; species Rhadinocentrus ornatus. Next base: position 6,757,015 of record JBAMHW010000001.1, read on the forward strand.
ACTAAATGCTCAACTAAAACAAACGTGATTGAAACTGGACTAAAACTAAAACTAAATTTGAAAATGGCTGATAAAATTAACACTACATGATACCCCTGTCATGAAAAATGCTGTATGTTTTTACTTCTGAGAGTTTAAAGTAATAAAATTACTCGCAAAAACCAGCCCAGGTGTATTCCTACCATATATTCTGTGCCCCAAGATTATGTTCATTTATTAAACGTCACAATTCAAAATGATAACGGTATTGTTAGTGATGATGATGTTGTGTTTTACCATTGTACTGGTTTAATGCAGGTTTTTGAGCACTACGTTCTCTCAATTTAAGCTGATTAATTTTAATTGGTAGCGTAATTATTTTATCATTTTATAAAGATTTATATTCATCTAAGTGTTGATCTTTCTTTGCTTGCTCCATATAAAAAGCCTGTTTTCACAGATTTATGTGATCTGATCTAAAACTGGACAAACATGTAAATGCAGTAATTAAATCCTGCTTTTTATCTGATCTGCTGTAGCCATATGTGCCATCTCGCTCTCTCAGGTCAGCAGATCAGACACTGTTAGTTGTTCCAAGGCACCAAGGGAAACTTAGAGGTGATCGTGCTTGCTCTGTTTTGGGTCCAAAGCTTTAAAATGAGCATCCCCAGCATATCAGACAGGCTCCCCCAATTGTTGTTTTTAAATCTCGTTTAAAAACAAACCTTCATTCTTTGGCCTTTAACTGAGAGTGAGGCCATGACAGCTACTATTTAGATATTTAATAGTGTTCTCTTTTGTTGGTTTTAGTTGTTTTAATTTGATTTAGTTTTTTTATTTTCTGTTTTAAGAGTGTCTCTGTGCCTGTTTCCTTTTAAAAAATTTTAATTTCAGTGTAGGGTTTTAATGTTTTCATTGTTCTATTTTATTTTATTTTATTTCTATTTTTATTGTACAGCACTTTGGTCAGCCACGTTGTTGTTTAAGGTGCTTTATAAGTAAAGGTGACTTGGTATGGTATCTTATATTAATTAAATTTACTCGTTGATATATTTTTTTATAATTTTTAGACTTTTATTCAAGTATTTAAATTCACAAGTTTTATTCATATTTCATTTTGCCCTTGCAACAAAGATAATATTGTACGCTGTACAGTTATGTGATTTTCTGTTAAGAGGCAAAAAGTATCGACATTAATGTTGATAAAAAAGTAATAATGGTATCATATTGAAAGAAAAAATGTTGTCATTGCCCATCCCCAATTACTTTTGTTGTATAATACTTGCTGGATAGTTTTACCTCTTTCTAAACCATGCAGTGATTTGTAAGCACTACTCAAGAAAGATTTATATTTGCCACCTAATGAATTAAATTATTAATTTGATTTGTTTTACTCAAACATTTCATAGAATTACTCAAATAACACATGATCAGTTTAAAAATGTTTCTAATGTTAAAGGTCCCATACTGTACATTTTTATAACAATTTCATATGGGTATAAGAAATTTGTTTTCAAAGTGTATTATTCCAAATTTAGCCTTGATCCTCAATTTCAGCCATTCCAAATGTGGCTTTAGTGAACTCTAATGAGAAAAGGCTGTTTCTGTATCTGTTTCTGATTAAGCTGATTTGTTGAAAGTGAGTACGGCAACAACAGATTTTATGAAAACAAAATAGGACTAAGTGAAAATGAAAAAGCTCTGAGCTGGCATGGGAAGTAGTGACAGAAGGGGGAACGGACCCACCTTGCTTTTATTCATCAAGCCAGCATTGTGGCATGTGTGAAGTTGTGATGAAGCATGAGCAGTAGCACACCAAAAAACAATCAGCACTGAATAGTACAAGTCGAAATATATTAATATTGTGCAGTTCTGAGCAGCAATGTATTTCATTAATGGTTAAATTGGGAGATGGTATGAGGTATCAGAGGCAAATTTTATATGCCTCACAACATGCCATCCCTACTAAAGCACCTCCTGATCATTTGTTAAAAGACAAACTGTTGTGGCAAAAGGTTGGCTTGTTTGGTTCATTTAGGAATGGACGAAGGCAACTAAAAGATGGGCTCAAAGTTGTGGCCATCTGGAATAACTGATCTATGAATGGTTTATGTCTTTTCCAAACCAGCGCAAAACTGAAAGATCAACAGAATGTAGAGAAATAAAAACGTATGTCTAACACAAAATGCTTTAACATTTAGATGTCCATTTTTGAAGTGCCAATCTAAAGAAGTCATTAAAACAAGCCTTAGCACAGGTGGCTGCCTTCCATTTTTTTCTTTTTCTCTGTTTTTTACCCTGTCCTGTCCAGCGTCCTAACAAACAGAACGATGGTCTGTGTGTCATTTTTTGCCTGACAGATTTGCTCTTCCAAGGGAGACATGTTATATAAATGGCTGCCCTTGATGTTTATAATATTTTTATTATTTTTATTATAATCTTATTTTCTTTAGTCTTGATATGTTAGTGCTGAACCTGACAGGGAGATAAAGGAAGAGAGAAAAAGAGAAAAGGACGGAATTAAAATGTGAAATAAAAGTTGCTTAGGCTGCCTAAACCACATCAACAAAATAAACAAAATAAACTACCACAGTACTACATGATAAATAAGGAAAATAGGATAATGATGATGTGAAAAGTACAACAGTACAGTATTTGTAGAGAGACGTACCAACACATAAACATCAACAACATCTAGTTGGAAGCGGATGGAGAGATGAGCACGTTTGTGAGCATGCACGTGTGAATGTGCATGTGTGACCATGCAACAAGAATGAAATCATCAGGGGGAGACAAAAATGAAAAACAAACAAAAAAAATTCTGTTCTTAATCATTAGAAAATTACTGTTAAATTTGTTAATCCATTTTCACAACCTTTTCATCAATAAAAGAATGTTTACAACATCATATAGTCCTGAATTTGACATTCATCAATGCACAAGAGAACCTTAGATGGCAAATTTCAATGAACCATGTCAACACAGTTAATTATTAGCTAATATTCTAATATCTAACACACTGGAATAACAAAATAAAGCATTAAAATTCAATTCTTAAACATAACAAATTTCTTGGTTCCTAAACCTATTCGAATAATTACTTTATAAAAGAAAGATAATTTCAAATATAATTGTCTAAAAGATTACTTATTTCTTTACAAAAGATAAATAATGGCAATAAAACTCAAACAAACCTCAGAAAGAATCACAAAATCTGGTCCTTTAGGCCTACTATCCTGCAGGTTTTAAAATGTTTCCCTGCTTTAACACACCTTCAACACACCAAATCAATGTCATTAACACATTTGTGTAGAACAGGGATGTCAAACTCCTGTCCTGCAGGTTTTAGATGTTTCCTTGTTTTAATATGCCTGACTCTATTGAATGAATCATTGTGCAGAACAAATGTTTCTTCATTTATTGTTAAAATTTTTAATCTTAATGTTTACAATTACCTACAATGATCCTTGCTCTTGTCTGAATAGCAGCAGCTATGGGAAATGAAAGAGGCTCTGCGTTAGGCATTGGGAGGTCTGAAGGTTTCTGCGCAGCCTTGTTTGATGGCCAGTTTGCGGAGTACAACACAAGTTATAAGTATGTGATGCAACCTTTCAGTTTAATTTTCTAAGGTCCCCCCAGTACGTGACAAACCACAGATCTATTGTGTCTTCCACGGAGAATCTCATCTGTGTATGGGCTTGGTTATAATTCTGCCTCCAAGGATTGGGTTGGGTACGGGAGTCACGAGCCACCTAAAGCATGAAGTTAAACTGTTCTTCTACACTAAATATGTGCATAAGCATGACTGATAAATCAAATCAAATTAAATCAAACTTTATTTATATAGCACATTTTGTGCTTCACATGATTAAAAACACTTAAACATATCAAACATATTAAAAATAAAACAAGTCTTTCCATACATTAGATTAATAAAAAAACCAAAAAACACTCAAAATAATATTTAACACAGTCGCACACACACACACACATGTATACACACACACACCAACCCCGAGATTGCAATCAGAAAGGATAGTCATATGATTTAGGATCCATTGTTTCTGTGGAATTATGCCCCAGTCCATGTATTAGATGCTACAACAATTCATTCTCATCTTCTGGTCATTCCTTCATTACTTTCCTGTATATACCTGACCTTTTTACAGAAGCCATCTATCAGTCTTTGCAAACGTTGGAAGAATAGTGCTTGTGTGTCCTATTACGAAAATGTTTAACTACCTTTCTTACAGCATTGTGAAGCTATAAGAAAGGTAAGATTATCACCAAGGTCAGTCAGCTTTAGTACAACATTGCAGGTCAGTCTAACTTATAGTCCTACACCAACTGGCACAAAGACAATGTCATTATTAGAGCTCCAATAATGTCCATCCATCCATTTTCTATACCCACTTATTTTAATGCAGGTTTGCAGGGCTGCCCTTCAAACTACATCAAATTTCCATTATACTTCCTTATACCAGCATAGAGCTGTTTAACGACTTAGTGAATTCATATACTTACCCGTACTGAATGTGTATTTAAGTCTCTGGAGAATAATATAGCCAATTAACGTTCATGAAAAGTACATTTATGTATGTTCCTCAGCCAGAAGCATCATCTTTACTGACACAGAGTGATGGTTTGTTAGGGGCATGCACAATATGAGAGTGCTTAAAATTATTTCAATCTCTGCCAAAGATCATAAGGGGTGTACAGGTTTTTTACTGCACAGAAGTTGTCGACATCAGAATCAACAAAATCAATAAACCTTTTGTATCAATCTACAACCGTATATTTGGTTGACTGATATATTTTAATGTCTATCGTCTAGAAATATAATATAGACTAAATAAATAAATACGTACAGTCTATAATACAGTCTCTGAACACACATTCTTTAAAACAGTTTACCAGGAAAGCTTAGCAAACTATCCCACGGTGTCCTGTCATAGCAAAATCATTTTGGTCAAAGGTGTTTAAATTTACAGGCCTGGGGTCCAGAGAGTCCTAAGTAGTATCCTAAAGAAAGATATGTTTTGGTGATCCTGAGATCTGTTGGAACCGCTCACAGTTCAAAATTTAGGGCAGAGTGTTCTGATTACCACTGACACAGCTATTGTCTTTGCTTTCTGACTCTTTTCTTCTGTCTCTTTCAACCGTTGAAATTTTGTTAGCTTCTCATGTTGCTTCCTTTTGATGTTGCTGTCACTTGGGAATGCTACATCTATCACTACTGCCTTTGTCTGCACCTTGCTGATCATCATAATTTACTGTTGGTTTTTCACCAGTTTTAACATGAAGTGCCACAACACCCTGGCCCTTTCTTATGCCACCATCTTTGGAGGTAGCTGCCACTTTGACTTTTGGACTTCCAACAAAAATGCAATACAAAGGTTCCTTTACACTGTCCTGTTTGGATAAACCTTAACAGCCCACCACGCAGATTGCCGAAAACTGTATGAGAACAAAAACATGCAGTCTCTCTGCATGATTACTGTGCACTTTTTTTTTTCACTAGATTTCTTTATAGCTCTTCAAAGTAATTTTACCATGTTTTACTTAATAAATGCATAATCATTTCTGCCTTGTGAACATTTGCACACTAATGGAAGCCAGACAAGATTGTCACGGATTATTGATGCATACGCTACATTTAGCTTGCAGATTATCTGAGCTGTTGAAGTTGTCTAAGGAAATGGGTATGTCTTGATGTCAGCTATAAAAGTAAATAAAATAAAAGACCAATTTTCAAGTTGTGTTTAATACATGAAGTATTGAACCATGTCAAGTTTACAGAGTGATCTGGTGCCCAGTTCCTGGCTGTATGCATGGGTAGTCTGACAGTTAGATTTTTTTTGCTTGAAAGTGTTTTATAGCAACACTAAAGGAGGAGACCAATCAGTTCTCTTGGAAAATGGCCATGCACATTTTTAGAAGATCCCTTAGACATTGGTGAGCAGATTTTAAAAAGGAGTGCTTAGGAGAGAAAACAGGACAGATGAATCCTTTTGATAAAGAAATAAAGCCTTGTCACTGACCGCTTTGAAGAATGTTATTGTACTTTTTTTTGACTTTGTTTAGCTAGTTTAGCAAGTCTTTTCAGCTCCGCTAGAGTTGCATCTAAAAAATTAAGTTAATAATATTGGTCACACAGGGCAGAACTGCAGAACCATGAATTTATGGGACCCCAACTACTCGTGTGGTCACGATAAGGAATTAATATTCCAACACAAACACGTTCAAGGGGTACTGAGCCTCCAAAGAACTCATTGGACACTAGAAGCAATAAAAAAAGAAGACCTCCAACAAAGGCTTTTTTTTTTTTTTTTAATCTTTTTAGCCAATGATTGTGGGCATGATTTTTTACTTAAAAGCTCTAATGGCAAAATGATCCCAATCTCCCCAATAAACAATCCTTGAAAAATATCTTGGATCCAGGGGGATCCAGATCACCCCCAAAATGTAATCACTTGTTCCTTGTTCCATTTCTGACTTTCCTGAAAATCTTGCCAAAGTCCTGCCATAACCTTTTATTATGAATGGTATTTGCAAACAAACAGACAGACAGACAAACGTACGTATGGCTTAGCGGTGGTTATAAGTGAAAAGAAAAGGGAGGAAGCTCTGCCCAAAACATCTGCACCATGATAAAGTAAAATTGAGTGATCAGATTGATGTCCATTTATATTGTCTGATTATACTGTATGCTCTCACAAAATTACGCAGTAACAGAGTCGTCAATTTTCTGCCAGCATTCCTTGGCTGTTGCTGTGGCAACAATGTTGCTATTTTGCCTGGATGATGCATTAACATTTTTCATATTTCCTGAAGAATAATTGTCCGCTTTTCTACCATAGACATTATATAAAAGATTGAGCCTCCATGACGTCACCCATAGGTTTCTGAAGAGAAGAAGTGAAGCACGTTGGGCGGTTCCTACCATTACCATCTTGGCAATGTGACGCTTGCCGTCGCTCCCGGAAAATACAAAAATGGGCAAAGTGGTGGAGCTGAGAGAGGGGCTGTGAGCATGGGGGTGGATGATTGACATCAATCAAACTCTGAGCTGCCTGTAGCTAAGAGCTAACTGAGCCAACTCAGATCTAATGTTAGCAAACCGGTTAACAAAGGTAGGTGGGCTAAAGCTGTTAGCTGGCTAAAAAACGTATTTGTGCTGCACTCACTCTTCTTGCCGCAGATATTGGATACCTATCAATCAAAAGGACACGCCCCTAATTATGCTGAATTTCAAGATTAAATAACATCCAAACGGACGCGTTAGAAAAAAATTCACCTCTCTTACAGTTGTCATGAAGGTAAACTTGACGGTAAGAGTTTAAAAATTATTGAGAATCTCGATGCTTGAAAGATTAAAACGACTTGTTCAAGTAGATATTAGATCACATCTGTTTTCCTTTTCTTTGTCCAAATCTTTCCAAGTGTTGGTATGAGTTGGTAGAGTGATGGAAGTCTTCCATCATGTAAACACACAACTTATTAGATCACTTTGCCTAGTGTCCATGTAAACATGTCATCTGGAATCTGATCAGATTGATTCCAACGGGATAGAAAAAATGTCAATGTCAATGTATAAATGTAGTTATTGATTATCCCCTATATTTAAATAAATGGAGTCAAAACAGTATCCATAAAAACACTTTAAAGAATTTTACTCTATAATTATCCTACAAAAAACCTTCATCTAAGTCTATTACTTTATAAAATAAAACAGAATATAGCGTCAATTAAAACAATGTAATAGAGTTACACATTGGTTACATTGGTTCTCTGTAAAAATATGCATCATATTTTGTTTTCATCATAATCGCTGATAAAATAAATTAGCTTCACATATCTTACCTTATTACACAGCTGTAGGTTTTTAGTGAAAACATGTTATTTTGGAACATCTAATGTGTCTGCACTGGAATTCTTACAGAGAACAAAAACTTTCCAATGTTGTCCAGCTGGAATAAAGGATGGGTCCATTGAGACTACTTATTATTATCTAATGTTAAGTCTGTTTTTTATTCTTCAATCTCACAGCGAGGTTGAATTGAACAGCCTGGTTGCGGATATTGATCACATAGAAGTGTTACTGAAGCTTAAGCTCCTGAAACAGAAACTACAAACTTTGTTCACATCTAAACTCTTCATAAACTGGTCTCCTGTTTACTAAATAATGTTATGAGCCCCATGGGGTAAATTCATAATGTTGTAAAACATAATATAGTTAAATTCAAAACAACTTCCAATCATTATATAATCAGTGCACTGATTGTTATTTGCATGCATGTGGGGAAACTTTAAATGCATTGACCACCTGGAAGATAAATAAAGTTCTCTGAACAAAAAATGCATTTTGTCAAAGCTTTGCATTGTATTGTAACTTGAAAATAAGTCAAATAAATTAACAGAAAATATTAACAGTGATGTATACTCAGGCTGCTTGGAGTTTGTAGCTTTATCTTCATCTCTGTCAACGTTCCATCATCATGATTTCTGCAGTCGTTTCACCCCGTTAGCCCCCGCTCAGATAATGACTGCCTCAGGCCAGATGCGCACCTCTTCCAGACCTGACGTGCACCCCTGCTATGCACACAGTTACGAGGAAGTACTCCCTTATGATTGGTCAGTTTTGGATTACGAGATTGTGGATTTTTGGATCTTCTTGCTGAATGTGTGTAGGAACCACTATTTTTAAAAATGTGGCTAATAGAATGCATTGGACATTGCTACCTTCATGCGTACACACAGTCACAGCTTTTGTTTAAAATTCTAAAGTTTTATTTTATATATTTTCAACTGTGATTTTTTTCTAACTTTAAAAGCCTTCAAAAATATGACTGTTTAGATAATTCCTGCCTGACAGACAACCTCATTAGAGCAAGAAAAACATGCTGTGGGCAATCAGTCGCCAGTCAAGCGTGATTCCCTGCTCCTGAAACACAGCAGTCAGTATTTAAAATCTGCTGCTTTAGGAAGCGGAGACAGTGGGTGCTGTCAATTCTCTATGAAATTTGATTTTCCACAAATAATTACTCAAAAAAAACCCTGATATAGTAATTGCTTCTGAAAATGAGGCATGGCCACCACCTCTGTGACATTTCTTGTAATTCTAAAATGGAAATATTAAGTTATTTTTTCAGCATGTGTTTTCATTGAGACATATTTTAGTCCTTATTAACATGCATGTGTCCTAAACACTGTTTATCTTTTAAATAAAAACAACCAGAAAAGAATTAAAGCTGTCCTAAGATATACAGTATCATTCATACCAGGCATCTTGATCTTGGAAGGTAGACATTCAGCAGTGAGTGAAACAACTATAACTCGTCCATGGTCAGCAAGACTGGGGTACTGAATGAACAGAAAGCTGCATAATGTCACAACATTTATAAAAGATTCAGCTTCTTTTGTAGTAACAGGGTATTTGAGAAAGAAAAAAGTCTAAGTTTCTTTTGCTTTTTTAGGCCTATTTATCATATACAGGCAGTATGTTTCCGTGCCAAGAAACATTTATGAGCCAAATTGCTTTAGTTTACACTGAATTACATGAACATTTAGACAGATTACCCATCTAAATTTTGTATAGGAGTTCAGCTCTCTCCCACAAAAAGGACATATTAATAGCTTAATACAATCTTGCTATAACACATTACAAAACAAAAGCTGCTAATGCATTTTCCTGATTTACTGTCTGTCTACGTGGTGGTGAAACTGTAATGCATCACAGTGATTTTTGTCTTCATTCTAATCCATTTAAAGAAATAAGTCTAATGTTGGAATAAATGTCTGGATACAACATTCCGTCCTATATGCTGCAGATTGTGCTCTGATAAAAGCATGTTTAACCAGCTTAAAATTGTGGAAAGTGTTTTGATCTGCCAACAAGTAATGCTACGGTGTTTTAAACAGGAAAAACAAAACAAAACAAAACAAAAGACAATAAAAGAAGAAAAAAAAAAGACATCTCAGGCCAACAAAAAACATAAGAACATTTTTAAAGTGTAATATGTATGATACATGAAAATAATGAGCTGTTCTCTAGCAGTGTGCCAGTTGTGTTTGCATTAGTGAGGTTCATTGGTGAGGCACTGAAAGAACTGAAAAGAGCATCCTATTTAAATAAATAAATAAATAAATAAACAAATAAATAAATAAATAAATAAATAAATAAATAAATAAATAAATAAATAAATAAATAAATAAATAAATAAATAAATAAAAAAAAAACAAAAAACAAAAAAAAACTGGCTACTGGCTTGGACATACATCAAAATACTATGAAAGCCTGTGCTCCGGGGGAAAAGGCACACATAGACACACACAAGACACATATTTAACATTGCTAGTCACAGTTACATCTTACAATGAGACTAACTGAATTATGCACACAACTTGTGCAAGACTGGCAAGTAAAAGTACCTCAAGGATTCATACTGGGAACAATTAAAAAATTTTTTTCATACATTAAAGGGAACTTGAACTAGGAAGGAAAATGATAAACATCAGCTTCAGCTGTAAAAACATTAAAAATACTCTGATCTGTTTAGTTTTGATAAAATTTGAACAGTTAATTTCACTTGTACATTGCCATTGTTGTTTAGATTGCATATACAGTATTTTGGAAAACAGAACTTGTCCTGTATTAACCAATACATGTAGGTTTCTTCTTTGCTGTTTTTTCAAAACAACTATGAAAAACCATATTACAAGTTTACAGTAGTTGTACTCAAGTAGTCACACAGGGTGAAGTTATGTATCAAGCTGCATCAATTATCATGATTTAATTGCATCTGAATCGTAATCTAGTCAAACTGGAATGTGCCAGAACACTTCCACCCCTACTGGAAACCAAAACCAAAAACAAATCAGTGCTTCATCATTTCTTTAGATCCACAGTTCAATGAAAGAAAGATGAAAGAAAATCAAACCACAAACAAGTCACATTTGCCTTCATTTTCTGGTCTTATTGTCTTGAGAGCAACCCTGATGCATAATTTCTAGGAACACATTAAGCAAATAAAATAATAGCAACCTCCATTGGTAAAAAATGTAGGACGCACATATGGTATTTAAATCAATTTTGAATGTTCAGTAACAATGACTTTTAGTAGAACAGGACAATAACCACATGTTAAGGCCAATTAGTGCTAACAATCCTGGTTCTTTTTAATGAATTTCCAAATAACTTACCCAATGTTTGTGAAACATTACTACCCAGCAGTATGCGGACGATGCCGTCATTTTTATACAGGCAAAGTCTGATAGAGAAATCTCAGAGAAAAGGACACCAGCAATGTATTCATTACTGATGTCTATATTTATGAGGCCTCACTAAATCACATCTATTACTTATTAATATTAAGAAGCAGTCTGTATTATTTTGTCATAACATCTAGCATTAAATACAACCTACATGATTGTAGGCCTTACTACCAGAAAAATTCAGTTAGAAACTTTCTCCATGATTTTTTTTCTCAAAATAAATAGAGCCTCTCCAATTGGTCTGGAGAGATTAATAAAACCAAAATAATCTCTTTAAAGTCTTAAAAGTATAAGACAGAAAACATTTTTCTTTCCATCATTCTTCCATACTTTAAAATTCAATATGCTAAATATTGAAAAAAAAATTTTAAAAATAAAAATCGGCTAAATTTTTTATTTCTGTACAATTTTTTGTTTGGCTCATTCAGTGCAGGGTTCAGGCACTCATTTTTTTAAACACCAGTTTAACAAGCATTCATTATTAACATCTTCAACAATGATATTATTTTTCTTCTTTTAAAGTTAAAGCTTATGACAATTATTAACAAATTTCAGCCATTAAAAGTTTTAAATACTGTTCCACACAAATCAGTGTTTCAGTTATCACGCAGCACATACATCAGCATGTGTTGCGTGGTTTTGTCAAAAGCAAACAAACAAAAACAAACATGTTAAACAACATGAAACCCTGAAGGCTGGTTTGAACAAAATGATTGAAGGTGATGGTGTTTTGTTATTGGTATTTTTTTTTTCTATGGTGTTGACCTTGATGGTTACTGACGTTAGTTGACTTAAAATAAAGGAAAGTTAACCTGTAAACTTTGTTGGGTTTGGAGTCAGTCTCAGTTGTTTGGATTAACGGCTTGTGTTTAGCTTCATCGTTCAACACCTTCAACCTACAAATGCATTCAAATGCAGAAATATGAGCTGCTATTTTGGGTCTGTTTACTAAAATGTGGTTATATTGTTTTCTTACATAATTATTATCAAGTCCAAAAAGAGGAAAAATTATAAACAATTAACAAAACTTTAATGTTTGTGGGTGACACTAGGTCGCATTGATAGGTTGTGTAATCCGACATTATAGAGCTAAACTTGACAAAAGCTCTTTTTTAAATCTTTCCTTACCTCACTATTTATATTGATTTGTTCCTTTTTCAAATTTATTTTTTTCTCTCTCTGTTTCTGTTTCTACTCTGCCACCCAGCCCTCCCTCCCTGCCTGCACTCCATTCCCTCGCTGTCAGTGTGTGACAGATCGATGCTGTATCCTTTCGGCTTCCCCTTGCAACTGTATTCTCCTGGTAATTGAGCTCAGCTGGGCTCCCAGGGGGCTTCTGATTTTCACAGGCGCTTCTAGGAGCACACTCCTCTTCTGTCATCTACATCATCACTTGCTCCCTCCATCCAGCCTCTTCTTTTTCTCACTTGCTGCCACCACCTGTATAACTCTTAAAACCAATACCCCAAAGCTGTAATTGGGTTTGATTTCCACCTGCAATGTCATCTTTCTCACCTTGTAGTGCCTGTTAAGATTGGCCATGCCATTCTCACAAACAAATGCATCATCCTTCAGTAATCCAAAGCATGATTTTTCAAACAATGACAAGGAGAAGAAAAATTACATGTCAGCAACTGATATTTTGTGTACAGCTTTGTCAGAAGCGTCAATGAAATTTAACATGGCCGCCTGCCAAGAGTATCATGCTTTATTCATTTATTCTCTCTCTCTATATATATAATCCATATAATCTATATATATAACATAATAGAGCATCCAATTGTCATGAATGGTTCATCCTGTACTCGTTGGCGTCCTCTGCTGCCCTTTCTGGTACGTTGTCTCCTGTCTACAGCT
>JBAMHW010000001.1:6780368-6792744 GCA_037177495.1 Rhadinocentrus ornatus
TGAAATTTCTGTGTCAGCGCACTAAGCACTTAAATGTAGTGTTCGAAGTATAGAAGTGCGCGGTTTGGGACACAGCCCAGGAGTGTATTTCTTGTCCAGTGATTACTCGAGCCCAGGCAAAGGCTGGTGTCATCCCTCTCCCTGTTTGCCAAGGTGATGGATGATAGGAATGCTAATCCTGTGGGGAATGATTTCTTAATTGTTGAAAAAAGTATATTGTATATAAGCAGTGACAACCACAAACTCCTTGTAATCCCAGTTAGCTGCAGACCCTTGATAATGCATTTAGCACATACTGTTCCATGTGCTGGGCACCTTGGACGGTATAAAATTACATACGTGTTAGCTATGTTTATTGGCCCGGTATGTACAGAGACATTTAATCATACTGCATGACATGCCCAACCTGTCAGAAAACGTGTGCTCCTTGCAGGTCAGATCGTGCTTGCCTTTAACCACTTCCAGTTATCTCCACACAGTTTTGAAGGATTGTCATGGACATTGTTGGACCACTGGTAAAAAGCAGCCAGGGACATCAATATATCTTGGTCATCTGTGACTGCGTCACCCGGTACCTGGAAGCATTTCCCCAGCGCACCATCACTTCTTCCGCAATCATCCATGCATTGGTTGAACTGTTTTCCAGATCGGGGATCCCGGATATGATACTGACAGACCAGGGTACCAACCTCTGCTCCAGACTCATGCAGAAATTCCACAAATAGTTAGGCATCCATGCTATTAAAACCACACTCTACCATCCGCAGACTGATGGAATCGTCAAGAGGTTCAACAAGACTCTGAAGCGGATGCTGCAGAAATTTCTGTCTGACACAGGTAAGGACTAGCATTGCTGGCTACCTTTTCTCCTCTCTGCCTATTGTGAAGTTCCTCATGCATCCACTGGTTTCTTAACGTTTGAACTGCTGTATGGCTGTGACGTCCAGGGACCTCTCTCCTCCGCAAAAGCTGGGAAGATCCTGCTAGCAGCACAGAAGAGAGAGGTGTGGTTCAGTTCATCCTGGAGATGAGAAAACGCTTGGCAAAATACAAAGAAGAGGCAGAAATTAATTTCCAAGAGGCACAATGGGCACAAAAGAAATGGTATGACCAGCAGGCACGACAGTGTGACTTCGAACCAGGTCAGAAGTCTGGGAGCCATGAGCACAATAAATCCACCTCAAACTGAAGAACGACTTGCCTGTTTTATTGGTTGGCGAAGAACCCCGCCACACCCCTCAATTAGATAATTAAGTTCAGGAAGACATAAAAAAAAGTAAATGTAAGATCTACTGTTTTACCCATTGAACACAACCAGTTAACCCGCTGTTCTCTAACTGGAAGCTCTGATTTCATCAACTAATTTCATAAATGTAATAAGACAAACTAGTGTGGTAATTTAACAGCTGTTTTATTGACATGTTATCATCACTTCATAAGAACCAATCATAACATGCTAGAACAGCTAGCATGTTCACAGCTAACTGTCTCATATGGGTCAGACTTACTGAATTTAATGGGTCTCCTTACTCAGAGCACAACCTCAGTAATGTGAAAGCAGTCCAGCTTACTGTACTGCAGCTTCTACCCTCATCTTCATCATCATCCACAGCAGCTGATGAAGGTCCTACTGTGGTCGAATTGTCAACCACTTTTGGAAAATTGGTTGTCTTTTTTTTTAAGGTCCCACATTATACATTTTTTCAACAGTTTCATATGGGTGTCAGAGGTCCAACAACATTGTTTTCAAAGTGTATTACACTAAATTCAGCCGGGGGTGTTGGTCAATCCACTATCCAGGGAAGTGCTTTATCGCTTCGTGAGGTAACAAAGGAAAAGACTTCAGACTCACTTATTTGAGCACAGATTCACTAAAAAGTGGAACAAGCAAGTGAGAGAGGAAACAGAATTTTCTCATATTTTGGCCTCATATACAGGCTATGAGGACATGTGTGACTGTTAGAAAACCTTTAGAAAGTTAATTTTGCATAATATGGGACCTTTAAAGTATCTAATTGGTTCAACTTGGTGTCAATTAAAAACAGAACCAAATTGTTTCCAAAACACAAACTAAATAAATACAAAAAGAAAAAGCAAGTTTTCACTTTCAAGAAAAACAGTGTAAGCCAGGCATACGAGTAGCAAACAGATAAGGTGTGTGGGTAATAAGGCAGGGTGTCCAGTTTTATTGCCTAAAATAAGATGCAATTCAGTCAAACTCAGAAACAATACTTGCATTTGTCCAACTCATTCTCAAAACCAACATGTCACATACTTCTACTTCATGAGGACCCAAAGCAGCAGAAAAAAATACATGAAAATCCTTACATACTTGATTAACAACATAAAATAGTCCATTTGTTTTTAGCCAAATCCTAATATTTTACAAACTAAAAGCTGTCACAGTAAAATATCCCTCCAAGATGAATCTTACTAATGAAACAACAAACTATTCTCCAACTATTCTTTATTTAGAAAAAAGTGCAGCAGTTCTGTTTGAAATTATAATTGTTTGTGCTATGGAACGATAATTTTTGCTGCACACAGCAAACGTAGCCTAGTTAAGCAGCAAATACACCAGAGGCATCCATCAACACAGACGTCATCATGAAGGGAAAGCTGGCATTGCGTGTTTAGATTCCTGAGTTCACAACTTTGTCAGGATTGTTCCCGTCCCTGCAGGTTTACTGTCAACGAGCACAGCTAAATTCTGCTGTATGCTGTAACACAGTTTGACACATTTTAGGACCATCTCCATGTTTTCACTGGCAGGGCTGCTGCTGGTGTTTGTTTAGCTTTTTCTTCGTTACATGGGTCAGATCCATGTTCCTTTCTGAATGCCCACCAGAGAATCTCTGCTTGACAATAATACTGTTACATGCTTAAAGTTGTGAAATGTTCATCCACAGCATTCGTTTTTACCTTCAAATATTGTTGAAGTGAGCACACCACAGATACCAAAGTATAATTTTTGTATATCCTATGTATGCTTCCAGCAAAATGTCAGCATTTGATCCACTTGGAATAAGAAAGGGTTAAACACTGTGGACCATTTTGAGCATACTTAATTTTCACTGATGTTCATTACACATGCTACACTTGAAGCATACTTCATCAAAGTTCCTGACTGACTGCAGATTGAAGAAGTGCCTCTTAAATTGTTTATGTCCTTACAGATAATTTTTTAATGATTTTTTTTTCTCCTGGTATAATCAGCTTCAGTTCAGCGTATGAACAATGTATTTAAAACCAGAACATCTAACAAGAATGTCACATTATTAAATGAAACAATAAAAAAAGGGCTTTCATTTAGCCTACTTGTAAAAACCTACTGTAGTTGTAAAGCCAGAATTAATACAGCAGAGAACTGGACAGATCTTTTGTTTTATGATGGTGAAGAGATGCCAGATGCTACCCTCCCCCTCCTTCTCTGTCCCCATGTTCCTCTTCCTTCATGGCACTGTTATTCTTGCAGGTGCATCTGCAGTGATCTATTTTCTCTTCACATCTTTTAATGATTCATGCTTTGGGGTTTCTCGCCCCCTCGTTCTAAAAGCATAGTGAACAGAGAGAAAGGCGGGGGTGCTGATCAGAAGAATAAGTGAGCAATCATAAAGCTATGAACAAAGCAAGATTAGAAGCACAAATGATGAAGAACAAAGAAGTGATGAAATGTTTTTTTTTTTTTGTTTTTTTTTTGTAAGGTATTTGCAGAAAACAGTTGCTCATCACTGAACTGTTTACCTGATTTGTCCAGAATGTCTTTGATCTAACTAGAAAGGAGAGGAAAAAATAAAAAGTACACAATACACAGTACATGATGTCTTTGTGATGTTATGGAAAAATGAATAAAGTAAATAATGCATTTTTATACAGTATTTATAAATATGCTATTTGTATGATTAATCACCTACCAGTAATTCTGTTGGATGTGTAAAGATCATTAACTGCTCTGTCGTTTTTCCAGTTGCACTAATGCACAGTAATAATTATACATGTCTTAATGACTTATTAATTTAAAGAAAACAAATCCCAACATACATAATTATTCAGCTTTATTTTGTTTTGGCACATTGTACCTACTGTATGACCATAAAGAATATTTTGTTGTTAATTATTTAGTATATAATGTAGTTGTTTCTGTGGTGGAGTGTGAGAAGTTGTTTATCTGATTAAAAATTATATATACGTATATATATATATAACACTGATAACGCACAACACTGATTTAGCCGAGCTTTGACGTGTCCATCAATTTAATCGGTTAACCAGAAACTGTTTTGTTTGGAATGCACTGAACTGCGATTAAATGCATAAATCTTTTTAACTTGATAATTTTTTTGTGATTAATTAATTGTAATTCGTTAAAGTCCCACCCCTAATATATATATATATATATATTCCCTGTGTTAATACACGGAAGCTGCTCACCATGAATGGAGGGTGCATGGTGCAGAGGTTATACACAAAGCACAAAGAGGGAGGCCGAAGACTAATGAGCATCAGGGCCACTATCCAAGATTAAACATTCAATCCATGAATACACCAGGAAGATGGCCCCAAGTGATGAAGCACTGAGTGAATGCCTCAGGCAATGGAACTTGCAGGAGAATGAATTAGAGGAAACATCATGGCAGTACACGCCCCTGCATGGGACGTACTGTCGTCACATAGCTGAAGTGGTGGATATAAACAAGTCTTACCAATGGCTAGAGAGAGCTCAACTGAAGGATAGCACAGAGGCACTAATCATGGCAGCACAGGAGCAAACCTTGAGTTCCAGGGCAATCAAGGTCCAGGTCTACCAAACCCGGCAGGACCCCAGGTGCAGGCTGTGCAATAAGGCACCCGAAACAATCCAGCACCTCACAGCAGAGTGGAAGATACTGGTAGACAAAGAATACATGGAACACCATAACCAAGTAGCCAGCAGAGTGTGCAGAAACATATGCGCAGAATATGGACTGGAGACCACTAGGTCACAATAGGAAACACTTCCCAAGGTGATGGAGAAAGAGAGGGCTAAAATCCAGTGGGACTTTCAGATACAGACTGACAAAATGGTGGTGCCCAATCAACCAGACATTGTGATCATGGATAAGCAGCAAAGGAAAGTAAGTAGCCATCCCCAATGGAAATATCAGGAAAAAGGAACACACTCAAGGAAGAGCTGGAGAAAGCCTGGAAGGGGATGGCAACAGTAAGGCAAGGCAAATGTATTTGTAAAGCACATTTCATGTACAAGATAATTTAAAGTGCTTTACATTAAACATTAAAAGCATTACAGCGGGGTGCAGGAAGCAATAACAAGTGAATTAAGAAAGTAAACAAAAACGAAGAAAAAGGTAAAAAATAAATTAATACATTACAGTCATTTAGCTGACGTTTTTATCCAAAGCGACTTACAATGGTTAGGCAGTAGCATTAAGGGTCTTGTCTACGGACCCAACTGGAAGGTGTTAATGTTCGTCCCCTAGGGGATTCAAGCCCTGGTCTCTCACATGGGAGACTGATGCTCTACCAATTGAGCTAACCAGCCGCCGTAAATACATAAAATGTAAGAAATTAGGTTCCAGTGTGGGGACTATAACATTTGTTTTGAAAATAGGTAGAAAATAGAAAAGTTTTTAACTATGGTTTAAAGCTGTTTTGGGAACAGAAAGCACCATGTCCCCCACACTGGAGAAGTGGCTCCAACAGATACCGGGAGAAACATCAGACATCTCCATCCAGAAGAGTGCAGTCCTAGGACCCTCAAGCTTCCAGGAATCTGGTAGAGGACCTGAGCTTGAGATGAATGGCAAAACAGCCTACCCAGAGTAGAGTTGTTTTTTATTATATACATAGACACACCTAAAAACATACCCCGCTTCCCCATTACCCCTGAGTTGGGTGGGTGGCTGTTCATCTCAAGCTTGGGTCCTCTGCCAGAGGCCTGGGAGCATGAGGGCCTTACACATCTTTAGCTGTTCCTAGGATTGTGTTATTCTGGAATAAGATGTGTGATGTTTCTCTAGGTACCAAAAAAACAAAACAACAAAACGCTTTTGGGATTAGTGTTTTTGCCACTATAAGAGCTTGAATGAAAGGCAACTGGACTTGATTTTCTTGGAAAACAAGTAACAAGCTTATTTTGCTCAAACATTTCCCGAAATCATGAATAGATGACATATGTCCAAAAGGTAAAAAAAAAAAAAAAAAAACCATCTAGAACAAAATGTTAAACAATAATCATTAAAGAAAAAAAATGATTTGATAGAAGATACAGAAACAAGACAACTCTCCACCTCATGCCATAAATGACAATGACAAACTAATGTGCTTATTTAAACATGTTTATCAGACAATCCAAATAATCTTACACGATTTCAAGAAGAAACTCGTTTGCTTTACAAAATTTACATGGAATTACTGATGTTGAGTTGCAGCAGACAAACATAACAATGTTGCCTCGGAGTAAAGGCAGACTTAAGATGCCATTTTTACATTAAAGTACACTTTTAAGAACCTTGAACATGATTGCTAAGATAATAAGCATGTGCGTTCTGCCATCTTGTATGCCTACAGGCTCCCATTATAGTTTTTACCATTATTTCATCCATCACAAGACCCTGTAATATAAAAACTGTAGTGTTTGATAAGTGCAAAGGAGCCTATAATTTCCACAGTAAAAATTGTCAAATTTGTTTTTGTTTGATTGTTTTTCTCAACTCTATGACAAGTCTAAGTTGTTGCTGTGTGTAAACAGCTTCCCAATTTTTAGCCTTATTATTCTGTAGCACATCTGTCATTTCCTGAACTCTACTTGCAGAACTTTATAAGGCAGCCATGTCCCAGACAGATTGACTAGATTAGAAACGTGAATATATCTTCAGGGCTTCAAAGCTATGTGTTAAGCCCAGGACAGTTATTATCCGACACTATTAGCTGTTTGTAGATATGAGAAATTCCCTCAAGAAAGTTTCCTCACGTGTCTTGCAAGAAAGTAAACACTGCTGTTAAATTAACTTGATTTAGTACACAAAATTATCTACTGTCATGCAAGTCAGAAACAAATACATCATACTTATGGTCAAACCAGTTTGTAATTCTACAGAAAATGTCTCAAAATGACAAATGCAAACAGCATCTCTGGACACAAATTCAAAATAAGACATAAACTGTTTTCTTTTTCTGCAGTTGTTGATGTCGTTGGCTGCAGGCAAGCGGCAGGCAAGAAGACAATCTGTATTTTTGTTTTATTTAAATTTGTTTAAAGTAATTATTTTTATTTCTTTTTCAAAATTGACATTTTTAAACAGCATGTTATTGCAGGGTCAGCCATGATGTTTTCCCAACTTTAAAGTGGCTTCTATGGAGGACAAAAAAATCGCTTAATAAATAAATTGATGTGCCAATAAATTAACAAAATTGGGTTTTTTTAAATTAAGAAAACAACAAAATATGAAACAATGTATATATTTTTTTCATTTTTAACTGCTTTAATTTAACTTTGTTTTAATATTCATACTTATTTAATTTTCCATGACATTTCCAGTTCAGTTTATTTATTTTTTTCCTCCTTTCCTCCTATATGTATGCTTGTAGTTATTTCATTTTCTTATCCCAAAAATAATTTATTCCTGTATTTTATTTTATTTAAAATTTTTATCTTTTTTATTATAATTTTTTTATTCACAGTCATATTTAAATCCTTATTATGCCCAAGTTTGCATTTTTTTTCCTGTATTTATTTTTCCAAGCATATTTATTTCTGTCTCCATTTCTGTATGCATTTCTACCTCATTATGTAAATGGGGGAGCAGCCTTTCAAGGGGTGTCCTTGGGGCAGATCCTCGTCTATTGGTCAATCAATACTGAGCAGGTCACAGGCTGTTGTAGTGCAGGGAGAGCTGTAGAGCAATTCCTACTGCTTGGCTCTGCCTAGTGTGACTTCGGGAGGGAAATGAAGGTTTTAAGCTGGCAGAAATGGCTGACTTTCAACAGACTGAACAGGATCTTCTCTTAGCTTAAAAAACACACACATCACTTAATCACGGATGACTGTTTACTGTTTACTGTTTGGTGTGAATGGAGTAACTGAGAGGCTGTTCCACCTGCAGACATGCACAACTAGCAGGCTGAAGGATCTGGTAAAGTTGGCTATGATGCTTAGAAAACATTGCCTGGATCGTTGAGATAAAAGCTTTTCTCAAATGTTCCATGAACATCTGCTGTAGATCACATAGAAAATTTGAGAAACCTTCCTACGTTTCACTTCTTCCTTTCTGGTCCACTGCAGCCACTGCTCCTGGAGAAAAACACGCTCCTCTTGGATTAGAGCATATCTTAGCCTTCATTTAATTTTATCATCATACAACTTTTCCTTACTTGTAAGGACAAACATAGAGGAAAAATTGCGCCACCCACACACCCCGCCCCTCTGCCATAAGCTATGTGTACAGATTAGTTTAGCTGACCAGCCTTAGTTATGAAATATTCACCTGTCACTTTAACAGCACACAAAATTAAAGGTCCCATATTATACATTTTTTAAACAATTTCATATGGGTATCAGAGGTCCAACAACATTGTTTATAAAATATTACCCCAAATTCAGCTTTGGTCCTTAGTTTCAGCCATTCCAAATGTAATTCTAATGAGAACGGGCTGTTTCTGTGTCTGAACCTTTAAATGTTCATGAGTGGTTCCTGTCCACATCCCTCTCTTGGAGAAGATCCGGCTTTTACTGGCGCCCACTCGGTGCACATTTTAGAAGGCAGGCTTAGATAGCCAGGGGGCAGGTCAGAGGGTCAGTATCCACTACCGGTGGATAGTGGTTATTTCCTTTTGTGAGGTCACAAAGGGATTCACCTATTTGAGCACACATTCGCTAAAAAGTGGAGCTAGGAAGTGAGAGAGGAGACAGGATTTTCTCATTTTCGGGCCTCATACACGGGTTATGAGGACACATATAACTGTTAGAAAACCTTTCAAAAGTGAATTTTGCATAATATGGGACCTAATATTTTATCTATGATACTAGGAAATCCCATATAGGACACCCCCCCGTCCGTTATTGACAGACCATTGAAAGCAGGAAACGGGGAATTACTTTTTACACATAAGACCGAACATCAATATTAGTTGTATTTAGTCGCTACAGTAGTTACTGTCCTGTAATGATCTGTCCACCAGCACAATCATGCTGCTCAGGCTCCCTCACGTTTTTGCTAGCTATGAAAGTTATGTCATGAAAGGGAACATAAAAACTGTATAAAAGAAACAATCTATAACACAGATTTAGATCACAGATGGTATTGTGAATGCTGTTGTAAAAATAATCTCAGTGTAACCAGTATGACATGTTTGCCCAGAGCATTTTACTCGGGAGGAGTGATGCAGACAAAATGATTGTATGCATCTCTAACTAAAGCGAAATATT
This sequence comes from Rhadinocentrus ornatus, assembly GCA_037177495.1. Classification (NCBI taxonomy): domain Eukaryota; kingdom Metazoa; phylum Chordata; class Actinopteri; order Atheriniformes; family Melanotaeniidae; genus Rhadinocentrus; species Rhadinocentrus ornatus. The sequence goes on from JBAMHW010000001.1 coordinate 6,789,793, forward strand.
TCTCCTGCTTTATATCATCTTCATCTACTTTCAGACAATACCAATATGTGTTTTTTCTGGTTCAGAATAAATCTGCTTCTATTGGGATAATGTCCCAATGATCTTCAGATTAAAGTTTTAAGAAATTTGGAGGAAGAAAATAAACATGACCTTCTGTGTAAAAATGTGTCTGTGTAGACTCTCCCACATCTCCAGGGTTTTTTCATTGTGAAGGTTTCGCAAAAATGAAGAGTTAAGGAAGAAATGAGAAATTACTCTGAGAAAAGAGAGATTTACTAGCAGTAATTCCTTTGTCATTTGCAGCCAACACTTTAAGACGGAGGATTTGGACAGGCCAGATTGTTAGACTTAAAGATGAAGTTCATCATTAGCCAACATTTCAGCCATTGTATGTGACCACAGTTACCATGCCATGATGGAGCCCTCTATCCTAGCAATTAACATTTCAGAGGCAGGGTACACCCAGGGCAGATTGCCAGCCATCACAGCTGTTTTTTCATATTTTGAGTAATTTGTAAATTAAGATGAAAACAAAAGCTTAAACAAACAGTGATAGAATAAAGGTCGGTGTAGAACTCAATATCGACTATGCTTCTTGGTCCAGTATCCTCCAAACTTTCAAACCACAATATGCGGACTTTTCCAGCTACTCAATTTAACACAACATGTAACACGACTTATTTACAAAGTGGTGACAATTTGGAGTTATTTTCATGTTCAGAAACGTAAATATAGACATCAATCAATATACTGTGTTTACGTGGCTCAGTAAACCAATAGATGCATATGTGATGGGTGAACAGAATACCAGCAGATATGAAATTAGATCACCAGCCTCTGCCTAGCTTGCCCACACATGCATAAGAAAATTAATCAAGAAGTGTGTGTAGGCGTGTGTGTGTGTAAGGGAGAGCAACATCTTGCATCACCTGTAATTCTTAGCCAACTGCAAGACACCTTTGGACAATCATATATCTGAGCTGTCAAGTCATTCAACCATTGTGACCTGGACAGACATTAAGTGCCACATGCTGCTGTCAACACACTCATCTGTTGATGCCAATGGCTGCAGGCAAGCTTTGGGCAGCAAGAGGCATATCAAAATGTACCGACTGCACTGACAATCTTTCAGACTCAAATTAAATACCAGTTTTGGAGAAATGGTCGGAGAAAAGGGATGTAAAACTAAAAATATGTCAGTTGGACATCTTTTTTTTTCCCCCTACAAGGATGACAAGATATAAATTGATATCTGTAATTGGAAAGCATTCTGTGAATATTTAAAAAAAGATTTATGAGACATGCTGAAGTGGAGTTAATAATTAAACATTCAGTTTACACATACCTAGAACAGATCATTGGAAGTATCTGTAAATATGTGCTATACTTATGAAGCGAATAATGACTGTAATGAGTTATAATTAATTCTGAGAGCATAACAATCCGCTAACTTTCAGTGGTGACAATGTCTTCTTTGGTAAATGGCTTTCATCTGGGTCCTTATCATAACTGATATTTTTATTCCTTCTTGGACTCAAGCAGCAATTGACCAGTGAGTCATAGAGCAGAGAAGCAGTGTGCTCAAACCTTCAGCACATCTCCAGTGTCTGATACATTTGCTTAGATACAACTAAATGTAAACCGCCTTGTAGACATTAATGAATAATGAATCTCTCACTTTATTTGTTGCTTAAAATGCCTGACCTAAATTCATATTGTTACCTGATTATTATGTACAATTATTACTTATTCTCACTTAATGTTTGTTTTTCAAATTAGACTATTTAGATGGAAGTGGCATTAAATTTCACTGTGTAGTCTCTTGCTGTTTTTGTCCATGAATAAATTAACCAATTCATTGTGTCATGTGCTGACGACTTTTCAGTTTCATATTGTACCTTCACTGAGCACTACTTGAGGAGAGGTGAAGAGATCATTATTGAGAAAGAAAACATAACTGTGTGTGTGTGGATGCTACAAAATGGGATAACGTTTTTGACTTAGTGTATTTATTTAGAGAAAGTGTACTTATTCCTGTAATAAGGCTGTGTGAAGAAAGAGAATGAAAATGACTGCAGTAAACCCACCCAAGCTTGAGTCTGCCTGACTGCTGCTTATTCATATACAGAACTAGCTTAACCTCCGCTTATGAACCTTGAAATAAATTGCTCCTCCAAGTGTAACCAATGTGCTCTTGACTTTCTGAATGTTACGAGGGCTCTGAGAGAGGGGACAGCCAAAGAGAAGTGGAACATTTGTTTAGTCTCTGCAGATGAGGAATTTTGCTTTAACCTATTCAGACCTGAAGCTTTATTGAGAACAACCTTCTAAAACCTGCAGAAATCTTAAATGTTTACCTTTTTATTTTTTTTTTCATTTTTCAGTCCCTGAAGAAACTAAAAAACAAGAAGAAAGAAAGAAAAAAAACATTAGGCAGGTTAAACCTTCAGCTTTAAAAAAAAAAAAAATTACTGAAGGTATATTTTCTAATCTTTAATGATATAATCTGCAGCTTTGGTTGTCAGAATGTTATATTTTTTTTATACCTTGTATAACATGCCAACTTTTTGTGATTTATATAATTGGTACAATGTCTTTATTATACATTTACTTGTTACAGTGATTTAGATGGAGGTGAGTGTATTGTACATTGCTAATTTAGGAAACCCATACTATTCATGTGCATTGTCAGCTAAAAGACATTTACCTTCTTTTAGATTCTACTATTGCAGATATGACAGGCATATAAAAAGAGAAATTATTGCCTGTTTTTATTCTGACCTTTTCAGTGTAGAACTGATTGTACAAGAAACACACACACTCACAAAATCTATAGAGGACCATGTTATCAGCAGGTGAAATTGCATGTAAATGTCACAGCGTATTGCTTTACCCTGTATGTGAGGTAAATATGTGTGGGAGAAAGTGATGTTGTGAATTAACATATATGTA
>JBAMHW010000001.1:6800568-6831685 GCA_037177495.1 Rhadinocentrus ornatus
GGGTTTCCCTGCTTAGGCAGCTGCCCCCGCGACCCGACTCCGGATAAGCGGCAGACAATGGATGGATGGATGGAAATTCGACATTGCAAGCTCACTAGAGACTGAACTTTTAAATAGTCAAAAGTAAGATCCTGAAGTTGAAGGTCAGTTTCTGAAAGATAAATAATTAATGACCCAGATAGCATGTTTGGGCTCAATCCAGGTTACTTTTGGCACTTATGGCTCAGATATGGCACTAGCAAGTGTTGTTTGGGCCAGGGGTAAACCAGATGTCAGTTGCCAGCCTAGCTTGGAATGTGGCAAGTCTCCTGTGGGCCACATGTGGTCCAGATGTCAGTTGTTGGCCTGGACATGGATTACAAATAGTATTTTGTAGGCCAGAAGTGTTCCATATATAGAAAGCCTTCCTTATGGCAACTTCCTTGTGGGCCATATCTGGTGGTCATCTAGCTGAGTTTTGGCAGCCAGACTCACATTTATTCAACACTGTCAATTGGGGCCAAATTTGGGCACATTTGGGAAAAATATTGCTTGCTCTCTTGGGAGAAACATTGCACTTTTTTTTTTTTTTAAATCTCTTTTCTTGTGAGTTATAACATGAGATTACTCAGTGTATTTCATATTATTTTGCAACAATGCTGGGTTTTGACAATGAACCTTAACGCATCAGATGCATGATACCCACCTCCAGTTGAGGACTGTGCTATACCTCAAAATAATAGCTCTTTGAATGAACATAAAGAAAAAACACATAAAATAGTTTTCACATGATTTTTTTATTCTAACATGCTATTTTGTGATTCAAATTTATTTTAGTTATGTCAAACCCACCTAAATATATAGATGATATAATAAACTTATAATTTGATCTTTAGCTGACCTGAGTGAAGTATAGCTCCCAGGCCTCTTACACACCAAAACAACAATCAGCCATGGGGGTGGATATCTATTTCTCCTATATTTTCTGTCTGGGCCTTGACATCATTGTCAGTCTCTGTCATTATTTTTTTTATTTTTTTTACCAAATTAACTTATATAATCAGCAAACTATTTATTGGTGAGAGCACTCAGTCTGGTTGTTTAGCAAAGTGAAAAAGCATTGGATTTTTTTTTTTTTTACATATTCAAATATTTTAAATTTATCTATAATTTCTCCAAAACACTGTCACAAAGATGTGGCCATGTTAAGGGGAAAAAAAGAAAACCAACTGATGGTGAGTGAGAACGTGACATGACTTGTATGTTTACTTGTTTTTTTTATTTTACACCAAGCAGTCTTCTGTCCCTTACTGTATGACATAAATTTTACCGCTCCCTTCTGCATTGGTGAGATATGCGCGACAGTTAAAAGTCATCTTTGTGGCATGTTATTTCTACCATTTTCTCTGGTCAAATGCTGGTGATGTGAGGAGAACCACCACGGGGAGCTCTTATTGGTGCTGGCTCTTCATGCTGTTAATAGTCAAAACTGAATGTGCAGTGTCACAGCAAGTGCAGTGTCCTAATTTTTTATCTTACAGATGGCAAATCAAGAAGTAAATGTGCTGTATGACAAATTTTAATAGGACCAGGTGCTACTGCCAGTTTTAAATGTAAACCTTGTGAGAAGCTGTGCAAATGTGGCTGAAACACAGTGAAAAGAGTTCGCTTTACAATGTGCTGAAATCTTCACTTTGTATGATTAAAGTTAACAACCTGATCTCGCTTGCCAGGCACAGCTCCTATAGTCTGTTTTATAAGAGGTGGACTTAAAGCCCAATCCAAAATAAAATGAGGAGAACATTCAAATAATTTTTAATCTGAAGTCTTTTTGGCCCTTTAACAAAATGTAAAAATAATTATTTACAAAAATATTTTTTGTATTTACCGTTTATTACCACCAGGGGGCAGGAGACAAGCTTTGGATTGTGTACAACAGGGATTTCAGCAAAGTTTTTACTATGAAGTGATGCAAAAGGCCTCTGAAACTGTATTTATCGAATGTAATATGGCATTAAAGGGTTAATAGGGGTTCTCTGAGAAAAAAAGAGGCCATATAAACCCCTGCTGCTATCATGCCAAGCTATTTTTATTTCCCTCTGTAATTGAAGTGCTGTTCAGCAAAGCATGGGCTTCACAATCAAGAACAATAATGAATTATCGCCACAAAACCTGAGAGAATGGAAAATGTGTTCTAGGAAATTCAATGTTACAATAATTAAAATGAATGGATTGTGAAGCTAAGTTGAAAAGAATGAAAAAATATTAAACAATAGAAAGAGAAAACAAGAATGAATTATATGCTGTAATTGACAGCATAATGTGAAATAGGTGCCATCTTTTTCTTTCCAAATTAAACTAAGATAAAATAAGTCCATCCTGGATTTCTTTCTTGAGGAAATGAGTGAGGGTTCGGACAAGATTTGACCAGAAACTGGCTCACATACACTCATTCCTGCCCAACAGGGTGAGCTGTCCCCAGGGTAGTTCTGAGCTTTCAAAACTCTGCCAGATCTTGTGGAAAGAGGATGATGGGCAGGGGAGGTCTCCAGCTACAAAAGAGTGATAGGTGATGTCAGAGAGGTGCAGCCAAGCACACGCAGCCCCTGGCTCTGCTGGGAGATCCAATTCCCTGTGTGTCACAGGCAAGATGTGCCTTGCATCTGATGAGATCACCACTCATGCTGTATTGTCACACTACCAAGAAATCTTACTGACGTAATAAAGAACTATGTATCATTTTGAAACAAAGGTTTAAATCGTGCCAACGTGAATGTTTAATTGTGTCATTAAAGGCTGAGAAGCCACAGCACTGCACATTTTCATGTGGTTTGTTTAAGGAAAACAGTATAAAGAAAAAAATTAAATACGGAAATGGTTTTATGGAATATGGTTGCTTTCTGTAATTTGTTCCAAAGAAATACAGAATGAATGGACACATTTATAATCATTATGATCATCATCAAGACTGAGTGGGCTAACATCATTATTTGTGCTTTCCCACCAGAGGGTCAAAATGAACTATGACTTCATTACTTTGATGAGCTTGAAATACAGGTGTATATTTTGTTCCCCTTCACACTTGAAATAAAAAAAAACAATTCTATTTTTGATCTTTCACTCCGATCAGCATAGCATTGTTACATGGCATGTTAAAAAAACCAGCACTGCAGATTGCTGCAAGAAAAACAAAACAGTTTTTGCAGTGACTGTTACTAAGACATGAGTCACAAACAGATGAGTTCAATGTTCAACCACCTTGACCTCATCACGTCAATGTCAGTTTTTGTTTTTCTTTTGATTATGAGACACTGTTTAAGAAGGATTTTGAGGTTGTAAATGAATTTGAAATTAAAGTTTAATAACTCTGCAATAAACCAGTGAAATTATAAAACATTGCAGGATGTCTAAACCTTATCATTGATGAAACAGCTCATTTGTATCTTGGGGAAGCAGCTAATGTGCCAAACCTCTTTTAAAAGTATTCATATTTTGCATGTTCCATTTGCAAACTATTACATGGACTTGCACTGCCATCATTTAAGAAGTATGCCAACTCTGGTCCTAGAGTTCATGTCTTGGTCAAATTAATAGGTAGATGTATTTCATTTTTTTTTCAGATAAATCAAGATAAAACTGAAATCATTGTGGGTGGTAACAACGATGAACATCCAAAGATCAGTGCCAGTAGAGGTGACGACTATAGTGGAGTTTTTACAGGTCTTTCTAAAGTATCACTAAGATCCAGAATGCTGATGCTCCTGTCCTTTGGCTCTCAGATCTCTACACTGGCTCCCTGTGCACCAAAATATTGATTTTAAAATTTGGTGCAAGTCTTTGAATGGCTACTTACTTTGTTTTACTTCCTATATAAGTTTATTTGACAACTTACTGTAGTGCTTTAAATGTCTTTTGTAAATCGTTTTGTCCTGAATATGAAATTTGCTATACAAATAATCCTGCATTGCTCTGCCTTGAATTGCCTGCAGTTCGAACAACAAAAGTTAAGAAAAGAGGGGACTGTAAGGTCCCCCAGATGCACCATTGATTGAACAATATCTGCTGTCAATGAGGGGTAGTAACATCTGCAACACTACCGCACCTATAAAAAGATAATGCACCACATCTACGAATCATAGATTTGATATCAAAAACTGGCTTTCAACCAACCAAACCTTTCCGCATATAGATGCTCTACAGCATGCAAATGTGAATGTAATGAATGTGTGATATCTACATCTGCTTTGCTTGTGTGTTGTGTTTTATTCTTAATAGTCATTATTATGTGCAGAACATGTACACATATACAAATTTATTCATGTATACTCTGTTTGTTTAAATGCTTTTAACTGTGTGAGTTAATGCTAAGTCATTTTAGTATTTGTCTTTTATCGTGTATCTTTAAAATTATATTCCAACCTGATGCACCTGATAATAGGGGACAGAAACTGAAATATAAAAATGGTGCAATAACAAATTGATATGGCAATAAATTTTACTAAAATGTTTAAGAATATGTTTTTCATTTAGAAACCTTTAAATGTGACATGAATTTATATTTCTATCAACAGTTCAAACTTTGATAGAATTTTAACTTTCTATTAATATTCCCATTTATTTACTTATCCATGTAATTTTCTGTTAATTTATTTGTTTGGTACTTTTCAACTTTTCTTTCCTTAGTTGTTTTTATGGCTGTATTTTTATATTTTTTTCCTTTTTCGGATTATTAAGCAGCCAAGCCTGGCTCTGCCTGGGTCTCCCGTTTGTGGCCTCTAGAAGAGGAGGATTTAAGCACGTAGAACTCCTGCAGAAATGAGTGACATTCATGAGTGACAAATGAGCGACATTTTTTAACTGGAGATTTTACAGGATCTTTAGCACCAGCCGTCATGGTAGCAGCTGCCTAAGCAGGGAAACCCAGACGGCCCTCTGCCTGGCCACATTTACCAGCTGGTCCAGGGGATCCCGAGGTGTTCCCAGGCCAGCTGAGAGATGTAGTCTTTCCAGCGCGTTCTGGGTCTTCCCCGGGGTCTCCTCGGTGGGACATGCCTGAACATCTTACCAGGGAGGTGTCCAGAAGGCAACCTGATCTGATGCACTAGCCCCCTGATCTCTTGACGCGGAGGAGCATCAGCTCTACTTTGAGCCCATCCAGGATGACCAAGCTTCTCACCCTATATCTAAGGGAGAGCCTGGCCACCCTTTGGAGAAAACTAATTTCGGCTGCTTGTATTCGCTTGGATTTTTGGAAATGATACAGTCACTGATGACTGGTTGTTCCAGCTGTGGACATGCACAATTAACAAAGCAAGAGGCTGAATGTTCTGGTAAAGTTGGTTGTGATGCTCAAAGAAAGTTGGCAGGATCGTTGAGATGAAAACTTTTCTACACGTTCCACAAACGTCCACTAAAGTCACAACTAACCTCAAAGAACCTTCCCCGAACCACCTTTTCACTTCCTCTTCTTCCCAGTCCACCACATCTGCTGCTGCCGGAGAAAAACATGCTCCTCTCATATTATAGAGCATATATCAGCCTTCCTTGTCATAATACAAGTTTTCCTTATCTATAAAGACAAATGTACTGGGAAAAATACATACATTTAAAGACTTAGTGGATATTTCATTTGATTAATCAGAACAGTTGTCCTTGTCAAATACCAGCGGTCAATAAAGGGCCCATTGACTGAATGCAGTGACCCATTACCAGTGGTGTCTTTCAGTTTTTCCTGGTTTCACTCTGGGTCTAGAGCCTAGACTCTAGGCCGTAGAGTCTAGAGTCCCGGAAGTTTAGCTTTTTGCATCTCCTTTATAGACAACGCGGAGCACAGGTCCTCTTGAATGATCCCCTTTGACACTAAAATATATAATCTTTTTTGCTTTTAAATCAATACTCTTTTATTCCTTTATGTTTTCATTTATTTTATTTTCTGAGAATACAGAATATGAATAAAATAAGTTAAAATTTTTTATTCTTTAATTGTTGACCCTTTGACTTCAACAAGACACTCAATAGAAAAAACAACTAAAATGAAAAAAATGTGGCTTACAACTGTCACTCATGGGTCCATGAGGCCCTCTGTCTATCATATTGCACACTATTACACACCTGACTCATTATATAGATCTCCTTAACAGGTTGTTCTCAACTTCACCAGCTAATGAGCCAATAATTTCAGCCAGGTGCCTGTTGGCAGGGAAGCTTCTATAACCTGCAGGGTGGTGGGCCTCTAGGACCGCATGTGGACAACCCTGGCTTAAAACATTATGCTTTATAGATTTCTGTCAGATATAAGTCTTAAATATGGCTCTAATGGCTTTTAGGATCTTTCTCAGATAGATAATCAAATAATGTGAAGACAGTGAAAGGCTCTTGTAGCAATGATGTATTCTACTACGTTTCACGTGCCCTCAGTACACCCGTTGTAGACAAAGAAGCAAACCTTCCAAAACAAGTAATATTATTAATCCAGAAAAGTCTAATTGATTATTCCTCAATCATTTAAAAAAAAAATAAATTAATTTGTTATGTTTTATTTTCATTATTTCATTTATCTGGGAAGTAGAAGAGTAGCAATGGGGCAAATGCAATAAAATATACTTAAAGCATAGGAAAATTCTTGTTCCATTGAATGTGCAACATTTCAGCTGAAATGTAGGTGAGAAATATATGTCTGATGCACTAAAGAGATTTTAAGATGACACTTTGGATTCAGGTATTAGTGAGTTAATTAAATGTGCAGCTAATGCAGTGCTTAAGATCTCATTTAGTTACAAAGATGTGAAATGAATTCCTCCTGAAATGGAATACAGATAATTTCTGCTTCTAGGCCAGTTCACTCTGAGTCACCATCACCACCTTTCATTGCACTTGCATCAAGTTTGCCTTTTTTTAACTATTATTTTTATATTGTTTTGTTATTTTTAGTTGGTCACATGCAAGCTAATTTTGGCAGAAACGTCTTAGGATTTTAAATTCGAAGTGATACCCATCGGGTGCACCCGTGAGGTGGGGTTTGATCCATTAAGTCAATGTGGCAGGTTATGCCTTAGGTGGTCAGCACAAAAAGACTCACACACAAATACACACTGACACCCAAAGGCCAACACAGTGCAGACCAAAAAGACAATAAGATAATGTATACTTCTGAGAGTTTTATTAAAGCAGCATTTGGCATAAAATTTCATTAGTTAATGTTTTTAGGCAGGAAGCATGGCCGAACAGTAACAAAACACACATGCAATCAGATTGGGAACATACTGCAACTGCAGAGCAGAAGGTTGCTGGAGGGAGAAAGGTTTGCATGCAGAGCACTGGCAATACCACTCAAAGCTCTCTCCCTCTGCCCACACACATAAGAACACATACACACTCACAGACACTCAGACAATATGCTTCTTATTGCTCTCTACATGACGACAACCACAGATGTCTCCTTTGCCCTCGTGGTCTTTGTCAAGCTGAGAAACAAATGTTATGAGGGGCATTGAATCATGAAGGTCATGTGATGCACTCAGCTTCCCCATCACAACGACAGTGCCCTCCTCTACCCCCCAACCCCTCCAAACCCCACCAAGAGTCTGCAACTACAGCAGGAAATATATTGAAAGTAGCATTTTAGAAAAGTTGCTCTTAATCCTGATACAGCCACTTACAGACACTGCAGATGAAATCTAAATGAATAAGAGATATAGAAATGAGTATTTGTGACTTTTCATAAAATACATTTTTATTAAACTTAATCAGAATTACTGTTTCATGTGTTTATTTAATTTAGCTGTTCATTAAATAATGGGCCCACAAAAAAAGCTTCAAAATAAAAGTACAACTGCCTATCTGAAGATAGAAAATAATGACTATGAATACATTGAAGTCAAGACTCTTCAATGTACTGATTGACACACCTACACATACATTTTCGCAATGTATCCTGAATTTGGGGTTGACACTAAATTATTTTAAGATGACATGACATTCTGCACATTCTGCAGTTGCTTCCATTAACACATTTATTGGAGTTATTTCTAAAATCATCATTAGGCAAAATTAGTTGTTTGTTATATGAAGATAATTTTCATTTGTTGGCTCTGTTGTTAATTTTAATTATCTAAAGCAGGGATCGCCAACTCCAGACCTCTTGAGCCAGTGTCCTGCAGGTTTTAGATATGACACTGCTGCAACATACCTGATTCAAACAAAATGGCTCTTCAACAGCATGTTGTCAAATTTTGCACCAGCCTCTTGATGTCCCATTAATTTGGGTCAGGTGTGTTGCAGCATGCATCTAAAACCTGCAGGACACTGCCCATGAAATTCAGAGTTGGTGATCCCTGATCTAGAGTTGAGTTTTGTGTAACTTGTTTAGATAAATTATAGACACATGAAAAGTTGACATCTTACCAAAATCTTTTGAATAATTTCGTTTTATAGCCTATATTTTATGGATCTTAGCAATTAAGTTGATTTTGCATGCATATACCCTAAACATGTGTTAGGCAACATAATTAAGGCAAGAGAAATTACAAATAACAGTCTTTATTACCAGTATGTGGCTTATAAAAACACTGAATCCATACAATGAAAACACATAAAACTATAGAAAGATCGATCCATGAAAATTTTGGTGAAAAGAAATGTAACTTTTTCCAACAAAATCAACTGAACTGAAATGCAACTGTAGAACTTTAGATCATTAAGTAACAACAATATTTAGTTGTTAAATAATAAAGCAATATAAAGTTAATAAATTTATCTGAAGTAGTTAAATTCATTAAACAATGACACTATGCTTCAGGCACAGACTGGAAGGAGAAATAAAGGCTGCCACCAGTCTGTTTGTCAAATTTCCTCATTTGAATCAAAGTCAGAAAAGGCTTGAGCATGAAGAAGCATATATGTACAGCATAGTGAATACTCCTTTTTACACCATTAGCAATAAACTAATTCAAAGAAAACAAGAACATAAAGATGAATGAATACAAAGTTGATTGTTTTGAAGTGCTATGCTTTCTATGATAGCATGATGAAAACGAGAAAAAAAGAAAAAAACTAGAACAGCTGCTTATAAGTGAGAAGGAAAGAAAAAAGAACAAACAGCTTTCAGTGTCATGGTTCTTCTATGTGAAGTACAATTTTCCATATAATTAGAGATATGGACTTTCAATTATTTTAAGGCAAAAAATGGGACATTGCAAGATACATGTGTTCGGCTACGAGGCCTAGTGTTATATAAAATCACCCCAAGACAGTAATGCTGTCTTGGTTGTTAACCAGCAGATTAATGACATTTTCTCCCTGGAATGCATTTTCCTCCGCTGATTGTTCGGGCTGTTGGAATTTTGCTTCTGTAGAGGATTGTGGCAATGAGGAAATGGGGGGAAACAGCAGCTTTTAAGGAGTGCAGCTTGTGCAGAAAGTGGGTCATGACAAAACATGGTCCATCCTTCTTTAATTGCACCTTAACTAAGCCTCTAACCTCAGCATAATTCAGAGACAGCCCACTTTTATCTGAATTATTGCAGCTAAAAACTCTCAAGTTTTGTCTTAATAAAAAATCAGCTGTCATTTGGAAATACAGTTTCACACTTACTTTAACATAAAAAGTAATAAGGTTTAAGATTAGAAATATAAGTTTTCTACACTTAGTATTTCAGGCTTATAAATTTACAAAGCAATTTTTATAAATTGCACAATAATATACATTTTTGACATTATTGATGCACTAATGTGTTTCTACTTTATGTAGATATATAGCTGGGGTTAATAACCTTTTTATTTCACTGACAGGCAAATTAGTTTATTTTGCTCCATTTAGTTTTATTCATTCTAACAACCAGTAAATTATATCAGATCACTTAGAAGGGCATGAACTTACAATATTATAACCCAAGAATTCTCTATGAACAAGCATATGGCAACAGTGGAGAGTCTTTTTTTAGGCTAAAGTTAACTTTGGTTGGACTGGTTTGGTTGAGGGAAAGGCATAGAGAGAAAGAAAAGCATGGAGTGAGAGTCATGCAGCTCTGGAGTCTGCTGGAAGATTCACAGAGAAAGTGCACAAAGAGGCACAAACTGTGGGAAAGAGAAACAAAATGTTAATGACCTATGGGTGGGATATAAATGTAAGAGTGAAAGAGTGGGGGAAAGGACTCTGAGAAGCCTGGGACTAGAAGGATAAATAATTGATGTTACACGGTCTTCAGAGCCAGTAATAACTATAAACTTTTTTAAAAGAGATTTGTTTTTATCCTACACATAATTTTAAAATTAGGGAAGAAGGACTTCTGCTTACTAAATGCAGATGGGAGCTGGCTCCACAGGTTGGTAGCTCAAAACAACCTGCTTTTCTGCTTCTGGGAGCTCCAGGAACCACAAGTAAGTCTGGGAGTTAAGTGTTGTGATGATGAAGTACTTGAGATCTTTAAGATGCAAAAATAGTTTGGCGAAAATTTTTGTTTGAGTAAAGTATTTTAAGTTTGCTTCTGGCTGACAGCGTTTAACCACAAAGCTAATCCAATATTTCTTTTATCAATATCTGACAAGTTAGCATGTGTAATTTCACATTGTAATGTAAATTCACCATGCAGTGCTCCTGCTGTCATTAGATGAGCTTCATGTTTGCTTGTTTCAGGTTTCTAAATATATCCCCCACTACAGCTGTTGCTGTCAGGAATGACCTGAAAAACGGCCAAAAATGGAGGTTTGACATGTGGTTTAAATGTAACAGGCTTTTTCTGCCAAATCCATCTCTGTGTTTGCCAATAAAGCATCCACGACAAATTGATCTGAGAATGAGAAACTCAGGAGGACAGCTTTTGTGACTAGAGTATTAACAAAGAATGCCACTAAAATTCAGCCTTAATTCTCCCACTGCCTTGTGACATTTCACTATGTGAGCAGAATTTGAAGGGTAGATTTATGTTTGCCTTTTTATTGAGCAAATAGAAATACTCTTGATTTCCGGTGTAGGCTTCCCACAATGTATAAGGAATGAGTGACTGCAAAGCTCAAAAATGCAAAAGCGCAACGTGCTTTAAAAACAGGGGCAATGCATTTTACCCTCAATTCTGTAGCAAGCGTATCTTTTAAACAAAGCAATACAAATACACAAATCTTTCTTCTGTGTTGTGAGCTTAGATAATTGTAGATTCATTTTGAAACCTATCAATGTGGAAATGGGTTCAAATCTGTCATGTCTGAGTGGAAGTTCAATTATGCTGTTAAAAATTCCAAGTAATAGTCATTAAAAGTTTGACTTTAAATATGAGTCACAAATCGTGTGCATAAGTGTTAATGTTCATGCATCTAAATGTAAAGTACACTCTACAGCTTCTGCACAGACTGCCAGCAGACACAGACAATTGTTGCATGTCAAGGACTCAACACCTCTGCTTTCCACCCAGGGCTAAGTAACAGTTCCACTCTAACAAGATACTCAGGAAAGAAGGAGTGAAAGAAATTGCTCGGTTTTCGAGGTAAATAATTTATAAACAGAAGACAAAGAAGCTGGACCTTCCAGCTGCTTGCAGGCCAGGACCCGTTAATGTGGCAAAACACTAGTGAAATGAATGACATACAAAAAGCAGGAGGGTATTATGTTTAATATATTTGCTGCTGTGATACTAACATGAATACTCGACTCTAAAAGGTTTTACCTCTCAGTTATGAATGTCACCCATTTCAGTTGTTCCCCTTGGCTTTGTGCAGCATTTCTGGGTCAAACAACTAAAATGTAAGAGCTCCTATCAACAAAATTGCCACATAAAGAAGATGGAAAAAAAAGAAAAAGGAAAAACCTTTAAGTAGGCAGAATGCCATGGTCAAGTTGCCAATCTCACCCTCCTTTGAAGAAAAAAAAGGTTCTGGTTTGAGTCTTAAAATTCAAATGCAACAATTTTCAATGCTTTACAACCTGCAAAAGCATTAAACAAAATAATAAAATCATATTGACATTTTGGTTGGTATGAAAATACAAGCTTTGTTGTGCGAGCAGAAGAAAGGAAATACAAGAAGCAGGTTTTAAAGTGGGGATCGATGTGAGCATAATTTATGTTCAACAATGTTCCAATCAACTTTAAAAATATCAATATTCATTGCGTTAAGGTTTTACCAATTTCTCATTTGAGAATGCTGCGAGAATAATTTCAGATAGAAAAAATAGATTTTCTACTAAAAACTCTCACAGAGCAAGAAATAACTGACAAACATTAGGTTCACTTAAAGGCAGACGTCAAGATTTTTCCAGCATCATCTTGAGAAGAGAACTGCAAAAAGGAGTGTGAAGGACAAGAATGTGTTGTCTCTCAGACCACCAGACGTTTTAAATTTGGATGATCTCTAACAACTTACAAACTTTTTTTGTTATGCCATGAAAAAAATCCATGAATTGTAATTGAGACTGTGGTTAAAGCTTCTATTATTTCGCACTGGGGACATTTCTATTTGACTCACTGTCTAATGCTATCAAACCATTTTCAAGGCTTATCCAATAGTTCACCCACAACCAGAAGAACATGTGCTAAAGTGATGTGTGATTTCCTCTGTAGCTGTAAAATATTCTGGTATCTTTGGTTTATCTAAGGTGGCACACATTTGCTTTTGGCAACATTTTGTGCACCTTCTTCACAAGGACACTCGTTTTCTCTTGGGTGATGCTTCAACAACAGATTGGATCTGGAAATGTTCTTTTTACGTCACAAAAGTCCTCTCAAGTGCTGCTTTGCAGAACACGCTGCTTTTTCAGGCTAAATGAGGACAGTTTTAAAAGTCAACGGCAAGTTTTCAGTAGTAAAATAGTATTAAGATATTTTCTTGCAAAAATAATGACGTCTCTACCCCACAATTTTTCTATTAGAACAATTACAAGCCAAATGATTTGTAAAACAAGGGTAAAAAACGAAATAAGTACACATATTGCCAGGCAAACATCCCAATGAATAAATCCACTAAGGAGGTTATGCAGTTGGTATTGTTTGTTTGCTTGTTTGTTTGTTTCTTGACCACTTAACTCAAATAAGTTCTCAAATAAGTTTTTTTTTTTTTATTATTTAAGGGTGTTTATATGGATCAACATTTGGATTTAACAGGTTTTAATACAGTTATTCAGCAAACTAATTTTTAAATCCTAAAAAACGAGATCTAAATTTTTAAATAAAGGAAAACATAAATAAAGAATAAATAAGCATTTGTATGGTTATTGTAACTTATAGGATCATTTTGCGCTCTATCCTACTTATGAGCAGTGACACAGGGAATCTTGTAAGTTATAAAAAGAATAAATTTGGTCAGGATTCAAAACATAACCTTATCAAGATCTTTTTGTAATCATAGCCATAGTGAGCACTGTCATTTGCTTGTAGTGCTTGGAGCATGTTAACGAGGGTTAGGCTGCTAAAACTATTGTGTAGACAAGTGTGTCAAGAAGTTATCCAGAGTATAAACTTCAGGGAGAAGGAAAATGCAGAATCTTTCTTTACTACCTTGGCTGATAACAGCACGGATGAAAAACCTACCATAGAATAAAAATAAACTAGGTGAACACATCTAAAGGGCTGCTTGACTAAATGACAGCAGTATTTGTAAAATAAGTATATAATAATTCTTTACTTGATTAAAAATACCAAAGCACCCTTTTCACTGTAATCCATAAAAAAAGTTACTTATACAGATGAACATCGGTGCTTGCTATAGAGTAAATATAAGTAAATATATTTTATGCTGTGTAATTATCATAACACAGTCCTTTCATCTATTCCAGCATGACATCCAAATGTGAGAATGGTTTTCATTTTTCTTTATTTTGTTCTGTTCAGTCAATAACACAACATTTTACTAAAACTCTTGTCACTTCCTGGTTTGGTTTAGGCAATTACAAAGTGGTATCCTTTGTATTTGTAAGCTTAGAAATGCAGTGTTGGGGAAGTTCAATTTCTCCATTAACTAGTTCAGAGTTCAGTTCACAAATTTTAAAATGAACTAGTTCAGTTTCTAGTTCATGAGTCAAATTATTGAACTAAGTTTGCGGTTCTAAAAATGAACTATTTCAAAGTTTTTTATTGTTCATATGTTGCTGTGAGCTATTACCCTCAGTAAACGGCATTTCCTATTGTTGCCACCCCTTCAGTCCACGCTCGTAGCTGCAGCTTTTACTCCTTCAGAAAAAAACACGAGGAAAAGCTTGCTTGAATGGTCTTTTTTTTAATGAGGAATTATTAAACAATCTGAGGTAGGATCCAGGCTGAGGTAGGAAACAAAGGATGTACCTCATAGTGCAATTTTTAAAGTGCAAAACATTTCTATGTTTTCGGAGAATCCAAAATGGCAGCTTTGTATAGGCTCTTAAACGTAAATCCTTATCAAAGGTTGCACCAAGATTTGTGACATGGATGTTTTACTGCCATAAACCTGAGGTAATAGTGATGGACTGGTTACCTTTGTGGTCCTCTGGTACCCTAGTACACTGCCTCTATTCCAACTTTGGATGGGAATGGATCTAGAAACTCTATAGGACCACCACAATTTCGTTAGACCCCAAATGGATCCCACTTTCTCTGCATAATTGTAGAATACAAATTTAGGTTGATGGAGGAATCCAAGAATACTTTATGTCCTTGTGAGACTTTACAGATCTGGGCAATTCTTTTTAAATCACAATATTTAATGATCACAAACATTGATAACATGTATTTTCTGCCTTTTTAACATAGTGTGATTCACATAATGACCAGAGAGCAACAGTTTAGTTTTTCAGTTTAGAAGTCATTCACGATCCACTGTATCAAATGCACACTAAGCTCCATTACCACCAGGTCTGTGGGACTCGCTGAATCATTAATAAGGTGAATGTCATTTAAAATCTTTATCAGAACAGTTTCAGTGCTGTGATGTGAGATGGAAACTGATTAAAAGCTGTAGAGGATATAACTTGTCTGCAAGATTATTTGATGAAGGAGAAGAAAAAAAAAGAAGCAACAACTTTATTTCAGTCACGAAAGAAAGATTTAATATTGACCTGTAGTATCTTGCATTGAAACATCCAGGTTTTTCTTTTGGGAAAGGCCTGGCAACTGCAGTTTTAATGATGCTGGCAATGTGCCTGAGATAAATGAGCCATTTACACTATGCAACAAATCATCTGACAAAGAGCTAATAACATCTTTGAAGAGCTTGTAGGTAGAATATTTAATGAGCAAGTAGACAGTTGAAGATGTTGCATTACTACTTCCACAATAATAATATTAACTGCAGTGAATTCAGACACAAAAGCTATTCTTGTTGCAGAAGGTGATGAACTGAGAATGCCAGGTACTGGAGGATACTCCAGAGGAGCATTTGCTAATTTGTAAACATAAAAAAATAAAACATGATTGATATTAATGTCTTTAGATATTATTTCACAGCTGTGGGGCTGCAGATCTCAAAGTTTGACAGACAAATTTCCCATATTATAGATGCCATGAGCAATCTGACGTTTAGTTTTTCTCTCAGTTTGGCTATCCTGCATTCTGTCCTTTGATGAGCTATCGATGTGACATTTCTCCACGGTGCTCTCTGTTTACCAGAAATCTTAATGGTCTTAACAGGTGCTATTGCAAAGACCCAGAGTACTTTCTAAATGAAATAATCAAGTGGAACATCTATGCAATTCTGCTTTTATGTGTAATAAGTTCACAGCACACACAGGCTAGTTCTCAAACTGTGAAAAATGTGTCAAATTAAAGAGAAAGTCTTTTAGAATAGTTGTCATTAGGAATACTGAGAAAAGTATTTGTTATAAAAATAGTTCTGTTTGCATGTTCTCGCCATGCATGTGTAGGATCTCGGGTACTTGGGCTCTCCCTTGGATTCCATGTGAGTGTAAGTGGATTTTGTCACTGATGGACTGGCAACTTGTCCAGTGTGTATCCTGCCTCTTGCCTGATAGCAGCTGGGGGTAGGCTCCAGCAAAAATAAAGTATTTAAGACTAAAAGCAGAGGTTGTTCAAACTTAAAAGTCAGTATTTGGTATGAACACCTTTATTCTTCAACAGAATCGTGAACTTTTTTTACACAGGTTCTTTTATTATTGTAGTAGTCTTCAAGAATAGTTCTCTGGGCTTTTCGAAAGACATTACAAAGCCCTGCTTTGGATGTTGGCTGCCTTTGTTCTGTTCTGTCAAGATGATCCCACACTGCTTCAATAAATGTTGAGTTCTGGGGTCTGCAGACAAGCCATGAGTGAAAATGTCCCTGTTTACCATGCTGCTGTGGCTCTTCAGGAATAATGTTGTTGGTGCAAAAATAGCATTTCCTCCCTTCCATCTCTTTAATTTTTTTTTTTTTTTTTTTTTTGTAGATTGAATATAAAAAGGGGAAGGAAATTAAATGTCCTCACCAGTAAAAGAGTGACTAAAGATAAAACTTAAAAGGGGTTTGTGTCGTGGTGTCAGATGGTTATGCTAGAATGGATCACATGTCCGTGTTAATTGGCTTAAAATAAAAACTAACTTATTTGAATACCATAAGGTACAAAGTCTCGACTGAAAATGAGTGAAAATGAAGCCAATGTCAAAAGAAAGACTTTGAAAGAGTTTTTGCGAAAGCCTGAAGAAAATACATTCTTTTGACAGTGTGGCTGTCACCTTCATTTTTATCCTCATTTGCAGTTATTCTCATGGCCTAGAAGCCAACTATTCTTCAAATGTAACACAGTGTGCATTTGTGCATCTGCCTGCATGATCAAACAGTATGCTACATGACCATGTTTTGGGAAGGATGGCTTTCTCAATGAGGATTGGATCAAGACTTTTGCATAGTACCATAAATAGGTCTGTTTCAATGTCTTCTCTGAAAGAAATTGAGGGTTGATCCAACATTTTAATTAGTGACTAAAGAACTTCATGAGTAGTCTGTATGTATGTGAGCACCACCTTTCACTCAACTCCAACCATTCCGTGACGTAGGTTATTGACGTAGGCTCTCTGGATGCACTTGATAAACTCCATTCGGCTTAAAGAAGACTTTAATAGTCCCAGAAACCATTTAAATGGCCTACAATCTTTAACTCATGGATGACACACACCCTTGTATTCAGGTCAAGGAGCTTTCTGAAAGATTTACTTCCTTTATTCAGTTTCTGACTGGGACCTGATGAGCACACATTGTAGCTGTCAGTCCCTCAGTGTCTCCTGCTGCAAAATCAGTTTTCCTTTACATTATGCCAAGAGATCAATTGTGAATAATAATCCTAATATAATGTGGATGTGTGGAGAGAGCACAACTGGCAACAGCAGTGCTAGCTTCTTGACACATGTCGGACTAACAGGAGTAGACAGATAATCAGTCTTTGCTTATATGCCAGGTTAGAGATCAGGAAATCAGAGAAACGTGTAGATTTAACATGTTTTGGCCTTTTGTCTAGCAGTAAACTTGTAGGGCAAGCATCCCTGGAATCAGCATTTTAAGTGTTACTACACATTTTGTGCAGCCTGCAGAACCTGCCTGTTTTTGCAATGAGATTTATGAAGGTGGAATAACCAACAGTCAGTGCTCTCTGATTTTATTTCCTGCAGGATCTGTGGTATTGAGCACATCCTGTTCTAGTTGACACACTTGATATAGGACTTGGTCAAGAAATGTCACATTGGAAATCTTGTCTGCAGGCTTTGATGTTTCATTCACTAATGGGAATCTTAATAAATTAAATCCAGCTTCTGGTTTCTACAATTTAAAATCAAATATCTGGTAATTCTGGGGGTCATGAGATATTGGATCATTTCAAGTATACGTTCCTAACTATGGACATTTTTACACATATTAGCTTATCATATAAAATACCTTATAAAATTATCTGTATTTTATTGTCCATGTATAAGAAGAGGAAAATCCTAGAGAACTAAAATGAAAAAAATTAAGCCAAGACAATTTGATGTTACAGCATAGGATTATATGTTGATGAATTTCACTACAAATAATGTTTTACGCTGTATAAAGTGTTGTTGTTTGGATCAGCCTCAAAGTCTGAGAGGTTGTGAATATCTTGAATAAAATATCAGTCTAAATAATACAAAGCCCTAGTCAGGGTGGATACTGAATGCAAATAAAACATACACCAAAGACTCGGTTTGTGCCAGCCTTTTCTCCAGAGCTGACAGTGTAGGAAAGAACATATGTTACAAGTCAGAGCTAGGGATGTTCTGTTTTTAAAAGAAACTCATGGACATGTCTGGCAAAAAGCTTTAATGCAAAGACAAAGCTAAAATCCAAATGCAAGACAGCATAGTTTTGCAAATAATGCCCAAGTTTTCTTTTTTTAAATATTAAAACATCATTCACTGAAAATCATAAAAAGGACTTTAATAACATAACAAAGTTTTTTCCATTAAATAATTTTCAGACCCACATTGCTGTCTTCATATTCTCCTTTATTCCACTGTTGAATAACAACCCCAGTGTCTGACAGTTAATGTATGTTTGGTAATGGAGATTTTGATCAGGATTTATGCCCTAAATCATGCATACACACATACCACCCAGACCAGATTTAGTCTCAGCATGTTGGTGACATTGCACAAGGTTCCCACAGCACAAATTTGCAAACCTTATATTTGTACACCAAATGACAGTGAATATCAAAACTGATATATGTTCAAGCTCCATCTATTCCCACACCTCTCAGAGCTTCATTTTTAGCTCATGACTGCTCCTACTTGTTTGCTTATGTGCATGTGTGCTAATCTCATTTCAGCTTTTCAGGCCGGCCATAGGGAGAATTTGAGCAATGACAGCAAAGCAAAAGAGCCACAGCTGACCACAGTGACGTAAGCTGCACTGACCGAGCCTCACTGTGGCTGCGTGCACGTATGCTTGCGCGCACACACTCACCTATAACCACATTTCCATGGGGGAATTAACCATCAATGGCTCCTCAGTGTACGAAAGTGAGGGAAGCAAAGAGAGAGAGTAATCAGTGCATGCTAGTCGCAGCTGCAGCTCCTAGCGTTTAAAAGACAGGCTATCATTTCTAGTTATTCTCCCTCTTTTCATTTAAAAATAAGTCCAGACATTCCAGAGGATGTAATGCTTTAATTTATTGAACCTTTAGTTTGGAAAAGTAGGTTTGCATTTAAATTTATGCAAGGATGATATTACATATAATCATATTTCCTAGCAACTGCAGGCTTGAAATATGTTAAGAGCATGCTTCGTGCAACATTGAATGTATCCAGCAACAATACATTGACAGATTCCAAATTACTTCAGACTGAGGTTTAAAAATGTTATTACCCAGAGGGATATTGGTTCCAGTTTGCAAATTACAGAGAATTTTTCTTTTATTGTCATAAACAAAGCATTTTTGCCTATTACACCTAACATGATGTCCTGGATCTCTAACTACATAATGACCTGGTTGCTATGCCTCTGTTGCATTGACCTACTGACAGCCTCAATTAAGCTGCTTGTATCACTTGTAGCAAAGAACAGCTTGCCAACCCCCCACTGTCATTTTTAACAGCAATAAAATAAGAGCTGGATGGACAACCTGTACAGGAAACTTGAAAAGAAGATATCATGATTTTAACATGAATAGGTTTGATTGTGCTGCTTAGAATGAAAAAGAGCAGTCACCTGAGCAGCACCTGATAGAATCATCCAGCAGATGCACAAATCCCAATCACAAATCATTCACAAAGATGATGTGTTGAGGGGGTCAGAGCTGATGCATGCTTGTCAGAGCATGGAAATGCACATTCACTCTCCACCTCAGCAATGACATGTGTAAGCGCCACATTCCACATGATTTGTTCAGTTCAGTGGGTTTTTCACTTCATAGCTAGACTTTATCTTGCTAAGTGGCAGAACAGAAATAGTTATGCATGCTCATGAATTCAAACACACCAAGACAAAAGAAATATGTGTGGGCAGCGGATTTTCATCTCAGACCTTTTCAAGTTAACATTTTCACTTAATTCCTGCACACTCCCAGAGAAAATTCTTTCCATGCTTTCTTGTAAGTAGCTAGCAGGACATGTTCTTTCAGCATTTCAGCACTTTGTAAACAGTGAGCACAAAGAAGCAAGCGTATTTCTGCTCTCTCATGCTGTCAAACAGGGCCAGATTATTAAGGTCATATTAGGAAAAGAGGGGAATAAAAAAGAGGGCAGGCAACACAGAGAGAAAGGGATTTTCTGTAATTTCTTCAAGAGGATTGCAAACCATATGTTCAGCCCTGGGACACAATAAACAACATCAGGGCTGGGCAAGAGCCCAGAGACACGGCGACACATGGGATGCAGGCTGCAGACTGTGTGCGGGGGTCAGGTTGAGCAGGAAAAGCAGCATTAATATTATCATCCAACGTCAGAAGCAAGCTGAACCGAGAGCTTCGCTTCAGATCTCTACATGTTCAGCCGTGTATTGCTCTACAGCAAGGCTATTGACAAACTGTCCAATGATGTTAGTTCCCTTTATTTTACAGTAAGTACAGTGAATGGCATGTAAATGACATTAAAAATACATTCCAGCTTTGGTTTCCAGATGCTGCTTTTGCTGATGTATTCTCAAAACTATTGAGCCCCTTTAAGAAACATTTACTTACATTTCATATGGACAGCTTGAGGACAGACACACTGTTACACATCAGTTCAGAAGCATTCTCTGCTCATGTTTCTCTTTGCTTTTTCTCATTGTTGCATTCTTTATTTAAGTGGGTATGACATTTATGGCATTATGGCAAAAACAAAATGGGAAGATTGAAATAATTTTGTATAAGAAGCACTGAAACAATGTTCCCCTCTGACACAAATTCACACCTGTTTCTCACAGAAGAAACTGATTACATTTAACATGTTTTACAGCGAGCTTTAGAAAAGCTGGCAGGTAGACTTTGTTACTGTCAGACAAAATTAAGCTAAATGTTTCCCTACTTTTGCTGAGCACTGTTAAGCAGCTGATGTTAGTGAAACAAAAAAGAAGAAGAAAAAAAAAATCACAACATGACAGTAGTATCATCAGTCTTATCTTCTTATTCGCTAACAGAAAGGCTGTTCCCCCATTATGTCAGTGTACTGCCCAGCTTTGCAATCTCTTCCAGCTTTTTAATATAAAAAAAAAAACAAAAAAAAACTATGCTAATAACATCCAGAAAATTCCAAGGTAAAGTGAAAAACAGAAAGTGAACAGTGAAGCACAGGAACAATCCCCTGAGATCTTTAAGAAAGAAAGAAAGAGGTGGATGATGGAGAAAGCATGGGCAGAGAGAAAGAGGGAGATTTTGCCTCCAGTCTCGGCACAGAGGAGGATCAAAGGTTTGTGCTCTGCATCTCAATGGACATCCGGTCACCAATACTGATGAGCCCGGGTGTGTGATGCTCCATTCACAAGGTTTATTTCTTACAGGGGAAACAAGTGGTCTTTGTGTGTAAATAACTAGGTGTCTTGTTGTGCATCATAGAAATGGAAATTTAGGTTACTTTAAGTTGAATTTACAAAAAAAAAAAAAAAAAAAAACTAAAAGAAAACAAATTATGATTGAGGACTCGGATTCTTATTTGTGGTATACCCTGTACGTTTATCTGGTATAATTACATTTGACAAAACATATTTGAAACGTCTACTGTCATAATGGTTATGACGTTATTTTCTAACAGTGTTGTATTTTATATTTTGTCATTATAGTGCAAACAAAGTAATTCCAGAAAAAATACTGACAATAATCACTTCTGTTTTTTGTTTTTTAAACCTGCCTTGCTTTTGCATCCAGTGCATTTAAATCTGATTTGGAATACAGCAGTCATAGCATAATTAATACAGTGTGTTTACTTTGCATTTTAGAGGTCCAGCTGCATTTTGTGTGCACCCTTCTCAGCCTGTGTGCTACGTAATTGTAGGGGGAATTTTTTTCTTCTTTCTTTTCATTCTTAGCTTACATTGCAAATTTGTGAACTTCCTCTTTAGTTGTTCTCCGTCTAACATTTGACATTAGTGGCAGACATATGGAAACAGGAAGAACCAATATCATAAGACTGTCTGTACATGCTCCTTTGTGAAAGTTAAAGGTGTCTATATATGGAAATACAAAGATGTTTGTCACTGGATAAAAATCCTGCCTGAGAATGGTTCGACAGAGACTTGATTTCACATCTGTCTATGCAAAAATCATTAAAACTAACCTTGTGCTTCAGAATTATGACTCTCTTTTTAATTCTCTTATCAGTAAAGGCAGAATTTCTATAGCATAGTCTAAACATTCATTTTAATCTGCTGCATCAACAGAGGGAGATTCAGAATTTGCAACAGGCAGCATGAAATGATCGCTGTATGTCGCACACCAACTGAGGAGGCAGTTTGCCAAAGTAGCCAATGCCTAAACAAGTAAACATGACTTTAAATGCAAACCAACAGTGGGAACAAAATACAGCCATTTGTGTTAGCTGGGAATATATAATCCATGTTTACTGGCCAAAGAATCTATTGGTAGGAAACAGCTCATATTTACAATGAATAACTGAGTCAATTCTGTGTTATATTGTGCTTTCCTTTGGGAATGTTGTGCACTAGACTAGAAAATCACATCTCTTTCTCTTCAGAAATTAATCAAAAGGAGGAATATTTTGTCCTAAGCTTTGGAAACTGTCCAATGTGTTCAGTGTTATCTCAAGGAGCTGGAGGAAAGACTGACACATTCATTTATGCAGCTGTGGTGTGCTGTATTCAGCCCTGAGCTTCTACCACTACACTGTTTGGCTGAAACAGTGCATCAGCACGACTAATGATCAAAGGATTTGTCCCAGATTATGGACAACCATTAGTGTAATACTCTTTGTATGTGATCTGATGTAGATATACAGTACCTTGGAAATGTGTTTGTGCCAGCCAGAATATATGGATGGTTTATAAGCCATATCCTGGAAAATAAAAAAACCTGGAATCTGCAGTGCAACCTGTTCTACAAAGACATATCTTCTTCAGTTATGAATCTTTTATCCAAGAGATAAACATAGATGCAACATGGACTGTCAGAATAACTGTGCTTCTTGGTTGAGTGAAAATGCATAGGGTATTTTTGCTCTGATGCATTTTGTTTTTATTCACTCCCTGCTTATTAGGTAACACAAAACATGAAAGGCCTCAACTTTTTAGACGATGGCTCTATTCTATAAATAGGAAACTGTCATAAATAATCGAATCCCAGGCAGAAAGCATTAATATCCACAGTAAAAACTGTAAAACTTAAATGAACAAATCAAAACATAAGGTCATAAATAAAACAATGGCTCATTGTTAGTGCTTCAGCTGAATATAAACCTACAATGATTCTTTTTTTAATGTCAGAATTATCTTAAAAAATAAATTGTGTGATAAAGATTTCAGTGTTACCTCTCATTAGTGTGTATTTGCCTAAAACAGATGGTTGTAAATCCTCTGATGAAACACTCGTGACCTCCAATGGGAGACTGTCCCTTTCACTTGAGAGCCTATTAATTGTCTGCAATTATCCTTTGCAAGCATAGCATCTGTCAGAAGTATCACTCCTCTTCCCACATGGATAAAAATGCCATATTGGTAAAGGTTGACTGCGACATTTACTATTTATTGCACAAAAGAGCTTGTACAGTCGAAATTTGCCATTACAGGTTTTAAAAAACTGTGTCCGCCTACTGGAGCAGCCTCATTTTCCTTTGTTTAAAAAAATAAATAAATAAAAAAATGTAATTTGCTGAAACAACATTTTGCATACAGAAAATGAATAAAGGCAGTGCCTTTAAATTGATTCTGTTAATGGCAAAATAATTAATGTGACCTTTGTGAACTAGCTTGTTTGATTACTTGATTACTTATGTTTAAAATGTGCTGTTCTGTATCACTGAGGACTCATTCATAGCTCCCTTGGTGCATTCATCATCTTTACATTTTAGTGCAAATTTCAAGAAACAAAATTACAGAAATGAGACAAACTAAGGAACTTATAAGGCAACAATTATAAATATATCAAAAATAGTCATTCGAGAACTATGTTCATTACAAAAATGGTACAAAGTTTTTGTCCTGTACCAGTGAGAAGGACATGTTTTTCAGTTCCTCGACTGATTTCACAGCCTTGTATCCCAGCTGATGAAGCACTTTTTGACACATTGTTTGAGTGGATTCTACAATGTCATAGGACAGTTTTAAACGCCAACTCTCCGCATTAGCTGCTGAGTCCCTTACTGTTCCAAACTTGTGTTTTGCTGAGGGCTCGTTGCTGCCTTGAGTGTTTGCACGTATCCACTGTTTCACATTTTTATCCATAGGCAGCCCCAGGAAATCATACATCTCTTGTGTCTTAAGAAGTGGATTTCTAGCCAAATCCTCATATCGAACCAACATGTATTTCCCTTTCAACCAGTGGGGATGGCTGAGACCAGTTGAAACAGAGCCAAAAAAGTCATCACAGATAACTGTAAGCTGATTCATGTCTAGATTATAGGGCCGTCTCCCTGTAGCCCTCCAAATACGCCACAAACGATATGGGTCCCTGAATGTCTCAATCCGTGATGACAGGATACCCCGTGGGTCTCTGACCAGTTGAATTACTTTAATGTTCAGCCGTGGGTCTTCAACCAGAGCACGTAGGTCTCCAATCTCCGGCACCCGGACAACTTTGATTGCAACATGTTTTTTTTCGTGACATGCCTCTGTTGCTAAGGTCATGTTTAAAGTTGCACACTTTCTCACACAGTCTCCTTCCTCCACATTAGCATCAGCAGGACCAAAGGCATCACATACAGGCTGCTGGCACAATGCTCGGCTGGCGCCACGACGGAACAGTTTGTCCGTGGTATGGTTAGTGGGTGTCGGTTTGATGTAGTTCTCTAGGAAATAGAGGTCACAGCCATACAAGCTACGCAGAAGGTCTCGACTGGCACCTAATGTCACACGACGGTCTGTAGGATTGCGGTTGTGTGACTGACGTGGAACCAGTGTGGCATAAACATGATAAAGAGGCTCAAATAGGTAGAATATTTCCTGGTGCTGGTTCAGCAGTTGCCCCACAAAGGAAGAGCCGCTACGTGTAGTGGCCAAGACCAAAATGTGCAGTTTACGGGTGGCATTGATGGAAAAATAAGGATAGTCATCGCAGCTGCCCCCACCTGCTGTTCCTCGTTCAAATGGAGGGTCTGTCTCCTGAGCCCCCAAACCACAGTTCTGGGGGCTTGGCAGCGGGCACAGCTGGAAAGGTTTGGAGGTGAGTGTCCGAATGGCTGTGTACTGGATGGCAATGGAGGCCAAGGCCAGCAGAATCACTGACTTCCAGGAACATTGCATGGCTGAACCATTTCATCTAGACTCAGCCATCTATGCCAGGTACTCCCTGTGAATAAAGAAAATGTTGTATTTATTCTAGGAATTTTATTGAGTTTTACTTGTTTTTTTTGTTTTTTTTAAAAAAGCACAATGACAACTTCCTTCAACTGTCTCATACTGTAAATTTATGTTGTATATTTCATATAGTGGCCTGGAATTTAGATAATGCAGAATATTACAATCCGATCTGATTTAAGTATGGAAATTAAGAAGTAGCATGAATTGTGGCAGAGTGAACAATTTTTTAGAGCTGCCTTTTTATTTGTGATTCTAAGACCTAAATTGAATTAAGATAAAAAAAAAAACATTACCAAAATACCGAACATGGAAAGAACAAAAGCAGTCCTTAATAAAAATGAAAAAGAAATTATGCAGCTGTGACACAGAATCATGTCTTAATCATTTGATTTATCTCCCATTTCTCATGTAATTTATACAAATTAAAAAAGATAAAAGAAAGGACAAAAAGAAGAAGAAGAAGATCTGGACCCCTGTTTTAGTTTCTCTCCAATCAACTGAAACTGTCTGCCAAAACACAGCAGTATCTGTGTCAAGATAACACTGTAGTACATACAGTATTTAAAGTAATAACAAAAAGAGCAAAAGAAAAAAAAAAAAAGAAAAAAAAAAGCTATATTCTAAATAATCAAAACAATTGTGGTTACATAATTGCCCTGCATGGGTTAAAAGAATAATTACGAGCCACTGAATTCTTGAAGAAGTCCAGCACACCTCCACTGTACATCCATTCTTCTCTCCACCAGTTCCATAAAGTCAGCATCTAATTTAAGGACCTTATTTGACTTAAGGTAGCAAGGTAAACAATGTAGTTTTAAGCTTCACTGCCAATGTCATGTCAAGGGGAAGTGGTACTGTAAGTGAAAAATGAGAAAGCAACTAAGTGATTTGTCCCATGTAGGAATGTCAAACAATGCCTACAATGATAGACGGAGGCCTTCACACTGGGAACTTTAATTAAATAAGTAAAATCACCACTTTAGAAGTCAAGCATGATACTTGAAAGGAACCCCCCCCCACACACACACACACACACACAAACACGCACACACATACACGTAAGAAAAAAGGAGTGATTCATCTGATTATCTGTGCATAATGTGGAGGAAAAACTTCAAATTCCCTGCATGTAGACAAAAACTCAGACTACTTAAATAAATAAACATACAAACAAACAAAACTAATTGAATGATGTTGTCATCTGTCCAGACTGAGAGGAACCTTCTGCTGTTGTTCAGAGGAAGGCAAATAAGGTTTGTTTAATGTTAACACAAAGGAAAACACGACTTATGTCTATCGATGACAGGCAGAGAACATCTATGCTTTCTTCTTAATTTATATAAAAAGGGCCCACTTTACTGCAGCGGGAACAGGTTAGGATAGTAGAGCTTTTTCAGCGATGCAGGCATCCCAACAAATGCAGCGATAGGAGACAATATAGCACATATGAACGCATCCCACCCTGCTGCAAGAATTGTAAACGAAAACCATATAAACTAAAGCTCACAGTAATCCAACCATTCAACAAATATCACACTAATATAATAGTCTAGCATTACGTTATACCGTAATTGTAGTTGTCTTCTCATGATGCGCTGTACAGTAGGCTACGTCCATGAATCGCGACGGCACCCTTAAAGTCCTAAAACGTTTTTCCACCGCGCGCCGCTTCCTTGTTAAAAGAGAATAAACGCGCCTGGTAGAACCCTGTATTCCACGAGGCGTTGAAGTTTAACGACTGGCCTCAGACATGCTGGGGAAAAAAAAGAAAAAAAAAAAAAAAAAAGAAGGGGAAGTGATGGAGAGACGCCGGAGCAGGCTGTGTTTATTATAAAGCAGCCATGCGCTGGGACTGACCGAGGAAAAACGGCGGCCAGGCTTTCTCTCCGGTGATGCGCAGAGGCTGAGCACAGTGTGTGTGAGGTAGGCTACACAGGGACCGACTGTCTGGACCACCCCCGACCCCTCCCCCTTTCCACCTGCCTCTCTCCCTCACTCTCTCTCACACATGCACACAATCACACATAAACGCTCTCCTCAACCACATAACACACGCAAATCATTTGCACTCAGCCAGTGATTCCTTTCCCTTTAATTTGGTTGTGCAAATGTTTGATTTGCAGTAGACTGCTATATTCCCCCCCCCCCCGAGTCAATGGCAGCAGCGCCTTGTTTAGGTTCAGTTTGCGCACTTGGCACTCGTTATTCCAGTGTTATCAAAAGCGGGCGTGCAAAAGTCTCTTCACACTTTGGTATGAACTTATCGCATCAGCATAACCACCTCTGGCTCTGTTATTCTGCAAAGCCTCGTCAGGGTGTGTGCAACCACATCCAGGAAAGGATGGGCCGATAATGAACATATGTCAGCACCTTCTTACATGCATGGAGACAAAATACACAACTTGAAAGACAGTTAGCGAGATGCGGGGAACATACGGTAAAATGCACTTGGTGAAAAGCACTTTAAAACGTTTTTGTTTGTCTGTGTGTGGGGATCAAACTGGAACCAGCTTGGGGAGAAAACAATATCCAAACATCCACACATTCAAATCATGGGAATGGTTCTCAGACAGAACAGAAATAGGGAGTGCTAATCATCACAAGGGATCACACTCACACTCCTAACAATAACAGGTTATTACATATACACCTAATATGATTATTATTGTTAAACATATATGCAGAGTACTGTTATTACTGACGCTATCATCATCATCATTACTGCTACTTTCCCTCCATGGGAGTTGTTCTGATTATTGTTATTATTACTATTATTATTTAAATAATAATAATAATAATAATAATAACAGTAATGATAATGATAATAATAATAATAATAATAATAATAATAATAATAATAATAATAATAATAATAATAATAATAGAATAATAAAACAATTCATGCATATTTTGCCCTTATTCCCTTGTCTGTAGATATGTTTAGGCACTTTGCAAGTGCCAAAGTAACATTTCTGTGTATGTGATAATGCAGATTTCTCCCAGTATCACAGCATAATAGCAGGAGCAGTAGATTAGTGAGAAGTGAATATGAAGACTTTGGGCTTATGAGAAAACAACTTCCACAATATTTTTTTTTCTGTTAACAATATCATCAAATTGGTTAATTAGAGGAATAATTTTCCCAGTTACTTTTACAAATTTGCTACATTAGCAAATTAACACCAAGGACACACAGATAAACTCACAGAGTCTGCAGTGTAAGTACACATTAATAGCAAATTTACTGCATAAATTATATGAATGTTCCATAATTTAAGAGATATTCTAGAGAAGCAGGCATATTTCCAACACTATACTAAATTTATAATCTTTAAAATGGTGATGAAAGTATTAGACTGTCCTCCTGGCAAGTACAAGTCAATGTCTCACTGGCTTACACAGTACATAATAACCTTTTACCTTAAGAATATACAAATTTTAATAAGAACAACTTCATGTTAGCAAGTGTAAAGGGTAAAAATGGAATCCATGAAAGTAGAAAATGTTATTTTAGTTTTTATAGCGATAAGGAGCTTAATTTATGTAGTACTTTTTTTCTTCTTTTTTTTAACAAACTGCTTCTCACAGATAGAGATGCAATTAAAATCTAATAAAACTACTTGAAACAAAAACAAAACAATCTGCTGTTTCTTTAATAAAAAAGCTCAGTAACATTCAGAAAGGGCAACATCACTCCAGGCTTCCACTGACTATATGTCAAAGTGTCCCTGGGCAAGACACTTAACCCCACGTTGCCTCCCGATGTGCCTATTAAGGTGTGAATGAGTGAATGTGATATGTAGCGTAAAGCTTTAACGGGTCGAACTGAATGGAAAAGCGCTATTTAAGATCATTTACCATATCACTAACTATAACATCAGAAATATGCAGGCCTTTGGAAAGAAAATGTAGTATACTTGTGTGCTGAGTTTGCTACACATTGGCAGAGACCAGCTTGGTGCAATCACTCAGTCCCATCACCTCTGGGGGTGCTCTTAGTCTGTAACAATGTTTAGGTGGGTTTTGCATGTAAATCTCAAATGTTAATCTATGAAGTCCAGGATCTAAAAAGACATCTGTGATCCACTTCTCTTAATCTGTCAGTGCTTTCATATACTGGCTGATCTGTGCCTATAAAAGTTTAAATTACCGTATGATGACTATCTTAAGCTGAATAGACAGAGGTTAAAGATGATTTTTTTTTAACCAGTTTTCAGATTAAAACATGGAATGAAAGCCTTCAGTGAAATAATTTTGCCAACCAGTTATATATTAAGGTAATGTTATTTGTACTAAAGGTATTACCTAGTTAAATAAAGAAGAAGTGTGTTTAATGATCTTAATTTCCTCCCAATGTCAATCAAATGATCAGGACAGAAATGAAAGACCTTGGAGTTATTTTTGTCTGTATTTATCGCTCATTTCTGCATTTCACATTCTCACTTCTTCATTCTGACATTACCGTAAACTCATGCTTGCAAATGTAAAACCTTTCTTCAGATTTAAGTGTGTGTTTGTCTAGGTGTCATTTGGTCAGAAATATCATGTCAGGTCCCAAATGAAAGCTGAAGCTGTGTGAGAGGCTTTTATTGTGACATTACTCAAGATGACATAACACATGCACGTAGCTGGCCTAATTATTAAGCTAAGCTGTTGACGTGTCTATATATAGGGTCCGACCCAATAATCGGCAGGCCGATTAAATCGGCCGATATTAGCCCTTTTCAAAATGGCCAGTATCGGCCGTTGTTTTTTTGACGATTATATGCCGATTTAGTCTTTCTTTCTCATATAACAGTAAATGCTGTTAAGTGTCGGAGTCGTGCAGAAAGATGATCTTGCGGCGTTTGTCCACTAGATAGAGCTCTGACTCCATTTAATTCCACAGTCATCAAACTTCTCCAACGATCTTTTCAACAGGGGTAGCTAGCAGTTAGCCAGGTTACATTAAAGCACTGGGCCGAGTGGAGCTTGTTAGTTTATAATAATGCTGTGAAATTAATGACTCAGCATGTCTTCAGTTTCAGTTTAACTCTGTTTGCCACGTGTAATGAAGAGTGACGCGTCCCTTGTTGTGTCTGTCAGTTGTTTTTATTTGCACTGTATTGCTAAAGTTGTGCTACATTAGCTTAAGGTGCTAACCATTGTAGTGTTTTGACTAACTGCTGTAAGTGTAACTCTTATTTTGAGATATGAAGCACCGGAACAGGATGTGCATGTAAAATGTCACAGCATTGCAAAGTTGACTTGTAGCGAAGAACCGGCTGATGTCGGCAGTTCACAAATATCGTGTGGTTAAGTTATTCCTAAAAATGGCCAGTCTTAACTCCCGTCTATGTTAGCAATAACATCGCTGTTTTTATCCCAACTTAGCATGGGATTAGCTAAGTAGCCAGTAACTGTAGAAATAACGTAAGTGTATAAAATATCTGAGAGTAGAGAACGAGCATTCATCACTCCGTCAGCTGTAAGTTGAGGCGTATTTTAGCAGGAGAGATATGAAAGCAGAGGGGAGGTTTATTCACTGCAGCACCAAAAACTTATAAATTTTACAGTGAGTCTTCAGCCACCGTCATGTCACGTCTGCCTCGGTTTTGTCAGAAAATACTAATGTGACAGGCTGTAACAGCGACTCACTATGTGTTACAACTAGTGCTAGACCATTTGTGACCATTATACATAAAATACAATTCTATCAAAGATGACATCTTTTTGACATTTGTCAAAAAAAAATGTAGTTTAATATTAGGGCATCAGAAGGCTGCAAAAATAATGTTTTGCTAACTTCGCTTAT
>JBAMHW010000001.1:6880544-6890549 GCA_037177495.1 Rhadinocentrus ornatus
AATTACATGTAGTGATTGAACTGTACAGCAGTCCCACTGAATTTAACATAAAGAATTATGATAATTAGCTGAATAATAACTACAGCTTAAGTGAGATTTCAGGTTTTCAGCAAATGTCCAAAAGCAAGAATGTAAATGTGATTTTAAGCATGTAAAGAGATGGCCCTTCTATTATCATCTTTTTGTGTTGAAAAGTTACTTAATTAAAAACTGAGACATGGGCTGAAATTGAATATTTGTGCCTTCTGGTGAATTTCAGCTTATAGCTTTTCTCTTTTGACATTTGTTCACTTCCACTGTCAGGACATCAGCTCTTTATTCATGTGTCAAACATGTGTTATTTGAGCAATATATATATATATATTTATATATATATAGTTCATATATAGCTCTCAAGGAAAATGCTGAAGGAATCAACCGACTGGCTGTAAGCTGTGGCTTAATTAAATAAACAATAAAAAGCTAAAAAAATAAATAAAAATAAAAAGCAAACAATCAATACAATACACTGTTCACAAAAAATAAAGGGAGCACTAAAATAACACATCCTAGATTTGAATGAATGAACTATTCTTATTAAACACTTCTTCTTTTTTTACATAGTTGAATGTGCTGACAACAAAATCTCACAAAAATTATCAATTGAAATCAAATTCATTAACCCATGGAGGTCTGGATTTAGAGTCACTCAAAATTAGTGTGGAAAAGCACACCTATGTATTTATATATGAATATATATATTACGTATTATATATATCTTAAGTATAATGGCTTTAATGGATGTACAAGAAGCATCTAATTTTAGGCTGAATTGAGTATGGAATTCACTAAAGCCTTTCTTTTTCCTCCGCTTTTTGTTAATTTAAACGTTTGGAGTCACAGAAAGGTCAAACAAATTCAGATTGCTAAACAGGATCACTGAAGTAGTCTCAGGTAAACAATTGTACTTCTGTTTAGATGGTAAATGGTCTGTGTTTATATAGCGCTGTTACCCAAAGCGCTTTACAATATACATCGCATTCACCCATTCACATAGTGACGGCGGGAGCTGCCATGCAAGGCGCTCACCACGACCCATCAGGATCAATTAGAGGTTTGGTGTCTTGCTCAGGGACACTTCAACATGAGCTCTCCAGGTGAGGATCGAAACCGGCAACCCTCGGGCTACAAGACGACCACTCTACCCACTATGCCATGCCGATGACGAGAAAATAAACTTGTTCATGATTCCTTTTAGTCCAGACTTATGTCAGTAAATCAAATATTTAAAAAAAGAAAATTACACATTTAAAGTATTTCTTGTGAACACAATATGTTTGCTTTAAACCATTTAGCAAAAATAATGGAAATACATGATCTACATGTAATTATAATATATATTTTGTTAAAGAATGCTCTTAAATATTACCAAATATAACTTGCAGTTTTAGATTTATCTATTTATTTTAATACTCCTAACCTCTGTCACCTCCCCAGGCTTTCATCCTGTGGTTGTGCTATGTAAATACAACTGCCCAATTGCACCCCAGCGATTAGTTGCTGACCGGACTGTGCCCTCCCTCCCCTTTCCGCTTCCTTTGTGGTTGGTTGTCGCCGCTTCGGGCCGGTCTTCACCGAGTTCATCCTCTGCTCCTCCAGGATTGGACGGCCGGCTCATCACTTCCTCACCTAGGGCCAATCAGTAGGATGGCAGGCCTTTAAGAAGGAGGGAGCTACAGCAATCGGGGCAGCTGTGTTCCATTCGGCCCACAGCTTGGCAACTTTTGGATTTGTCTGTGATGCTGGGTGTGTTTTTTTATAAGTAGGAGCATTTGGAATTTCCCTTAGTTTGTTGTTTGCCCAATTGTGACTTAGTTTAAAAGAATTGAGAAAAGACGCTCTCGCCTTTTGTGAGTAGCTTTTGAGTTTAGTTTGTACAAGAGTGGTTTTCAGTTTGTATAGGATTTTTGTTTGTTTCAATAATAGTATTTTGATATTGGGTTTTGGTTTGTTGGATTAGGTAAAGTTAAAGTTAATGATTATTAGTTTAAGTACGTAAACAGAGTTGTTTACCTTTTATAGTTAATTGTTAATTGTAATTTGTAACCTCAATTGAGGACACCTTTTGTTAATTGTTTTCCTTTTTTATTTGTACCGGATAAGATATACCCAAAAATAGGACACCTTTTGTTATTTATTATTATTCATTTTGTTGTATGAAGCTGGATTGTAATAAATCCTTGTTATATA
The DNA here is from genome assembly GCA_037177495.1 of Rhadinocentrus ornatus. Taxonomy (NCBI): domain Eukaryota; kingdom Metazoa; phylum Chordata; class Actinopteri; order Atheriniformes; family Melanotaeniidae; genus Rhadinocentrus; species Rhadinocentrus ornatus. The sequence goes on from JBAMHW010000001.1 coordinate 6,882,774, forward strand.
TCTTTAAGTTTGTCCGGTATTGTTTTGTTATTGACCCCGATTCCCCCTAGGATTAGAAAGGGATCATAACAAGCTCTCACAGTTAGTCGTTTATCTTTTCCTGTATGAGTCCTGTCTGCAGGCAGCTGTCACTGGCTGCAGTCACTGATTGTTGCCTTTCTATCATGTCAACTTAACCTGTTGAGTCAGATTGCCATCCTCCAATGCTGTTTTTATTAGTTTTTCCGCAATAAAATAATTAAAAAAAAGTTTTCTTTTATTTACACATTCATGAAATGCTTGCACAGTGGACATTTATTGTTTTCTTTATAAATATATCATCAACTACAAGACATTTTTTGATAAATATGTAAACAAAACTGATTTTGATCTTCATCAAAAATTAAAATATATATGTTTCTTCTTAGTAGACACACTAGTATTTATATTTAGCAGTAATTTGCACCAAAGAAAGTACACTAGGAAAACACCTGGGGTCAGATATTTTGAATTACATCAACACACAAAAACAAAAGTAATGCCTGTTTTTTTTGAGTGAGAAGAAGAATAGGGGGAAAAAGAAACAGAAATCACAAAATTTGGACAAAAAAAAAATAAAATAAAAATGCTTCACAGTTTTCATTTCTTATAAATATTTTACCACTGACAAGGAAAACTGTCAATAATTAATTGTGCATTTAATTTTTGAGGTCTGTTAAATAATTGCAGGTTTAATGAAAAGTTGTTTCTTCACTACAAATGAATGAATGTGTTTCCATTGAATAATTAAGTTTCTAGCCTTGAAATGTTTAATTTTGATATTGTTTGCTTTTTCTCCTGACAGGAATCTGGTTCCACCACATAAATCACATTTCCTTTTCTCCACTTCTTCCTTTCATGTCTCAGTTTAAAATTCTGTAAGATATAACCCCTCCTGTTGTTTTATTTTGCCACATTAAAATTATGGTGGAAACAGCTACTCAGATTCAAAATATTCATTAAGGAACTGTCTATATGCATTAAAGGCTAAAAATAGAAATGGAAATCAAGCTTGTGAGTGAACATGCGATTCACAAAAGCTATTTTTTTTATACTTTTCTTAATTTACTTAGTTTCTTAAATTACAGGCTAGAGTTTTCTTGGAAAAACACAAAATAGCAATATTTCTACTACCACCATTGTCTTTATTTCCATGCCAGTATTTAGACGCACTCTGTTGTTTGGCTGTGGGTAATCCTTAGAATTTGGGTCACAGCAAGCTGGTTGAACAATAGCCCTAAAATGAAAGCCGTTGAGAAGCATCATTAAGTCGACTGCAGATACCATACAGGACAATGTTGCTGAGACTGCTTTTACAGTCTCGTGAACAAATTCATGTTGGGGATTTACAAAATTACTAGAATCTGGTGAAAAATGTTGGTGCATCAGTCTGGCCTTAAAATAGAGTGTGTGAAAAGGGCTATTGCTAAGCCAAAATAAGTTAGGAGCTTTGACTTTCATTTTAGTTCAAATTCAAGATTGTTTTACTTCCGCAAAAAAACATAAAAAATCTGTAAACTTTGTTATATTGCCACTTTTGAGCCATCATGATGCACGTGATTTGAAATGACAGTTTGGTATGTTTATACCACAGACAAGTGATGTACTAAGTGTTGTAATGCAACCGTTTGATTGTAAAGTGACATTTTGAAGTCTTGAGTTTAATACTGGCAAAAACCAAAAGTTTTGACTTTGTTGGTCCACTTTTACTATTTAGGTTACTTGTGGCAATTGTCCTTGTGTATAAATTTTACTCTAGTAATATATGTTAGAGAGAATAATGAGCTTGTCAGGTGCTTTCTCTTAAAGAGTCTATGTGTGTGTATGTGTGTGAGTGTTTGTTTTCTTCTTCCTAAAATAGGTAATTGTGATAACTAAATTAATGTGGCCACAGCTCAGGTCCCTTTTACATCCCCACGTGAAATGCTCCCCCCCCCCCAAAAAAAAAAAAATCCTCTAAATTAATGTTATGTATTTAACCTACATCTAACCATGGTACTCACACTGTAAGAAATTGTATTCATTAGATGTAAGCAGGATGTGTGCTTACTTCTACTGGTTTCAACTGATAAAAAAAAACTTAAAAAAGAAAATGAAAAAATACACACAAAAAAACAACAACGTTAAAACATGAAAAATATTTGGTAGTTTGTGTTTTGATTATGACACTTATATGTGACAGTTCCCACTCCAAACAAAGGGCAATTACCTTAACACATAGACAGACTTCATCAGCTTGTATTTGATATAAGACATCTGCTTCACTCTAAAACATAAAGTCTAATTCTTACAAACTTTTATGTTGGTTCAACAAGGAGACAATAAAGATTTAATTGAAAAAAAAAGCCACATATCAATGTTTTTTTCGATATTTTCCCACTGTGTGCTTAAGGGAAGATGAGAAACTTTTGCGAGTGAATAGCTTTTTCCTCTCTTTCCAAGGTGAAGGTTGGTGTCTTTCCTATCAGCAAAAAGGAGCAGTTGATGGGAAGATGTAGGCATGCCTTCAAGGCATACTTGATGTGTTGGATTTCAATGAGAGTTCTTCTGAGCTCCAAGTCGATGATTAACCTCAATGGTTTAACTGCCTGAACTGACAGGTAATGCCTGGGAGGAGAAAAACTGCAGTCTGGATGCAACCAACTACACCAATGAGAGATATTTCTTTGACAGTGTTTGGATAATACATACAGTATGTGTTCGAGAAAAACTTTAGCATCAGCCGAATTACAGTGAAAACTTGAAATAGTAAAGACTCTTGAAATACTGAATCTAAATGCAGAGAACATAATCAAAAGAAGGTTTATAAAGATGATTGATAGCTGGTGAAACTGGAAGCTATGGCGTACTGAGGGTAGGACACAGGTAGCCCTTGGAAAGAAGAAAGTAAGTGATCCAGTCACTAAGGTGGTGGGGATGGAAAAGCAGGAATGGGTGATCAAGCAGACTAAACTTGAGTTGAGAGTTATTGGTGGAAAGGAGAATACAGAAGCAGAATATGAAGAAGTGCAGGCAAGCAGATTGCAATATTACATTTACTTACAGGACCACGGGTGAAAATGAGTGCAATGCACAAGGAGAAATGCAATGTATAAACACCAAGAATTAACATGCACTTAGTCAAGATTACCAAAAAGGTTGTTTGAACATAACCTTGAATAGGATTAACAAGGATGTCCCTTAACTATCTTTACTTCTGGTGGCAAAAAGACCCATACAGAATGCGTGTTTCACTATTCTCTAATGGTTACTTTTGTGATGCAACATTTCTTCTTGATTTGAAATATCACTTATAGTTTTACAAATCAGAACTACTTGGTCAGCTTCAGACTTCAGACAACTTTATTAATCCCTTTGGGAGGTTTGCTTAGAGAAATTTGAGTTTCATTACACCCTGTAGTTATACTATCAGGAAAAAAACAACAATAAGAATATAATAATGTAAAAGAATAGAAAAAAAACGGTTAATGTTAGAAAGATATTATAATGCAGCATCCATATGGCAACTGAGCGAGGTTCTATGATTTACCAATAATTTGAAGGTGAAATCAGAGCCAGAAGTTTGAAAGCAGGTGTAAGTTGTGAGGTAATGGTGACCAACAAAGATCACAAAGTTCAAGGCTTTTAATTTAGTCTGAGAAGTGACTATGAGTCTATAGAATAAGGTTAAAATCATTAACATTTAGAGGCATGATGCAGAAAGCATTTTTTAAAACTGTTTAAAGATGCTCTGACTTGTGAAGGTCTTGTCAAAAGCCAAAGTTGATGAAAGAACCCAAACCCAGGAGCAGTGCTAAAGGATATTCATGGAAACTGTACAAATAAAGAACTCTGGGTATTTTCACAAGTGGAAATGGGGACAAATAAGACACTGGTATTGACCAGGCTCTGGATTATAGTTGTCACAGTGTCCAGTTTAATATGGGTTGTTTATCATCAAAATCACTGGTACGCACCCACTAATGTGTGAACTGGGAGAGTAGCAGGAGTGGTTAAAGCACTGGTAGCACTAGAACCTCACTAGAACCTTGATGGTAGCCTTTCTGCAATAGCTCTTTTTTTAATGTTTCTTTCTGTGCACTTCTTGAGATTTGTCATGTCAAATCATGTCATGATCATTTCAAAACAAGTGTTTAACATGTGCTAGGAAAAAGCTAAGCTGTTTACATGAAGGAACAACTGATTTTCCCAGAGCCCAAATCCAGCCAAGATGATGAGGAAAAATATAATATTTAGAACGAAACTGAGTGAAAACAAAAGAGAAAATGCAATGTTCACAACAGATTATATAATCCAGGATATATTACTGAGAGCAGCATGTATGCTCCTTGATCATTAAACCAGTAGGCTGTGAGTTTCCATACGCCAGTTTACCTGTTAGCTGGCAGCTCTACACATAAAGTCATTAGATAAAAAGTTATATAAAATCATCATATCGCAATGGACACATGGTGTTCTGCACTTCCTGCTTCATATAAAATGGTTGTGTGGACCTGCATTTGTTTGTTCAGCAAATTTTCAGGGTTTGTTGGACTTTATCTCTCTTTCTTTTGTTGTATTTTATGAGCTACCAGCAAATTCTTTTGATTCAACAAAGATAGTCGAAAATCATCAGGATGGGACCAAAGAAAATCCAGGCGACGGATGATCTGGATGACATAAAAAGTTACTAGATTTCCTGGCAGAAGAGGTTTCTGCTGTTAGGCTTTAGCAAAAATCAATTTTGGAATTAGTGGAGGAGGTGAAAAAATTTAAATTCCTGAACGCAGAAAAAGACGAGCAGATAAGCTCACTAGAGAACCGAGTGTAACTTGGAGCCGCAAATGTGGATGAACGACGTGATCATCACCGGGTTGCATGTTAAACCTCGGTCCTATGCACGGGCGGTTACCGCGGAAATAGACCGGACCGCAGATGACAAACTGTTGGATTCTGTCGAGCAACAGATGGCTTCTGTTCTCATGTCTAAAGGAATAGAGGTTGATCGGAACACCATCGAAGCCTGTCACCCGCTGCCCAGGAGGAGCAACATCGATAAACCAGTCATAGTCATGAGGTTTGTCAACAGAAAACACACAAGTACTAGGAACTTTTTATCATCAGTTCACAGAGCTTCATCTACTATGGCTGTGAACTGTGACAAAATAGAACTGAAAACATTTAATTACACGGAGTACAAACATCAGGACATGGAGGATGACATTGACCTGGAAAATAATTTCTACAGTGACATCATCGATAACTACTATTCTGAGGACCAGTACAACAGGACAGTTAACGCAGAAAATAAACTCTCTATTATACAGTTCAATAGCAGAAGCATGTATGCAAACTTTAAAAGAAATAAGTATTATCTAAATCAGTTTAATCAACCATTTAGCATCATTGCCACATCTGAAACATGGATCAGCGCTGAGAAGGGAGCTGATTTTGAACTGGATGGATATGACTTTAATTACAGAAATAGGGAAGGTAAAACTGGTGGTGGGGTAGCTATGTATGTGGACATAAACCTGCAGTATAAAGTGGTGGAAAACATGACAAGAGTGATGAATGATATATTGGAATGTATAACAGTAGAAATTGTTATGGAAAGGAAGAAGAATGTAATTGTTAGCTGTATCTATAGAGCACCAGGCTCTAACTTAGAACTCTTTAGAGAGTGGATTGAGGAAACATGTACAACTACAATGCAGAAGGTATTATTTATCTGTGGGGATTTCAACATTAATCTGCTAAACCCAAATAATCCTAAACCAACAAAAGAGTTTATTGATACAATGCACGGTTTGAGTCTTTGCCCTAAGATTACTAGACCTAGTAGAATTACTACCTGCAGTGCAACGTTAATAGATAACATTTTCACAAACCTAGTAGAAAACAAAACGATGAGCGGACTATTACTCAAAGACATCAATTACCAGTTTTTGTAGTTTATGACAGTTGCTACAAGAAAGAGAAATGGAAAATTAGACAGCAGTTTAGAAGAATAAAGTCAGGAGAAACAATTAATGCATTTAAAGATGAGTTGTTTAGACAAAACTGGGAGGCAGTGTTGAGCGAAGAAAATATTGAAAAAGCATATGAACCTTTCCTGTATACCTTCCAACTATTATATGATAGACACTGTCCAATTAAGAAATATATAGGAAGAATAAAATACCTAAGCACAGCATGGATCACAAAGGGATTACAAAATGCCTGTAAAAAAAACAAAAACACTCTCTATAGACAATTCATAAAACATAGAACAGAAGAAACTAAAAACAAATGTAAAAAATATAAAAATAAACTATTTTACGGAAGTCAAAACAGGAATACTATAGCAAGTTATTAGATAAAAATAAATATAACACTAAAGGTATTTGGAACATATTAAACATGTCATTGGAAAACGTCCAGTCAAAGTAATTTCCTTCAGTATTTCAATGACAATAATGTAAGTATGATCGATATGAATGATGTGGTTAATAAATTGAACAACTATTTTGTGGGTGTTGGGCCAGAGTTGGCAAAATAAATCATTGACCCTGAATTACTTGATGGAAGGAATGATACATTGATAAGCAGAAATTAGTTGACCTTAAAAAAGCATTTGATACAATAAATCACAACATATTATTCGTAAACTGGAGTGTTATGGAATCAGGGGAGTGGCTTTACAATGGATGAAAAGTTATTTAAGCAATAGAAAACAATTTGTAAAAATAGGTGACTGTCAGTCTTTATGCTTGATTTGTGGTGTTCCTCAGGGGTCGGTACTGGGACCAAAACTTTTTATTTTATATATAAATGACATATGTAATATCTTTAAGAAACTACAGTTTTTTTGTATGCTGATGATACTACTATTCTCTGCTCATGGAAGACCTTACAGCAGATCATGGAGGAAATCACCTTAGAACTGAATAAATTGAAAAGGTGGTTTGATGAAAATAAACTCTCATTGAATTTAAACAAAATGAAATTTATGTTGTTAGGAAATCGGAAGGGTAACAGTTAAGTTAAAATTTTGATAGAGGGTGTAAATGTAGATAGAGTAAACGTTTCTGGGGGTGACAATAGACCAAAAGATCTGCTGGAAACCACACATTCAACATTTTCAAGTCAAATTAAATAAAACTATCTCAGTCCTCGGTAAAGCTCAATATTTTTTGAATGTCAAAGCATTACACATTTTATAAAGTTCACTTATATTGCCATATTTAAATTACTGTGTGGAAGTTTGGTGCAACACTTACAAATCCTCACTCCGACCGCTGTGCACACTCCAGAAAAGAGCCATTAGGATGGTTTAATAAAGGGGTTTTAGGGACGACACTAATGAGCTATTTATTAACTCCTGTTTATTAAAACTCCCAGATCTGGTAGAATTTAAATCACATAGTTAATGTATAAAGGAAGAAACAACAACTACCAGAAAACATTCAGAAACCTTTTACCGACAGAGAGGGGAGATATGGTTACAGGGGAAAACTTGACTGCAGGACGGTCAGTGGGGTGAGGGTCTGGAATAAACTCAGCCAAGAGCTGAAGTAATGTTCAAGTATGAGGTTGTTTAAAAAAAAAAATAGTTATAAGGTGTAATTATTAATTATGGGTGAAGGGTAGGAATAAATAAGTTTTACTTCTCCCTACCTCTTTTTGGACAAGTCAAATGGGTGCAATTATATTGTTGTTAATAGTCTAGATATATGTTTTGGTGAAAATAACTGACCTCTCTGAATACATGTATGTATATACATGTATATGTATATA
>JBAMHW010000001.1:6890649-6905403 GCA_037177495.1 Rhadinocentrus ornatus
GGATGAGCTGGTGAATGTGGCCAGGAAGAGTTAAGTCTTGGCTTCTCTGCTTATATACACATATGTGTGTGTGTATACACATTAACTATTTTGTCTTAGTACAATATCCTTTCTCCTTTATGTCACCCAGCTCTGATACTACCCAATTTCATTTTTCTTTTGCTTGCTCCTAATGGCCTGTATTTGCTGTGACCCATGTAAAGAGAGAACATGGTCACAGAGTAGTCTAACCTCAAGACACACAGCAAATTGGGGTCTTTGTGTATAGTAGGCTTGCCAAGTACAATAACGCTATTATTGTACTGTTTGTGCCTTTCATTTTCTGAGTCTGCTCTACACTTTTAACCTTTCCTCCATGCACATCAATATATGAACAAGTGAATACAAGTGAATTTTGTCTTATACAAATACATCATTTTAAAATCAAATTGAAACAAATAATTTTTTGTCTGTATTTATCTTTAGGATTAAGTTTGAGCCAGTTAAATTATATTACTTTGTTTTTCTTAATTTAAAACATGCATTTGATGCACAAATCAACACATATACTGTACAAGTTAAATATAAATATAAATTAAGCCAAGTTAGCCCAAAGAATTATTTTCATTGGCTTTTTATATCTGTTACCCATCTGTTTCGGTTTTGATTAACATGTTTTGATCAGGAACATCAAGGCAGTCAGCAATTTGCTGTCTATCATATGTTGGCATTAGTATTCCTTAGTTGACATTGTCCAATAAATCCATGATATATGATTGGACATCTTAAGCATATCAGAGAGCAATGCAAGTAGTGGAGCCGAGTGGAGTGGTAGCCTAGTCATAACAGAGGTGGGCTTGGGTCTGGAGAACCTGGGTTCAAGTCCCTAGCATGGCAACTAAGATAAAAACCACTGTGGGTCCCTGAGCTTGGCCCTTAAGCCCCGACTGCTCCCTGGGCACCAAAATCTGGCAGCCCACTGCTCCTAGCAACTAGGATGGGTCAAATGCTGAGAATGAATTTGCCCACTGTGGGACTTATAAAGGATTACACTTATGTATGAATGTCCACAATGTTTACTTTTTAGATCACATGCAATGGACAGCGGCCTTCTACAAACCTGTTAAAAACCAGTTATATTCTGCAAAAATCATGTTGATTCATTAAGACTTATGTGAACAGCTATCACAACTAAACAATTCTAAAGAACTACACCCAATTAATTTTAATTCAGCTTATCTTGGGAGCAATATCCACATAATTTCCCAATCTTTGTTTATTTATTAGCTATGCATGGAAACTGTATACCATACTTAGGATGAAGTATAGATCAGGGCAAAAACATTTGGCTGTTCCATATCAGCAACACACACTGCAATACAAGTGTAAAAGGAAAGGGGTTAGAAACCTCCAAGACCCAATCCCAGCCCCTCTCTTTTGGATTACCACCTGACGCTTTTCTTCCTTTTAACTGCACCTTTTCATTGGGGCATCACATAGTTTTTATTTAGTGTTTAAATAGCTAATATGACTACTGTTTGATTCAAAGTGTGCCTGAGGTGATGAAGTGTCTCTTCCTCTATAGGCCATCCAGGTAAACAGAGAAGTCTAACTGGAGGATAAATGCCTTTTGAGTAAATGCCAGTTGACAGCTAATTGGTGTTAGCCAAATGGCTTTTGATGGAATCTGAAACATGTTTTCATCTTGTCATCTTGTCAATTGAGTATAGATTGATTAGCAGGAATTTTCAGAGACTAATTTTCTCCCTAAAACATACTCATTTGTAATATGCCCATGCAAGAAGCAATTTGTGTTAAAAGTGTTCACAATACAGTGGTCCCTGGTTTATTGCGGAGGTTACGTTCTGAAAACACCCCGCACTAAATGAAATCTGCGAAATGATGACGTTATAAATTTTTTTACAATTCAAAAGGCCTAATTATCCCTCCTCGGAGTGTTTATATACCTTTCCCAAACTATAATGAACATTGTCAACGTTCTCACACACTTTAAACACTCAAAAACCCTACATATATTTAACAACGTGAATTTCTTAATAATTACTCACCCCCAAAGTCCAAACAGTATTTTACTTAGGCTTTGATGTGCAGCTGGGAGAATGTATATTGGTATCAATGTTACGTCTGACAAAGGCCAAGGATTAAACTTGTAGCATTTTGCTGCTCCATCAAACAATCCCTCATTTGCCCTTATGTGGTATGACTTAAAAAAATAAATAACACACTTGACAAAAATGTTTGCTCTGATGTGGAAATCTGAGGTGCATTTTCCTTCATGCTGCTTGTAGAGGCAGTACTTTTCATGAGTGATATTTAAGATAGATATGACAAATTGAGTTTGAGGACGTCGATTTGGAATAATTAGGAGTTTAATCTATACACATATAAAAAGACTGCAGTTAATACTGTGTGTATTTTTGTGTACCACAGAGAAGTTCATTTTCAGGTAATTCAAATGACGCCTGTGAAATGAATGGATTGTGTGTGTTTCGGTGCGTAAAGGGTTTAATATAAGGCTAAATTAAACACCCTGCTCTACAAAGTGCACAGAATGGTGGAGCATTCATGCAAGTAAAATGGAAAACAAAATTACACCTCAAGGGGGCTTTTTTTTCTTGCTAAGTTACTGCATAATTGCTAATGTCTTATTTAAAACTTTTTAACTTTTTTTTAAACTATTTTTAGATAGCACCTTATTTGTCTTTTGCATATAGACTTAGATGGTAATAAAAGGAAGGACCATGTTTTGGAAACATGTGACATTTTCCTAATCCCAACCAAATATTCACACATTTTGAAGGGTCCATTTTGCAGAGAGCAAGTAGAGTTAGTACTTTATGGCAAAATGTAGTATGCCACATATCCATCTATTTTGTATGCATCATTCAAACCATTTAAAAAATATGAGGCAGAGTGCATTTTAATTACAGCATACTTCAAAAACCTCTTAAGCAGAAATGAAATCAATGCATGAACCCACTCCAGTGAAATGTTAATTAATGAGAGGAAGTTTAATGGAATTTCTCTACAAATAAGAGATGTACCCCAGATGAACGGATAAAAAGTAATGGACAGAACATATTTTTTAGGGATGGCTTTACTTCTTATTCACAAGAGCTAAAGGGAAGCACATTTTATAAGACACTTTGCTCCACAGCAAGATCTACCAATGGATGGTGAGGAACTACACAGCAGGTGATAAAAATTCTAACTACTTCAGTAATGACCATCTACACATTATTTTCCTTATCAAGGTAGAGTGTATTTTGTGAAAACCATTTAGAAAGCAGCTGTTAGGGCAGCATCAGAATGATTTATGATGTAAGATTTATCTTTGAAATGTCACTATTCCAATCAGTATGCCTGAACATTGGCTGGGCAACCACACACTGCAACAAATTTTTAACAGTGAAGTTTGGAGAAAACCTTGACAAAAGGAAATTTGATTATTCAAATCAAATATAGGCCTTTGAAATAAACATGACATATTTTCATTATTTTGTGTCAATTAGATTTGACCAGATGTTACCATTCAATGATGTCACAACACAAAAGACATTGCGATCAAGGTCTCATTTTCAAGGGTGACCTGGCCAAAAGGTCAGCAGCACATGTTACAATAATCAATACATATTCAAGAAGTAGTTTACAGTGAATTAAAAATAGTAATCCAAACAGTGCAAACAGATTGGCAAATAAAGTTCAGTAGTTAAGGGTCACAGTAACAATTCAAAAACACAAGCATTTTCTAATTGATTCTTGTTGTCTATCATTCAAGATAGCAAAATCCACTTGCAACGAGATCCAAAAGTTTAATTTCAGTCTGGAGAGTATTTCAGGCAGATGGGGCACCAAAACTGAATGCATTGTTCCCCAATTCAGTATGAACCCGAGGAACAGACACATGGACAATGCTACAGGAATGAAGGGCATAACTGCTTTTAGTTTTTGAGGGAAAGAGCTCGAATAAGCTGGAACCAAGAAGAGCCTTGCAAATCAGTGTCATCCAGTGAGTATACCTCTGGACACTCAAACATGGCCAGCCAGCTTTGTTATACAGTTCAGTGGTGCGTAAGGTGAGCACAGCCAGTAACAAATCTCAGAGCACAATGGTAAACAGTGTTCAAGGATTGGTGACATTTTGTTGATGTATTCATGTACAAGACGGCCCCATTTTGAAGCATCGGTAAAAAGGTTGAAGAAACAAAGAGTTTACGAGCTCTTGGGGAAATTGAAGATTTCTTTTTATAACAGAAACAAAGATTTACCCTGAATTTGTGGACTAAATTGGCAATGTGAGCTAAGAAAGACCACGGTCAATAAAAAAGCCCTTATATCTATAACTGTGGACCAACTCAATTGGTTGGTTCTGAGCTGTTACAAGTGATGGGATATTAATGGGTAACGCAAGTATCACCTGTTTGTGTGTGGGTTCTTTAAATGTCAGCCAAAACAATTGGTTAAAAAAGGCACAAAAGAGGGTCTAAAATTTTTATAAAATAAAATTATTAAAGGAATAAATAAATAAATAAAGGCAGGACTAAAATAAAATAAATGTCAATGATTTGTTAATATTTACCATTGTGGTTTTTCAAAAACTCTTATCTTTGTTTGAATAAAACCCTATTATAAAACCCTACTTTTCCTGAAATAGGGCATTAAATTTATAGTGAATTTGGGTGAATGTGTGATCAAAAGAAAAAGAAATATGACTATTTATACCTCGAACCCCAAAAGGGGGGTAATTTTTACTCCGTCATTTAAAACAAAATATTTAGCTGCTAGATGTTTTCACACCATGCACCCATTCACACCACTCCCGGTTGCTTAGTACTACACATGAGTTTGACAGCTGTCAGAGAGTAAGTAGTTTTATGATCACATAATCTGGTGCTAATTTTAGAAAATAATAAACACAAAAGGTGCATGAATGCCAAAGAAACTTGGTTACAATTTCAAGACCTGAGTGATGGAGTCGGAGAGGCAACGTTGGATGCGGGTGAAGAGGAATCTAACGGGGTGGAGGCAGAATCTCTTGGGGGAGTGAGCGATGACCTGTCATTTTATCCGGCAACGAATCATAAACTGAGGATGAGGAGCTTATAAAAGATTGCAGACCAAGGAAAAGGCCCTGATTTTTGGTGACAAGGGGAGAGCATTGTGTAAAAACTGATGGAGCCATTTGGGGGGAAAGGGAAAAATATCACCACGTCTCTCCCCCTTGCCAACTTGCTCCTGGCAAGAAAAACTAACCTGGTGGGGACCATCAATAAAAACAAGCACTTCCTGCCTTCATCTGCACACCTGAAAGCTGGACTGCATGACACCAAATTGATGCAGAGCAACAGCGCAACTCTCACAATCTACCAGAGAAAGGAGAGGAAGAATGTGTGCATCCTTAGCACCATGCACAAACTGGTGGAGATCCACTACAATTCCAAGAGGATGGCAGAGACAGTCCACTATTATAACAAAACAAAAGTAGGAGTTGATGTGCTTAAGCAGCACTCCACCAGAGCCAGAAGCAGGAGATGGCCAATTGCAGTATTTTACAATATACTGGATATGGTCACACTGACAACACTGACACTCACAATGTGTGTGTACTGTACTGGAAGTACAGGCGCAAACATTCCCCAATGGCACTTCATCCTGAAGCTCTGCAAGCTGCTGCGCAACAAACATATTTCAAGGCCAGCAACGACATCGGCAAAACAATTCGAAAAAAGATGAGATGCATTTGCAGTGTGAAGTGCAAAAAATGAACAAAGCAACCAAAAGTGCCAATGTGCAGTGTGTGGACAGTACACAGTGAATGTGTACAGTGTGTGCGCTGATTGTAAGTAATATGTAAAGAAAATAACAGAAGTGTGAAACCACTTTCAAGTGTCAATGCATGTATATGTACTCTATATTTATATTATTAAAATATATAAATCTGTATGTTCTCATTGTAATGTTAATGATTGTCATAATCAGTTATTTAGGCAACGTGTAAAAGTTAGAAAAGCAAGAGCAGCATTTTTCCATGTTATCTTCCTCTGAAATAGATTAAAATATTGAAATTTGTTATTTTGTTATTTAAAATTTCTTCTATTTGACTGTTATGTTAGTTTTTAAAGTCTGTAGATGAAATTGTAGAAGATCAGAAGCACACTGTAAGAATTCAAAGGCATGAGTACATGAATGTGAACAACAATAAATACCATTTATCTCTTTCTGGACAGTCCACTTACATTTCTTCATCAGTTCTTGTTTGTTTTTTTTTTGTCAATTTTTGCCAGTGTTTTATCAGGATTCCTGTTTCTGCTTTTGTCAGAGCCCATCTATTGGTTGTTGATCGTGTTTCGTCACTGCAACTAAACGTATAAAAAGCATTTGATAAATTGTCACACTGATCATTTATATAAATAGAAAATAAAATGGGTCCTAAGATTGAACCCTGGGGTACATTATTAGCAACCTCAAGAAAAGAAGAGCTACTTTTATCCACCTGACCACACAGTGTTCTGTTAGACAGATAATTGGTAGCCACCTGATTTGAAATGCCATTTTGTGGAATGAGTTTATAAAAAATTTGTGATTGACAGTTCAAAGTTTAAATAATGAACTTTTATACCATAGAACTTTTTAATATCCAGTAATTCAATTAAATTGTTTAAAACTTTCCGTGCAGCAGTGACAGTGCTGTTGTTTTCTAAAACCAGACTGAAATGTTGACAAAATGTGATGTGTACTCTTCAGTTGACCGCTCACTATTTTTGCCAAAATACAGAGTTTTAAAATTGGTCTGCAAATGTTTACATTTGAGAGTTCCTCTCAGTGGGAGGACAAATGCTGACTTTCGGATTTTAGCAATGTTTGTCATGCCTGCTCCTCCTCCACCAGTGGGCTTATCATCCCCTGCCTACTGATCACCGGTTCTGCCTACATTAACCATGATTCATCTGCCTCTGCCATCTTGGATTCCACCTATGCTTAACAATCATTGGTCTCATGAGTAACACCTGTCCACCTTACTTCTTAAGCCATCAGTTCATCCCAGTCTTTGTATAATCTTGTTTCCATGCTCTGATACTGCTTACTCCGTCTACACTGGATTAAAACTTCTTAAACTACTACCTGCGTTTGTGTCCTCATTCTCACCAGTCCGAACTTACAATGTTATTGCTGTTGAGACTCAAATTAAAAATATTCATCAAGGGCTCAGCTATAAGATCAGCCACCAACTTCAAGAAAATTTGATCCAATTTATCTGGACAAGCTAAGTTCTTGGAATTCAGAATTTTTGAGGTTCCGTGGACCTCAGAGGCAGACACACTGAAAAGAACATTCATCTGAGACTCTACTTATAAACTCAGTTTCATTTGTTTAGCACAACACAGCAGTCAGACCTGCTTGCTACGATGCTGGAAAGGACAAGTAAAAAAGAAATCTAAAACCAAACTCAGGTTAAGGGTTTGTTAAACCAGGGCTCAGTGATGAAAATATATTTGCTGATGAGATAAAATGTTAATTTAAGTAGTTCAGCATAGATGATTTTTTCATTCAGGTAATTGAGATGTTTCAACGGTGAAAATGGTGGTGCAAATATGGCAGCTGCCATGTTTGTGGACCCACAGCAAGTAGATATTAATGACTACTAGTACAGAGGGTCATCCAATTACCTAGTCAATCTGTTGTTGTGTCCTTGGGCCAGACCTCTCTGCCTCCAGTGTCAGCATTGCTGGTGTATGAATGTTCGATGGTGGTCAAAGAGTCAGGTGGTGCAGATTGGATGCCACATTTCCATCAGTCTGCCCCTGGATAACTGTGGATACACATGTAGCTTGCCATTCCAAGTACAGTAATACCTCAAAATACGAGTTTAATCCATTACGTGAATTTGATCGTATCTCAATTTGCTCGTATCTTAAAGCAATTTTCCCCATTTAAATTAATTGAAATCCCATTAATTCTTTTTCAGCTCGCCAAATTCCAATCCATTTGTTTGGTTTATGTGTTTTGAATATAAAAAATGTACAGTACCTGTATTTTTAAATGACAATTATTGTATAAAAACATACAGTAATAAAAGAAAATGTTAAAAAAATAAACTGTTTTTACTAAAAAGTGTATTATTTACCTTGGAGATCAGACGACTTGAGCTAACGGAAGATGCGCATGGAGGTTGAGGAAGGAGTGAACAGGCGGAGGAGTTAGAAGGAATAGGAGACATGGGAAGCTGAGGCGGGGGAAACAGAGCACATGTTGTGGGTCTTTGTTCGGCGGCGTTGGCTCGAATACTCATATCTCATAAATTTGTTTGTATGTCAAGGCAAAAATTTGGTCGAATCACAGCTCGTATATCAAAAAATTTGTATGTCAATGCACTCGTATCTCAAGGTATCACTGTATGAATGAGGAGTGAATGAATAAGGGATATTTGAGTGCCTTATAAATCACTGTGCAAAACTAATCCACTATAATTAGCATAAAAAACATTAAAGGTCCCATATTATACATTTTCAACAATTTTATATGGGTGCCAGAGGTCCAACAACACTGTTTTTAAAAAAGCTTACAACCCCAAATTCAGCCTTGGTCCTTAATTTTAGCCATTCCAAAAGTGTCTCTAGTGAGAGCTACATAGAACGGGCTGTTTCTGTGTATGAACCTTTAAATGTTCATGAGTGGTGCCTGTCCATGCCCTTTAGTGGTTATTTGCCTTTATGAGTTCAAAAGGGAAAGATCTCAGACTCGCCTGTTTAAACACACATTCACTAAAAAGTAGAGCAAACAAATGAGAGGTTACAGAATTTTCTCATTTTTGGGCAAATGAATTTTGCATAATCTTCAAGACCATATATGCTACACCTTTAAGTAGTGGTTTAATACTAAATCCTTGAAAAGTGTATTGGTTTTCATCTTCCAGTCTATTTTTTAAATGCTAAAGGTGTTTGTGTAATGCCAACCAGTGTTTCCAAATCCCATTTTATTCAACATTCATTTAGCAGAAACTTTTCTCCAAAGCAACTTATGTCTGAATAGCAGTAGCATTGAAGATCTTGCCTAAGGACCCAACTGGAAAATGTAGGATTTGAACCACGCATGGGCAACAGCAGGGGTATCCAGCCACTAAGAGCTAAATCCCAATCGCATATATTTACATACAACTCTAACACTCAACAATCTTAATAAACATAGCAACAAACTGTGATTCAAACTGTGATTACATGATAAATAGAAAAATACATTGGAAACTGGGAAAGCACACAAATCTTTTTTCTGAAGAAAATGTTTTTGTCTATTGCTCTGGCCACTATTGTGGCACTACAAGGATACTTTTACCATGGAAACCTTCTTTTTCTCACAAATGTCCCATAAGAAACAATGTTAACTAAGAGGAAGATTTTGCCACAGAGTAGACAAGCATCTTTATAAGTAAATGTATGATATATGGTTTTTCCACAAAAATGAAGAGGTTTAAGGCAAAGTCTCTATGGTTTGTACAGTCTGACACAGATGGTACAAACATGAACCAAGAATCACAGAGTCAAACATTCTGCTACTTCCTGTTTTATTGAGGTGCTTATCCTTGATGCTCAGATTCAACAGGTGGTGTTGTCTGCCAAATTTGAGTTGCCTCCTGGGCATGTAGCTTCTGAAAGTGAGGATGATGAGTCGGGCCAGTTGAGTCAGCACAGGAGGGTGTGGCTCCTGAGAAAGTGGCTTAGAAGGAGGCCAATGGCTTACGGGAAATGGAGTTAAAATTTTGGTTGAGGTCTCTGGAGCTGGAGGAGCAGTTATGGCAGTATGAGCTGGAATATGAGCATCTGAGGTTTGTGCATGAGATGGATTAAAAGGAGATGGAGTTGAGGGCTAATGTAGCGAGTGCATCTTGTGTTGCTTCTACTAGTGTTTGATGTGGGAAAGCATATTAATATTGTCCCTCGCTTTAATGAGAGGGATGTCAAAGTATTTTTTGCATTTTGAGTGTGTGGCAAAAACTTTGCAGTGGCCAAAGTATTGCTGGACCTTACTGCTGCAGTGTGCCCTAGCAGGTAAAGCTCAAGAAGCTTACTCCGCATTGACCCAGGAGAAGAGTGTTGATTACACTGCTGTCAAGACTGGAATTTTTATTCTTATGAATTGGTACCGGAAGCTTATTGGCAGCACTTTCATAGCTACTCTAAGCATGAGAATCAAACCTATGTGGAATTTGCTCATCAGAAGGAAATTCTCTTTGATTGTTAGTGTAGTTCCCAGAAAGTGGAATCTGTAGAGCAGTTTAAGCAGTTGGTTCTTCTGGAGGAGTTCAAAAATTGCGTTCTGGAGGTGGTTGCAACATATCTGTGTGAGCAGAGAGCCAAGACTATGGAGGAAGTTGCTGTATTGTATGATGAATATGTATTGGCTCACAAAGTGGTATTTAGCTCTAAGGTAGATGGGGGTCCTAAAGATGGTGCCATGCTGATCCATGGGTGAAGGCATCACCACCAAGGATGGTGCCTTGTTTTTCTAGATCATCTGGTGGAAATCTTTCCTCCTCTCCAAATGGCAAAGCTGGTCATGGTCACTCAGAAAGAAGTTGTTTCTAACCCGGTCATATTGTGGCTGACTGTCCAATCTTAAACAGGAAGCAAAAAGCTAAATTAGTGGTTTTGAATGGTTCTGCACTGTCTCCAGTCCTGTTGTGCCGTTGGCCCTTCATCCACAGGCTTTGAGCCATTTATTTTGAATGGATATGTTGCTGTATCTGAGTCTGATGCTGCTGTACCTATCAACATATTGCAAGATACAGGTGCATCTAAGTCTATATTGTTGCAAGGAGTCAAGCCTCCCTCAGATAACACCTTCCTTGGTGGTGATGCCTTCACCCATGGATGTGAAGTCCAATCTCAGTGCACTACTTCAAACTGTGTATCTGCAATGTCAGCTGGTTTCTGAATTTGTATCTGTGGGACAGCACCCTTACATCCCAGTAGAGGGGGTTTGCCCTTCTACCTCTGGTTCCTCCCTCTAAAGGGTGTTACGCCCCCAGGCCTACAGCCTGAGGCCATAATTTATGTATATGCTGCAGTCCTGTTGCAACTCGACGAATGGCTGCAGATCCGGGTAAAACCACCCTCTCCAGTTCGGGCCATGGTGATTGCCCACCGCCAGCACAAATTCAAAAGAAAGGACCAACCTCCGTGCCCTGCTGATTGGACAATGACCGTTCTGCACTTCCTCCCTAAGGACCAATGAGGACAAGCTTTGGGCTTTAAAAGGAAGGAAGCTTTTAAATTGTAGTTTTTGTATTGTTTTTTAACTGGTTTTATAGAGATTTTGTTTGATTAGTTAAAGATAAATCTAAGTTGTGTATTTAGGAAGATTACTGGATTTTGGTTTATATTTAATTAGTGGTTAAGGTTCCTTTACTTTTTTGAATATAATTGTTATTGTTAATTGTTTGATACTTAATTGTAATTAGACATAACCACAAGTTATTTTATTTATTAGATTTTTGCTGTTATTTGATAGCCTTTTATAGGACACTTTCTGTTGTAATTTATTGTATATTATTTGTTATAATCTGGGTTTGTAAATATATAAGTATAATATTTAATTGAGTTGTGTCTGGGTTACTTTTGTTAGCGACCCTAAACACTCTAGACACAATAGGGGTCATAACAGAGGGGGTTACACCTCCTCCGCCCTATGTTTCTGCTCTTGTGCCTGAGGGGATTGCTGCTCATTGGGTGTCCAATGGCTTGCCGAAGCTGTCCCTGCTCCTCTGTCACCTGGTTTCTGGCCATCAACTACTGAGGTATGTGCCTCGCTGCCCTCATCGAGTTGGTCCCTGGGCCACCCTCCAGAAAACTAGCTCCTGTTGTCGCGGCCTCTGGGGCCTCCCTCCAAAGATCTGCTCCAATCATCACGGCTACCCGGCCGTCCTCCAAAAATCCAGCCTGTCTGTCCAACCTCCCGCCCTCTCTCCAAAGCCTAGTGTCTTGTCAGTGTGGCCTCAGTCTCAAGTTGTCACGGCCTCCAGTCCGTTCTCCAGAGTTTCAGCCCCAGTCTGTCCGGCCTCCCAACTGTCCCCCTGATCTCAGTCTCCTGTTGACCCTGCTTCCCTCCAGTGCCTTGTCGCTGGAAATGGGTTCATGGGTGATGTCACCTGTAAGTTGCCTTCTTTATGGGAAGAAGTGTTACATTCTGCTACCATTCTGTTTTATTGTGGGGCTTCCTGTCTCCAACCCCAGTTCAATTAGCTGAATTACAAGCCCCTATTACCTGTGGGGTTGAGTCTATAAAGGCCTTTGGCTAACTTTTCTCTCTTCTCTCCATCCAGCAGCATCGCACCACTTGGTAAAACCCCTTTTTGGGTTATTTTCCTTTTATTTTACATTTTTAATAAACAGTTATCAATCTCATCCCTGGTGTGGTGTCTATTATGTTCCATGCGTGAGCCAACCATAGCAGTATGGTATGGAGTATGGTTTCCTTTCCACAAAACCTAAAAGGTTTAAGGCAAAGTTTCTGTGGTTTTTACAGTGTGACACAAGTGGTAAAAACATGGACCAAGAATCACACAGTTAAACACACATACAAGCACATACATCTAGTTCGTCCACACAAATAATTTAACACATTTGAAAATATTAAAACTATAAAAATTGAATGATGATTCAGCTCATTAAGGGGATCGCAATGGTCATTCAGCTTTTTCATATCTATTAAATTATTCAAAATATTTAGTTTAGTTTCAGCAGATTTAACATGGATTTCAGTGGACATATTTTTCAACTCCTCCTTCATAATCACATTTAAAGTTGACTAATTTCATATACTTTTACCTACATATATTAAACTTCAAGTCATTCATAAAACATTGGACTATTCAGCTAACATTTAAATTTATTATATCTTCAATGTTGTGCCAGTGTTTACTATATTTCCTGCTCTGTTTCTGAAGAGAGTCCATTAAGGAGCTTCCCTACTTCACATAGAAAATACACAGCAGTTAATGGCAATACCATTTAATGATGTGACCATTGCTCTAATTCTGCTTATTGTGAAATACATCAAATATAGCAGCTAACAAAGAATACTAATAAATATTAGACACATGCTACACACTACTGATAAAATATGTTGGATTCACAGCTCAGGTCTAGTGACAAAAGTTCATGTTTTTGCACATTACCAACTGTGCATTTCTTTTATGTCACATTTATCTTATCAAAAATAAATGACAAAATAAACCTAATCTCTCAGACAGATGTTCTCTGTTAAAAGAGGTTACCTCTCCCACCAGCAATTATTTTGCTCTCAAGAAACATGTTTCTCGCTTGCTGCTGCTAAGCACTTTTTGTGCACCAGCCACAAGAAAACAAATTTATTGAAATGCATCTGTTAAACAGACACTATAGACTTTACTTCACTCTTGTCTTTCTCCTCTTTATTGGTGTTTATTGTGAGAAATCTCTTCCATGTTTTACCCCTGAAGCAGTTCTTGGGCTCATACTGAGACCAAACAGTTTTAAGGCTCACTAATTAGTGCAATTGGGATTGGCTGAAGAAACAAATATGCTGTCAAAGACTATGATTAGACAGTCAAGGAACTGCAAATTAGAGTTTTAAATATTCAGGTCAAATTCTACAGTGCAGCTAAGCAATCCACAAACACTGTGATTTAACTCAATGTTACCAATGTATCATTAAATGATTTTACAGTAAAACTTGATGGTAAAAATTGAATGCATAGCTCTACCTACACCTTCTATTGTGATGTAATTTGTTTTTGGGCCAAAGCAGGATGTGAAATATTAGATATTTTGCTTGCTAATGAGAGCCATCTAATTACTGCTGAAAATGCTGAAGTCATTGTGCTGAATTGCTTTGCCATAATTATGTTTTCTGCAGAAGCCACTCATAAATTATAAAAACTTATGAAATAATGTCTGTGTGCAGTAAAAAAAATCCCAAATCCTGAAGAGAAAGAGACTGAACCCTTAAAATTTTAAAGCAACACCCTTTCCACAAATGTTTTTTAAAGGTTAGCTGCACTTTCAAATCTAGCAAAAGGTCAGATAAGAAAGGTATAATTTTATCAGAATTTGCCAGAAAAATTCTGAGTCCTCATTTAAATTGCCTAGTTGATTACTTTTGTTGAAGGGCAAGCAGAAAAGCTGCACTTCAGATGTTAGAGGACTGCATACATATGTATTGAACTGGGATTACTGGAGTTACACTCAGTGGATTGATTCTGGGAAGAGCTATGTTGATGGGCTGAGGACATCATGATCCCCCTCTGCAGTGGCTCGGATGTGGTGGCTCAGTATTCTTTCACCAGTGGATAAGTAGATAGCAGATGCTGACAATCTTCTTTTCACTGACACACACACATACACGCACAATGAAAAAAGCAAGACCAAAACAGAATATAAAAATTTTACAAAAAGATTAAATTATGTCTTTTTTTGTATATTTTGCTGCTGTCTTGTTTGGTACAGAATTAGAGAAATCCCGTCAGGGGGTAATTGATCGTAAAAATGCATTTTCCTCCCAAAGATTTGTGTTGCTTAGAGGGAGATATTGTTACTTTTCCCAACAGTATTAATAACTTTATATACCTGACAGGGATTTCAGTTCACATTATTAACACTGAGGGAAAGTCATGAACATTAAGCTCATCTTACAACCATAACAGTCCAAGATGGCGGCGCGCAAGGACGCAGCGGCTTACGGCTCTCTACCAAAGTGCTCTTTCCTCCTTTTTTTTCAAGC
>JBAMHW010000001.1:6905833-6919012 GCA_037177495.1 Rhadinocentrus ornatus
AAGATGCACTCGACAAACTCAAAGACTGTTTCCAACAGACAGACTGGGACATATTTATACAACAGGACCTGGAGACATTCACAGGAACGGTGCAGGACTACTTTCAGATTGTGTGTGCAGGTCCTATAGCAGAAGTCCCCAACTCAGGGCTACCATCCTGCAGGCTTTAGTGTTTAGTGTTTCCCTGCTGCAGAACACCAGACTCAAATTAATGACTAATTAACAAGCTAGTGGAGAAGTTGATAAGTTGATGGAGAAACATTCATTTGAAAAAAGTGCTGTATCAGTGAAACACCAAAACCTGCAGGATGGGAAGAACTGATAAGAAGTTTCCTTCCTCTGTCTTTCATTTCTAAGGCATTCACTACAGAGCACATCACAATTGCATGTCAATAGGCTTGTTTTTTCTTGCATCTCGCTATGAATATACATTTATGTAGCGATCACCCCTGGCAAAGCATTAATGAACCTTTGTTTAATCTCCTGACTGGATTTGGAAATTAAGAATTGTTCTCCTTACAGACATTTGAATCTCTCTCCAGAGAGAAGAGTGGGGTCCGACTGGAAAAACCCCATTCTCAAATTTATGACTTGGCCACAGGTCAACAAAAGTCAACTTGCCAACCAAGACTGGGGGAGTAATCTTTAAGGCCTTGGGAATCTCGGAACCTTAACCTTTGGAAAAGATATAATTCTAACATAACAAACTAAAATATTTTATGGATTGCAGATGGGATTCATCACCCAAGAACATTGTCTGCTTTGAACTGTCTATGACGATAATTAATTTTCCCCAGGTATAACTCCACGGAAAAACTGTTGGAAATTAACCAGAATTGTTGGTATAACACATTCCACAGAGTCATAAACGGATCCTCCCAGACTCGGTCTTACCTCTTTGTCTCAAAGACGGAAACATTCTGCTCTTACATGGAATAAGTGATGACTTGGTTATTTTAAGAAATTCCCACCAAGCCATTAAAGAGGAACAGATATTAATGCTTTTAAAACACTTATGTGGTTTGATGGCTGAGCTGATGATTGGCAGGTCAGAAATAACTAGATTCTCACATAATGCTTGCTATACATCTTAGCATGGTTCATCTAGACCATTAGGTTTAAGTGATTTGGAATATATTGCAACCTGTTAGCTAAGAAGTAGTAATTAAAGTTAGGTAGGTCCTATTCACCTTTGTCTTTAGTCTGTTGTAAAGTTTTTAGACTGATACGTGATGACTTGTTTTTTTCCATAGAAAATTTGATATATGGGAATCCAATCAGCTAGAGGATGGTTTAGTGGGTATGACTGAAAACAGGTAGTTTACTTTAGGTAGAACCAACATTTTGATTGTGGCACCAACGATTACACCAACGAAGTTCCACATGTTCTTGTAGTTGACTGAAACACTTTTAACATGATTTAAATATCTATCAGTTATATCTACAGACATTTTAAATAAAAAAAACAGAGAGAAACACTACAGAACAATCTTTTTTTTTTTGGTCAAAGTAATAATGAAGAGAAAAATAACTTCTTAGTTCAAAGGAAAAGACAGGGACACTAAAGATGGGTAAAGGTGGGTTACCACAGAAAATCAGAAAACACCCTGTGATGAAGATTATGAGCAAGCTGGGAGTCCGGATGAGGAGGCACCATGTCAGGCAAAAAAAGCAGCTGAATAGAGAGATAAAGGTTTTGACAATAGTACCGGCAAGAATTTAAAACTACTAGTTAATGGGCATAACTATAGTCTTAGACCAGTTAATAGAGCAGTCAGATACTGATGAAAATTAGTTAATGATTGTGATTGTCTGGGGGAGAGATGTCGGTGAGTTCTAGAGAAAAAGTAATACATTATTAGCATAAAGACGTTTCTTATGTTCAATATTTTTGGCATTAACTCCTTTTATTTCTTCTTTTTTTCTTTTTCATCTAATGGCTAAGGTTTTAATAAAAATAGCCAAAAGTGATGGAGAAAGCCAGCAGCCCTGCCTGGTGCCTCTCTACAAACAGAAGTTTGATGAAGTTTGAACATTGTCCTTCACGCAAGCATTTTGGGCTTCTAGATTTTTATCCAGTCTATGAAAGATGGCCCCAACCCAAATTTGTTTAATGTTGCAAATTAAAATTTCCAGCTTACTCGGTCAAATTTTTTTTGCATCTAAGGAAATGACTGTGGATTTCAGATTATGTAAGGAAGAATAATTTATTATGTTAATTAATCTGTGCATGTTTAAATTTTGGAAGATTGATGTTATTTTGAAATCGATCAATAGTCTCATATGTTGTGTTTAGTTGTGGTTTATATAATATTTTATAGAATTAATCAAGAATACTCTTAGCATAAGGCTTACTCAGTGGGAAGATTTTAAAGCTTTTTTTTATTTTAATGTATGGTCTTGAATTTTTACTTAACATAATGTTTATAATAACATAAAATACAGGAATATATATAAATGATCATTACACTGAAACTAATAAAACTAAAGGCTTACAATTTTGGGGCCAAATACTCAAATTACAACTGAGTAACACTTAATAGCTATACATTATTCCCATAGTGTAGTAGGTGTGTATCTGTGGCAAATATTCTATTCATTGTGTGCTTGACTCAGTTATGTCTTGTGAGTGCAGTGTATATATGGTGCAGAGTGGAGCTCCTTAAATCTGGTCCTCGGGGTCTGGAGCTCTGCTAGCTTCCTACATCACCAGGTGGTTAATTGCATTCACCTGTCATTCTAGGTCAGACTCAATCCCTTCACAAACACAGACTGAAAATTATTTGACAGGTCAAAGTCAGATCATACTCTTAACACTGAGCATAGTATATGTTAAAATTTTTTTATAGTAATGTCCAAACAGCATGTTAACGTCAACCTCTTAAGCTCTATATTCATGAAAGTATTATGGATTCAAAATTTTAGTACATGTTGAATTGATTTTCTTTAAGAAAAAGTTGCAAAAGATGTATGGCGGGTCAGAGAGCACAAAACAAGTGAATGACCTGTTAGACAGAAAAGACAGTTTTATGTAGAGACTACATGAGATAGCGAGGATGTGTAAATTTGCATATCACTTGTTTTTTCATGTCTTATTCCTATGATTGGCCTTCATTACCATGTTTTTAAACCGCAAAAACAAACACATACTACTGTAAGCAAGAGCTGGTTCTTCACACAGAGTCTACAGCCTTCAGTTGTTTATTAAAGGCCACAGCATACAAAGCAAAGTTGTTTAGTGAAGAGTCAGACTCGTGGTGGTACTTAATTGGTGTAGTTACTCACATGTCCACTTGTTAGCCACTACTGAACCAATTATGAGGCTTGTCCCATTTTTCTGTTCTGTTTTCTCTGGTCTGTTGCTATTTTGGTGAGTCTTTTAATTCATTGTTTTCAAATTGCACAATGTCATAGTGACTGTAAGTGGTGCTTTTGAAATGAGCAGTCATGCATACTGAATACACCGAATTTTGCACTACAAAGTTGTACATTGATAAGTATAGGATTTCATTCTATATATCATAAATCAAAGCTACCATGTGGGACATCACAGTAATTTCTGGATCAGACATGGAATGACCTTCAGTGGGTATTTTTTTCTTTTATCTCTGGAGTGATGAAAATAGTCTAGAAGTGATGAAAAACTTATACAGTGTGGAATATTTTCATATGTAAGACATAGATTTGTGGTAGTTTGTGATGGTGTTGCATAAGCTCCCCCAACCTTTTTCGCTGCTCTGAGCAATTTTCCAATGACTGCTGTGATATCTTATTCTGTCAGTGAGATGATGGCCACCAGGGCTTACCAGTGTGTCGATATACATACTTCTGTTTATTTCACAGCTCTAAAGCACAGAAGCTCTCAACAGGTGATGAAGGACTTGTGCAGCAATCCTGCAATAAGCCTCGTGGGCATCATTGTTAACAAGATCAGGCACTACTGGCATGTTTGGAATACTAATATACCAGCTGAATTAACTTCTTCCAGATGGTGGTTAGTAATAGGTTTACAAGAAGTAGTGAGAGTTTGTGGATTTAACACAAACACAGAACAAAGACAATGAAGCAAAGACAAAAGTGGGCTGGACTATTACATCCATTGTTTTATCTGTGAAAGTGTTTGTGTTCCGACATGCAAAACTAAACACGTCAAAGTAAAACTAGTTTTAGCATTGCTAATAAGGGTTTGGGATAAAAGCAGTTTTTAGTTTCTATTAACAGCACTCAATTTTCTTTTCTGCACCTGAGAAACAAAGAGCCACAATGATTTTAACAGAACATTTTCAAAGGTTCAATTTAACAGTAGCACCTGGGCTACGCACTGCAGTAGCTATAGCTGTCCTGATGGGTTTATGTTTTACAGCCAGGCTCTAATTGTCTACACAGAACATGCATTATGATTATAGTACTCTTCCCTTTGGAATTAATATGATATATTCTCTGTTCAAAGATTAACAGCTATTACAAAAATGGAAAAAAAAAAAAAACCCAAAAAAACAGAACCTGTTTTGTGAATATCAAATATCTTTACCTTAGACTTAGAAAAAAAACAGTCATGTTAGGCACCACTTTGCAAATGTTAAAAAATCTGATATCTTAAATGTATTTAATTTTAAGCCACACTGCTGAATTGGCAGATTTTCACATAGTGGTGCTACCTATCAAAGGCTAATTTGGAATCCGTCTTGCATTGTGTCTCTTCTCTGAACTCTCCACCCAGTAAAAGTCAGTCTGATGTTCTGATTTTATCTCTTGTTGTGTCACATTTTGTCTTTCCTTTCCTCAGCTTTTCAGTTCTCTTGTGCTTGCACTGTCGAATCAGAAGTGCCTCCAAAATGGCCAGCATGTTGATATCGAGATGCTGATGTATGACACAGTGCTGTTAATTAACCAAAGACCATAGATCGTCCAGATGAGAACAAAAGAAATTTTAGTCAGTAGGAGGGAATGTAGAAAAGTGAAAGGGTGGCTGAAAACATTGCGTAGGACAGTAACCAACTGAAGCATGCGCAGCACCATTGAGTGTAGAATTACCAATTAACAGTGTTTTGCTAGTTACTACAACAGTAAGTTGTTACAGCTAGTAGTTATTTCATTCAAAAAAGTAACTTAGTTCCTTTGTGGATTACTCACCCCATAAAGGACTACGTTACTGTTAAAAAGTAGTTCTTAAGACAACATTAAACACTAAAGTGCTGCATCAACAGCTCACATCTGTTAGCTGAAATAAATTTAGTTAGTAATGGACAAATGCACCATAGGGTAACGGTAACTGAGATACTTTATTTTAAAAATAATGTATTAGAGCATTAGTTACTGACAAAAATAAGTGTTACAGTAACATGTTGCTTTCTTTTGGACAGTGGGAGGATGTCATCCATACACAGATAGTAACTCAACTAACACTGATCCGCCTGCTACAGGTCAACATCGCTGCTCTGTAGATTGATTCAATAAGGACATATTAACACTCTTTAATTTAACTTTTATATAGAATACATTAAAATAACCCAACAAAAAATTTTAAAGTGAAATCTGACCAGCTTCAACCAGGTCCCGAGTGAGATGTGGACATTCAGTCCAAGTGGGTTGTGTTCCGTGCCCCTATTGTTGAGGTGGCCAGCTGCAGCTGTGGCCACAAGGTCATCGGTGCCTTTCTTGCCGGTAATCCCCGAACTCGCTGGTGGACATTAGCAGTGAGGGATGCCGTTAAGCTGAAGAAGGAGTCCTATCAGGCCTTTTTGGCCAGTGGGACTCCAGAGACAGCTGATGGGTATTGGCAGGCTAAGTGTAACGCAGCTTCGGCAGTCGCTGAGGCAAAAACACAGGCATGGGAGGAGTTTGGAGAGGCCATCGAGAATGACTGCTGGATTGCTTCGAGGAGATTCTGGTCCACTATTTGATAGCTTTTTATTTTTATGTAATCTATTTTGATGTGTGTAAAGGCCTGTTTTATTTTTAATATGCATGAATTGCTTTTTTTATATCATGTCTGCATTGCTGGCAGTAATCAGATTTGTTTCCAGTGAGGGTTGGATTCTGCCCTTTGTCACCAATTCTGTTCATAACTTTTATGGACAGAATTTCTAGGTGCAGCCTAGGAGTTGAAGGGATCTGGTTTGGTGGCTTCAGGATTGGGTCTTTCCTTTTTGCAGATGATGTTGTTCTGTTGGCTTCATTGGGCTGCAATCTTCAGCTCTTGCTGGAGTGATTCGCAGCTGAGTGTAAAGCGGTTGGGATGAGAATCAGCACCTCAATTCAAGACCATGGTCCTCAGCCGGAAAAGGGTGGAGTGTTTTCTCCAGGTTGGGAATGAGGTCCCGCCCCAAGTGGAGGAGTTCAAGTATCTCAGGGTCTGGTCAGGATGCCTCCTGTTGAGGTGTTCCGTGCACGTCCCACTGGGAAGAGACCCCGGGGAAGACCTAGGACAGCTGGAGGAACTTCATTTCTCAGCTGGCCTGGGAATGCCTCAGGATCCCCCCAGACGAGCTGGCGAATGTTGCCAGAGAGAGGGAAGTCTGGCCTTTCCTGCCTAGACAGCTGCTCCTGCGACCTGACCTGGATAAGCAGCACCGAAACTATCTTGTGGGCAGCTGTTCAGTGTAACCATGTGAGGAAAAGCTAGGACAAGCTTAATAAAGGGAAAACAATAAAGGGAAATTTGCTGGGTCTTACAGTGGCTAATAGCCACCCCCCTGCTGGGTAAGGAGGTCATAGCAGTTAATGGTGTTCAAGCCAATTTAATAAGACTCAGTCACTCAGTCTTATTGCTAATGGCTAACTCCTATTTGACTGGCCTGGGAGGCTTGTGCCAACTTCTTATTTCATCCATTCTGCATTGCACATCCTGAATAGCTTTACAGTCCCATCCTGTATTAGTCTGGAGTCAAGAACTTTTCGGAAGTTTTCAGTGGATAATGTGCAGACTCTAGCTGGCTTGCAATGCCTGGAGAATTTGACAAAATAAATAAATAAAATTCAGACATTATGGCAGGAGAGTGGGACTTGTAGATGAATAAATTACCTTCTCCATAAAAATATTACTACATCCATATACCTCTTTGTTGGGCGCTGGGTGAATCTAACACAGCAGATAAACCAAAACATTTTTCTGTATGACATTTCATTAAAGCTTGATTAATCTGACCAGCTTAGCAAAAATAAAAAAATAGTTTTTCTGTAATAGCACCAAGTTTTGACATTTTAATTTTCAGTGTTTTAAAACTTCTAAATTTACAATCCATTCAGATCCAATAATCTACTGAATTTTAACACATACAACACAAAAAAAATATAGAGCTTTTGTGTAGGAGTGTTTAAATAATTCAAGACTTAACTTGGAGACTTAGCTATTGATTGCTCTTCTTAAGGGTCTAAATGATTGATGACACTTGCTTCTGTGTACTAAAGAAAGCTGTAACCCCACCTATTACATGAAGGCATTGTGAGTCAGTGTGTTTGTGTATTTGTATTGCAGGTAGGACATTAATCTGTTTTTTTTTTCTGTCACATTATAGGAACTCCCTTTTAGTGACAAGAAGCAAGTCTCCACAATGTAAATGATTATATTTTAAAGTAAAGTAAAGATAATGAAGGTTTAGGAAAGTAGAGATCAAATAAGTCTCAAAGACCGTAATCTAAATTAATAAGATTGAAAACATATTTTTAAAGAAAGATCATTATTACTAAATAAATAAATGCTTCCATAGTTATACTTGCATAAAGTCTTGTTGCCATAGCTTTCCACTAGAGCTACTCCAACTTCCTCTATCTCTGTTTTGACAAGAGGATTAATTTGGGATTAACTGTTGGATGGCTTCCATTAAGGGCTTGTGAGGAGGCTACATACAGAGTGGGGGTTATAGTCCACTGGCCCTGAAAGGTCGGGTACCAGTAAGCAGCTTGATATGACTGATGTAACCTATCTTAACTGTTTTTCTGCCAACTAATGATAAAACGCTGAACATGAGTGGAAAAGTCACTCATAGAAATTACCCATCAGCAGTAAGCTTCCTTTTCTCATTTTCTAAAAGCACATGGCACTTCTGCTTCTAAATAATTTGTTCTTAATGGATCTGCAATATGAGACTATCAAATGTATCCAGCAAAGGAACACATTCAGCAAAATGAGTGAAAGTGACAAATTGCTTTGGACTGAGGGTGGCCAGGTCATTTACCAATTCTTTAAATCCACAGCTCAGTTTTTACTTTAGACTGGTTCAAGGTGGAAAGTTTTGATATTACATGTGCAGGGATACAAGTGTGATCACCTATATCCCTTGAGGCAACAACTGGCTGAACAATTTAACAAAGATACCATAAGCAGCAAGAAATTTTGTCAATTTTCTGTTTTGTTTTAATTTATATATAAAATGTACTTTGTGGCCTTGCATTTGCATGTTTGTCAGTGTTGTATAATTTCTCATAACATGCTGTTGTTCTTCATTGATAAGGTTGGGCAAATCAACAACGATAAAATTAAGGGGAACTTTTTCTATGTTGATGTGTGGTCTATTTAAAGATAGATTTCAATTTAAAATGCAATGATTTTTATCCAGTGGGCTGGAGGACATAGTAGAATAAACGTAAATGCAAAATTTTTCCTAAATCCAAGTTTCTGAAATGCGGCAAAACAGCAGAATTGTTGCCTGTGGAAGATGGATGATAAGGATTTGTATCAAATACTTGGCAATGTAACAATACTTTGTAAGTTGATTGATGTGTTCAGTGTAGAGGAGGAGAAAGGTCCATTTATGCTCCCCTACAAATGTAAATAGCAACGTCCATTTTAAAGTTCATACGGCACCGTCCTCGTACTTCCATGTGTGTTTTACGTTGCCATGGCTTTTAGCGCTGCCCACTAGTGGAGGAATTGATCTAAGTTCAGAGTTCACTCCCGTGAGCCGATGCCAGTTTTAGACACTGTTTGGCAGCGGTAATGCATTGCTATAATGTTGTTTTTAACCGCCCAGCACACCCTAAATATTCGCATATAGTCTTTTTCAAAAGCTTGTGCAATTTCTACAGTTGTGCTCGTCTTCATTCTTTTTTTTTCTCTCTTTTGTTCTCCTCCTGATTCTCTTCTTTTTCTCTGGTTTGTTTCTTTCCCTGGTAGCATATCAGCTATTCAGCTCAGCATCGTCCCCGTGATTTCTGGTGGTATTGCTCCGTCTTCTGTGTCAAGTGACAGATTGCTAAGCTCCTTGAACACAGAACAAATTATGTGCGTAACCGATGCAGAAGACCGACGAAAGTATCCATTCGTCTGTGCATCCGTCTTCTGCGACGAGCAGAAATGGGCCTTAATGGGCTGTTTCTGAAGCAGCACTGGGAGCTTTGTGTGTAGGGAAAGCTCAGAAAACAAGGTATTCACACGCGATGTTTTCTGATAAAGATCTTTACTACTTTCATATAAATACACTTAATCGACCAAATTGGTTCTTTGTTTTGATCAATAAACCTTTTGATTTTTTTTATTATGTCAATTTATTTGGGTCTTTGTTGCAATTTCGTTTTGTGAGCAGCTTTAGGCCTTAGCTTTGATTGTTAATATTAAAGTGTATGTTCTTTGTCTTTTTTATTCCAGATTGTGTTCTTTTACTTTTAGTCCTATTTTGTTGTTGTTTAATAAACCTTTTATCTTTTACAATTTCCTTTCCTGTCTTTAAGGTTTAATGTTTTATTAACTGTGTCCTTAAAAGGAAATTGTTTAAATAAAACATACGTGTGTTATGGGATTCCATCTGCCCTGGTGCATTTATTCAAACCTACCTTTTAGTTTTTTAGGTTTACTGGGGGTTTACCTCCTCAGTTGGCATTATCACCCTCCCTTTAATATAAAAAACTTTTGTAGCCTCAGGTGAAATTTAAATTACATGTATGGACACAAAAATGCCATTTGTGAATGTCTTTTTTGGGTGACCAATTAATTTGAGTTAAGTTTCTTGAAACAGGGAAAAACACTAAAAGCTGCAGGGCAGCAGCCCTCGAGGACCGCATTTTCAGAACCCTGCGCTACAACCTATTTGGCTCAACATGACTCGACTCAGTTTGTGCAGTTTTCCATTACATCTGAGCACTGCCTCAATATTATAGAAAGGCCTGGACGTCCTTTGTTATGTGACATAAACACATCAAAACAATTAAGGACATTGAGGCTGTGGTATACCCCCCGCTCAGTCAATGACTCTTTGTCAGACTGAAGGTAAAAGAAGAGAGACAGAGAAGGCTGCGGATGATGATTTGAAATGGTGGGAAAGTATGCAACAGTTTGGGAAGCCATAGAGCAAAATCAAGATTATCAAATTAGCAATAATGAACAAGATGACATATGAGAGCAAGCTAATGGTAGCAAATGCTTATTTCCTAGTTTATAATGAATACTGCATACAAAATTGTTATGACTGCAATTTATTGCTATTGGGTATTAAAATATGTATGTTGTGTGTTTCAGGTCACTTTATCGTTACTAAATTACCGCTGCAAGCAGTCTGGTAGAGTGTTCAAAGCCTCAGAGTGGTGGTATGTTGCGGTTCCCGGCTTTACAAACATGCAGTGGTTGCCGAGATTCAGGATATCTGAAGAAACACTGAGCTTCCCTCACAACTTACTTCCAGCTATGGAGCAACAACACACAACTGTGCCAATGTGTGCCCCTAATGAAGTGGCTATTGCACTGTGGAAGCCTGCTACCGTTTCAGAGTACACAATGATTGGACATCTTTAGAGATGTACAACATGCTCTGATGCAATAGTTTTTAAGTAATAGCAAAAAAAAAAAAAAAAAAAAAACATTTTCAGATTGTTTTCCCAGCAATGCCACATATTTATGTATCTCTCCATGCGACAGACTCAAGAATAAAGGGAAAACAATATAAAAACAAAATAAAATAAAATAAAAACAAAACACACTTAGAAAAAAATCTAAAGACAGCTTATAAAAAGTGTAAGTAGCAAATGAAATCAAACTAAGCTTTGGTCAAAGTTCATAAGTCACTTTTGAATAAAAGTCTAAGCATGCATTGCCTTACTAGTTGGGTGTCAGAGGTCCATTAACAGTTCCCATATCCTTAGTAAGATGTCTGCTTATTTTTTAAATTGAATGAATAGTGTTCCAGTCTTAACAATTCATTGGAATATTATTTAAAACAAATCAAATGATGGGTTTATTGTTGATTCCAGTTGAGTAGGATGCATTTCTTGTAGGATGTTTTGCAGATCTTCTTTGTGTGCGTGGGATGCAGTGTCTTGTCCAATTCTCTACCAAAGAGATAGCATGTCAAGATTAAAGATTAAAGAGATTCTTTATATGTGTGGCATGAAAAAAACAACAGCTTAGCAATGTGCAATGCAATTTGTTTGTTTGCTCGCTGCAGAATGTGCGACATTAAAGCACAGTATTTACAAAACAATACAACACAAGTTAAAAAAAATCAAAAAGATATGTAGCAGCATCCATGAAGTGTGTGTAGCAGCAAGTGAATGGAAAGGGCAAGAGTTAACAAATAGATGGCATGTACAGTAAAGTGCAAACAACTGTGAATTGGTCAGTGTCACTGCAGGCTGATGGCCTGAGGAAAGAAACAGTCATGTGTTTGAAAGTCTTGTGGTCTCTGATTTCACACACCTGTAGCGTCCCCCTGAGTGAAGTGGTGTAAAGAGTAAGTGTTGTGGGTGTGTGTTGTCTTTGATGATGTCGTCGGCTCTCCTGATAACCCTGCTAGTAAATGTCCTGCAGCAATAGGAAGGTCACGCCAGAGATGTTTTGTGCAGTTTGTATTACATGTTGGAGGGCCTTCCTGTTCTGCAGGGAACAGTTACCACACAATGATGGCATTGGTGAGCACACTTTAAAATGCTCCGCTGTAGAAGTTACCAAGGATATTTGGACTCATACCAAATTTACTCAGCTTCATAAGGAAGTACAGCCATTTGTGTGCTCTCTTAATGAGTTCTTTAGTGTGGTGGGACCAGGTCAAATCACTGATGATGCGTGTAATTAAATGTCACCTCCATCCTCTTCGGGTCCACAATCATCTCCTTGGTTTTGTAGGTGCTCAAGAAGAGATTATTTCCCCGACACTGTTACGGCCGCCTGCCTGCCGGCCTTCAGACGGGACAAGACTGCAGCTTGCCCTGTCCTTGCGCTTATATAAACATATCACACTTTAGCCCTGTAGTCCGCCTCCACTCCCCCCGTCATCATTCTTCCGACTTCCGAGTTTGGAGTCAACAGCAAACTTAATAATGCTGGTGTTCTTCTGAGTAACTACACAGTCACAGGTGAAAAGGGAGTAGAGCACGCTCAGTTAGTGAACATTTTAACATATAACATAGTAAGATACATTTTTATTACAAATCTCACAGTAAAAGGTATTCTTGAAATCAACTACTCCAGTATTTTTCATGGGGGAAATTATTCAAGTTTGTGTGAAGCAATAAATGTACTTGAGTACTACCTTCCTCTTTAAATCTCTTTTGGTTTGTTGCAAGTCTGTTTACAGAATTGTGAGCCATAAAGTCATTTGTGTAAAAAAATTTCAGATATTATTTAAAAGTAACCCAATTATTAGGAAATATAAATTCTAGTACAGCACAGAATATATGGATATAATAACTCATAAGTGCACTGTCTTTTACACTGGCCCATCCAAGAATACAATGTTTTGTATAACTTCACTTGT
Source organism: Rhadinocentrus ornatus (assembly GCA_037177495.1). Classification (NCBI taxonomy): domain Eukaryota; kingdom Metazoa; phylum Chordata; class Actinopteri; order Atheriniformes; family Melanotaeniidae; genus Rhadinocentrus; species Rhadinocentrus ornatus. The sequence goes on from JBAMHW010000001.1 coordinate 6,918,517, forward strand.
TAAGGAAAAAAAAAACATTTTTGCTTGTTTTTCTTAAAAATTGGCCATAATTGCACCAAAAGATCACTGATAAATGTTTCAGTTGTACTGTTGGCTCTTTTCCCACCAGTGTCTTAACAGACAAGATTGAAAATCCTGATGCAATCACATAACATTCAATACTGTTATTACAGTCAGCAGCAAAATCCAGACTATTTATAATGTTCAAAATCCTACATGCAGTAATACTTTTCTGGAATAATGGACTAAAAAGTAAATCTAGATATATACAGTGAGGAAAATAACTATTTGAACACCCTGCTATTTTGCAAGTTCTCCCACTTAGAAACATGGCGGGGTTTGAAATTTTCATTGTAGGTGCACGTCCACTGTGAGAGACATAATCAAAACAAAAATAATAATCCTGAAATCACAATGTTTGATTTTTTAGCAATTTATTTGTATGATACAGCTGCAAATAAGTATTTGAACACCTGTCTATCAGCTAGAATTCTGA
>JBAMHW010000001.1:6919112-6947680 GCA_037177495.1 Rhadinocentrus ornatus
CTTAAACCAGCACATGTCAAGGCCTGTCTGAAGTTTGCCAATGACCATTTGGATGATCCAGAGGAGTCATGGGAGAAAGTCATGTGGTCAGACCAAAATATAACTTTCTGACCCGTCTTGCCTGCACATACTCGCCCAGCACACCGAGGGATGTTTGATTGAAGGCAGCATTAGGAGTAACCTCCTCTCTTGGCAAGGCAGCTTCATCCTCCCTACCATCAACTGCCTCACAGTGAAGCACCTGCATGTGTTGGTCATGCTGGGTTTAGTTCAGCACATCTTCAGGCTGCAACTACAGTTGCAAGGTCTGGTTGGGTGTGACTCCAATTCCTTTTGCCTAGACAAAAGCAAGAAATCGGATCATTAATTTTGTTTTGTTAATCATAGCAATTAAATATATATATATATATTTTGGAATACATTAGAAGTTAAAGGTGGAGTTAAACCTTTTACTTTGGTTTCTTGCCTGTCCTGATATAGACATTGCTGGTGTTGGAGTTGCAGCTGGTGCTGGGGCAGACGCAGCAGCACGGGGGCTTGGGGGTACATGAGGAAAGTGGACTAATACACCTTGCATATGGGAATTTTTTTGTTTGTTTTTTGGTCATTAAATTTATTTTCTAACATTTTTTTCTAATGTGTTTTTGAGCAAAAATACAGACAAAACTTTGAGTCTATGCACAGTATAAAACTAAAAACACATTAAAAAATTTTCAACCCGAAAAAAAACTTTTCATTTTTCTTTCAGGAGCAAATGCTTAAAAATCAAAACAAAACACAAATAGAACAGAGTTAACATTGACATCTAACTAACTGGTTCATTGTCTGCATACTTTCAAGTGAGCTTGCAACCAATGGGATATGTAAAATATACTTATTGTCAAACTCACTATCTTCTAGTGCTGTGATCAAATTGAGGCTACTCTCCCTCTCGTAGTTTGCTGGTTGGTACCCATAAATGGCATTAATTTGATTGAAACATTTCCAGTCCTTTCTGTTCATCCCCTCTGACTGTTGTGGTCCTCAGTAGTCTGATGATCACTGTTTAAATTATTAGGCTTCTCCTTACATTGCTTTAAAATCTGCTTGTACCCGTGAGTAGTCATCAAGTGGCTAAGTGTTCCAGTCATGTCAGGAGACATCCTGGTACACTTGCCATTTGAGGTTGCTCCGTCTAGCTACCTCTGGGCTCTCATCAGCCACCAAGCATAGAAATGTGTGCACTTTATCGTTGGAACCATGGTGTTAATTTGCCATTTACTGCACTGACGGTCATACAAAATAATATAATCACATAGGTGCTGCTGCTGGGTTTTTAACATTGGTTAAATTGTGTATCTTCTGAACTAGTATACCTACCTGTTTCAGTAGATATTGAGCACCTCAGAAATAAATATAAAATTTCGAGCTACATTACCTTGTACAAGAACTTGTTTTGATTTTGGAAGCTCCAGAATGAACAAAGACTCAGATTTTGGCAAGAAAGCATTTAAACTAGAAAGATTTCGTAGTCATTCGAGCCAAAAATATTTTTTTTGTGTTTTTTTCCATGGAGTGCAGGAAAAGTAAGCAGATGATGGATTGATTGTGCGCTGTGATGCTCAAGAGAGCTCCAGAATAGAGATTGTAACAAGAGACTAGTAAAATCCGAGTGAAAAACTTGATCTGTAGTTTGTTTCACCATAGTTACATTAAGGCTAAAATAAATACGCCCGAAACCCACACAGAAATGTGTAACATGGATGGATTTGACGTTAATACAGCCGAAAGTGGATTGTTTTGTTTCGCAGGCTGTTCCAATCCACGGGGCAAAGTGCTTTGTCAACAATAGACATGACTGTGGGAACACAACAGAGGCAGCAGTAGTGGTAGGAATGGTGTCATTTAGATCAAATAAATGTTGATTTCTTTCAGATGGATTATGTTTTAAGGCATAAATAAAAAAATAAATAAATAAACAAAAACTAATCCAAGTGTGTAACATGGACAGAGAGTTACTACAGTAGACTGGACTTAAAGTCCATAAAGGCTTAGTGAGACTTCAACAAGGGATGGAGAGACAGACTTTAGTGGTCAATTTGTCTAATCTACCCTGAACGTCGGACCCCAGTGAAAACGTGATGGACCCAGAGCTGAAATAGTCATTAAACCACTGGAAAACACCACCAGGCTGTTACATTCTGGGTGCTGTTCATCAATATGCTGCCATGGATGTTTGTCATCTTTTTCTTGATACACAAAAATACTTGGTAGGTTTATAAATCTTATTCACTTTCTTAAATAAGGAATGTTACCAAAAGTGGCTTTTTCTCTTTTACCGTCATGTTAATGTGGGCTGTTTTGACATTTGGATAGAAGTCATGAAACAAAATAGGTTGTAATTCCCTGTACAAATAAAATGCAAAATATTTTTTGCAGGAGGACTGTCTCAGATTTTCTGTGCTTTGCAGACAAAGGCATTATTGAAAAGTATTCAGAGTATTTTGAAAACCATTCATTCATTCATTGGTTTCTGAGTGTGAATGCTGCTCACTCCATTTAAATGAATAATATTCACTGTGCTGCACCGGAGAACAGAAAATTAAATTATGGTGTTATCTGGGAAAGTCAGTAGTCCCAGCTCTGTTTCTATCTCCCTCCACTCTGTCTCCCCTGTCTGTTTCCCAATCCTGACTCAGCTTGAGTCAAAATACCTGTGCCTGTTACAATGTGTGTCAAAAATTTGATTTAACTCAAATCTACATGGTCATAGCTAATAAAAATGAATGCAATGTCAAAACTGCATAGTTTATTTTCAGTAAGGATAGATTAGACTGGGAGGAAGTAAGCATTTAGTGATGCTCGAAGTAAGAAAATGTGTAGTGATCAGGCTCCAATGGAATGTCATGCTGAGCACAAGGGCAGAGATACTACTGGACCCCCTGAGTCTATGCCCTGATGTCAGATGAGCCAAAATAGGGATGCAGGGATTCCAGATCAAGTCCTCCAAGCAACATAAAGAGGTGGAGATGGGTAAAAGGGTTGTAAAAATGTTAGTCTGAAAGGAAAATGACTGACAGAACAAAAAAGATATTTTAAGGAATGGACAAGCTGATTAATAGACTTCAAAAACAGCCGAACATTTCAGATCACCCTGATATCAAAGATTAGGGGCAGGTGGGAGGAAAGAGGTCTTCCTGATTGATCTTTCACAAAAGCTACATTACAATTTTGCAATTTAAGAGTTATCTGTGGCTTTTGTTGATGCCCTTTAGTTTAGCTAACAATTTTGAAAGAGAAACAGAAGTGAAATGTTTAGTAGTCTTGGGAAGCTGTTTACAAGTTATTAAAAAATAAATTGATTTCATATTAATTTGGAAGCAATTTTATATAAATGCAAAGGAGAAATGTGTAATAAATTTTAATTGAAGCTAAGGGGAAGTGACAAGTTTACAATTAGAACTGCACAGGTTCCCATTTTAATATGGCTGCCTCATCATATGTTCTGAAGCTTTAGAGAATAGTCTCATCTGCCAAGACAACATTAATTCAGATGTATTATACATGCTCATATGGACTTCTTTCCCACGAGTATGTAAAAGAGTTAATAGAATGAAGACCTATGGGTGATTTGCCAGTGCAGTTGATACCTTCTATAATGAGTACGATGTTATGCCTCTTTTACATTGTGGTCTCCTGTGTGAGCTTCCTTCTAATACCCACTAATGAACTACGGTTGTCCCACAATCATTGTCCTCAGAGAGCAAAGTAACCAACAGAGACTACCCTCTAAACTAACTTCAATAGCACTGGTACGCTGCACTATTAAAAGTAATCTATGACACGGGCAAAAGGAGTATGTTTTAAATATTTTATATTCTGAAATACTTTTTAGATATTTTTCCTGCAATTCCCCTGTCGAATGGGAGCCAAGGTGGAGGCATGTGATCCCTGCTGTTTGACTGTTAATCTGTCATCACAAAAGTATAAAAACTCCATGACTGAAATATGTGAAATTTGTTCTAGAGCAGTGATTCTCAAACTGGGGGGGGGGCACGACATGACAGTGGAGGCCTGTGGGATTGGAAAAATGTAGCAGAGGAAATTAATGTTCTCACAACTCGGGCTCTTAGCAACATTCTGGTCCACACTCTATACCCTATTGGTAATGCCGACCTGGACCCCCTTGGTGGAAATGGGGCTCCACACAAAAAATGACTACTCGTAATCTGTGCTTGTGACAATTTTTTGGGGAACAGTAGGCTACTGTAAGGTCGTAGCCAACAGCAAAACCAAAAAATGCCCTGTAAATCAGTTGCTAACTGCTAATATTTGCGTCATCTCGTCTCTTCTCTCTCGCTTTCTCTCTCTCGCTCTCTCTCTCTCACACACACACACGGGCAAACATGAACTGAATAGCCTATTTAACTACCGTCCAATTACTGATCCTAACTGAGATGTGTCATAGTTCTGTGAGGTTTTTCTTTGTATATTTTGTTTTCCTGCTCTTGCTTTCTTTGGATGTGGTTTCCAGTTGCTGCATTTATTGATTATGCAGCTCACTTGAGACAACTGATTACCGCCTCTTTTTAAGCCTGGATCTGTATTCATCCAATTCTCTGGTCACTCTGCACCACAACCATCAACTTTCTGGAAGGATTCGTTTCTCACCTCTCAGGAAAAACCTCATGGTCGGTAAATCAGTTTTTCTTGGAAAAAGATTTTCCAGCCCTGACCTGTGGAATGACCAGTTTATTCTTCTCCAGCAATCATCCTCCCTCCTTCGTGGCCAAGCAATCAACCACATCAGCTACGGCCACCATCTAATAATAATAAATCCCTCTCTAATTGCAGTCTGACGTTTTTTCTCTGTTTCGGGGGTCCTTCCTTCTACCCCAAACCATGACAAGTTAACTGTTCTGAGAGGCTTTGCAACTTCTGAGGCATTCAGTGACATTCTATAAACTTCACTATAACAGAAACAAACCAAAACTGATTTCACAACACAGTAAAACTGTAATCATGAAAGCCTTCTCATGTCATCCAGTGTGCTACACTGTTCTGCATTAAACAGAGAACTTTGTTCTTGTTCTCAAGATGGGAAGAACAGGAACAAAGTCGGTGTTTACCTGGTTATTTCATGGATCACAAGAAAGCTCGGTGGGGTCTAGCATGGGGCATTGTCTGTGTCTATATATCAGAGAAGTGCTGTATTTTCTCACCACATCGACCAGTTGTTTCTTTAAAAGCAACCGTTTAACCTTGTTGAAACTTTCATATTAGCAAAAAAGCAGCATGACAACTTTCCACTTCACTTTTTTCTACATTAAACACACCAACTTCACACCCAATCACAAAATATTCCTCATGAGGCCTAAAGTCCATTTATGCTCAATGCAGACCAATGGGCAGACCGACAGGCACTTTTGTCCATCTTCTGAAACATTTACATGCATAATTTGTTCCATTTTCGGAAGGCTTGAACATCACTCATTTGATGCAGCAAACAGCGCAAAACCAACGAAAACTGCGGAGGCAGTGTAGAGCAATATAGCTAACATTCCACCAACAAAACGAACAAACTAGAGAAGAAGAGGAACACGAAGAAGAATAAGGCTGTGTCCGAATGACTATATAGCACACTACATAGTGCACTCATTCTCTTGGCGATTCGAACACAAAGCTGCCTATTTTTCCCTCGCCGCAGACCATGTGACTATCAGCCGTCACCGTGGCATCCACAACACACGACAAGATGTCATTCCAAATCCAATCCAAAATTGTGTGAAAATATATTTTGTTTATTCCTTATGTTGTAATTTATTCTTTGTTGCATATCTACTCATTAAAAAATTGCCCCAAATTTTTTTGGAGTCCTTGCGCCATGTTGAGCTTCTGCCCGCAATGCATTTTGGTCTATATTGACCCGTCTAGTGACCATCGATGCTCACTACATTTCAAGATGCATTGTGGGTAATTTTGAGTGCCCTACTTTGTTCTCTCTGGACATTCGGACACCCCTACACAATTGTTGTTGTCAGCTATTTGGATAGTAACAGAAAATATGAACTAACGTTGCCAGAGGAGAACTAATAAGACATCCTTTTCAAGGTTGCAAGATTCCCGAAGTACCATACATGTACCAGGACATGTAGAAAATTATGGGAAGTTTAACATAAAGCTGTGAACAAAGGACCAAAAACACAAAGATTCATGGGGGTTTTGTCCTTGTGTAAATAATGTAGTTCACAGCAAGTATTTAAATAAGGCAGCAATATATAAACATGAGCACTCCCTGTAGCATACATAGGTGCCTGCTTGGCTTTTTCATGTTGTCGTTCCTGTATCCATCATTGTTCTGCCAACAGAAGCATAAAGAAACAATGCGCTCATATCTGTCATCACAAGCAGTGGTGATCGTCAGCCTTGCTTATCCATTATTACCCATGAAATTCAACGAGTGAAGCATAAAATTGAAATGAAGAGCTGATCTATATTGTAATGGCTCATTTCCTTATTCCACATCTCTGCATTAATTCTAATTATACCCAAGCTGTCCCCACTTCCCATCTAGGAGAGCTTTCTTTGTCAGGGTTTCTGTCAGAGCTGCCTTTCCATGATAAAGTAGCTGGGAGAGCCAATATTCCTCACTGCCAGAGATGGGCTTCACACACATCTGGAGGCCTATTTATCAAGCAGTGGCATTACCAGCACAAGAAGGCGATATAGTATATAGACCTAAACGTGCTCAGAAAAAGCACACAAACAAGTACTAATACATGGTTTCATATGTACATGCTGCACATGCAGTTTTCATTCATGTATATTTAAACATAATCTAAATTAGTGTTGGACTGAATTTGAGTTAACACAACGAACGCAAGTCATTAAATTAAATAGAACCCACATTGTCGAGATTTAACAGGAGATTGTTGAGTCAGTCTAGATAAAGAAGTGCTGCTGATGTGAAGCTAAAATGAACTAGTGCTTCTTAACATGGTTGCTATGACATGATTATGGCAAACAGACATATGGAAGTAGGTTTTTGAATAACAATATTGTTTTTGGCTGGAAAAGTATTATCTGTAAAAACTTTAGTACATGTTTCCATACTGAAAATACGGATGATTTACTATTGAGTGTGTCAAGAGAATCATCTTATTAGTGTCTGGTAACACAAGAGATCTTGTAATAAGGTCTTGGCTGACTGTTTTATGAGATACATTAAAAATCCTTCTATATTTCAGGGACATGTGTATAGTCCCTTTTTTCCTGTAAACGAAATATATATATTTTTTCCCCTTAGAAAATATATAATTTAATAAGTTTTTTTTTCTTCTTTTACCTTACAAATGTATCTTATTATTTGAGAAAAGCCAAATATATTTTTTCATAGTCAAAGAACTTTACAATAAAAAAGTCATTGATGGCAGCCATCTTCAGTAAGGGATTTTTTTTTTTTAACCTGTCCTGTCCAGCATCATAACAAGCAGAATGATAGTCTGGTTGCTGTATTGTGCCGAACAAATTTTCTTTGCCAAGGGGAGGCTTACGAGGCTCCTCTTGATAGTCTGATTCCTTTATTTATTTGTTTACTGTTATTTATTTACCTTGAATCATGGAATCTATGTAATCTTGCTGGACCGGACTAGAAGGGACAGAAAAAGAAAGAAGACAGCAAAAAGAAGCTAAAGGGAAAGCAGAAAGAAGAGACAAAAAAACCACAGACAGAAGACAACGACCCAGAAAAACAGAGCTGCCAGTAAATAAGAGTTTTTAAATAATGACCAATTTAAAAAGACATATCACAAACTTATCACAACACTGACCAGATACAAACTCATGGAAAAAAGAAAAGAAAAATGATCTCTTAATGTATAAACCCACTGGACTGTGTCAGCATGCTGAGGATGAGGAAGAAGGAGTGATGAGTGGGACCATGCAAATGCGACCACGCCATTACGGAGGCTACAGGCAGACTAGCAGCCAGAGCCCCCCACGGTCTTGGAGCAAAGGCCCCAGTGGGCGAAGATAGGCAGCCGCTGGCCTCACCAGGGACCAGCCATCCATCCCCCCACCCCAACAAAGGTAGAGGGCCCGCAGCATGACGAGGAGAACTGGGCCCCCCCAAAAAACCACCAGGTGCGGGCCAGCACCCACCCCGATGTTTCAGTAGCCTGTACTGTATGCAAATGTTGTTGCGACCAATATTGGAACAAAAACTCATTTAATGGAAAATATTCTCATCAAGCAGAAATATTTGCGTGCGTGCGACTGCCTGAGGTGCCTTAGAGTGTGTGTATGCTGCTTTTAGTTAATAAAATGAACCAGTAATTACGCCTAGCAGTCTTCTAAAAAATAAAAATGAAAATTATAAAGGGTATATGCACCGCTGGGACTGGGAGAAATAATTTTCAGACACAAAGACGTAGTCCTGTCTGCTTTAAGGGTGGAACATCAACAATATCACAATGTCCTCCAAGCTTCATCAAATCTCTCCAATGAAGTACAACTTAATCTCATTTGGTAAATTAGGCATTTTTCTGGATGTAGCATGCACAGTTTCCCGATACAACGACTAATATGGTTTATAGTCCACGTTTTCAGTTTCAAGTTTTTACAATAAACTATCACATTATAACGTGATGAAGTCCCATCTTTATTTGTTTTTTTTAATATTATTTGGGTGACAGCTTTACGTTTCCGTGTCTTTTTGCAACATGTTAAAAATACTAAATGCATAAAAAACACTGCTTTCTTGTATTGGTTTTTCATTATTATAAACACACAGGGACAGCAAACACAACACAGAAAAATACAGAAATAAAAATGAATTGTGTTAAGATAAAATGCAAAATTTTTAATTTAGATGGGCCAAAGCAATCAAGCAAATGGTGCTACTTTGAACAAACACAATGGAGCACCACTGGTGCCTATTAGATATAAGAATTTCCACCATCTTCAAATTCTTGTTGCCTCAGTAATTGATTAACTCAAACATAAAACACTGACTTTGTAATACAGAGTCTGAATACAAACTGTAGAAAATATAAATTTGATAGCATTTCTAAATTATTTTGTTTTGGACATGGGAATTTATGCTCTCCACATTTGACAATATCAACAGCATTGCATTCGTATTAGTTTTGTTGGGCTGATTAAGTGAAAATGCTCATGACATGCTATACTCCACAAACTGCCACATTGAACTTTAATTACTGTAAACATATTGTAAAAGACACAAGTGACTTAGGCAGGTTGGAACAAATTATACTGTTAGCTTCAACTCTGCTGATTAATAAGAACAATCATCATGAATTCAGCTGAGAAATGACCAAATCTAAACACTGTTCATGACAATGAATAGTTGAAAAAGCTGAATGATTGGGAAACCGCATCAGCAACAACAAATAATTTGACATTTTCAAGTGATGAATTGGCTACCCTGATAAACATATGATGCCACTGAGACGGCCAAACATGTTTTCATACAAATGCTTGCACATACACGAGATAGAAAAAAATGTAGTTTAAGTCGCTCAAGTAAGCACCACAGTGACTTGCTTTCATTGGGACTCTTGGCCCCTTGCTCACCCGTTTTAATGGCCTGGATACACAAACCTCTTCTGCTCTTGGCAAGAAGCTGTAATTCCCTCAAAATACTGAACAATTTTCTTCAATCCTCTTTGGCAGATGTTAAAGTTTGCAGTCTTGTCATCTCTACTTTGAAGATTGGCTTTGCCAACATACCAAAATGAGGACTGCTTCATTTTACCTAGTTGCACGCACTCTGTGATGACATTGCACATAAACCTGTCCACATTCTTGTCCTTTTTTTTCTAATCCCAGATTAGATATCATTTAACTTACTATTATCAGTCACAATTTTCTTATAAAGTGCAACATTATGATCATGTTATGTGCACATGCTGTAGTTAGTGGTGTCTCCACAAAACTGGGTGGCTCCTGACATCTGCTTATCTGTCCTATCTATGATGGGAACAGACTGGAAGCCTTTATACACTTATCTGCACTCACTGTTTATATTTAAAAGATTACAGATTTAATTTAAACAGTTAAAACTACAGCTGTTGACCACAGAAAAGGTTTAATTTTTAAAAGCGTCCTGTTGTTGGATAGATGACGCTAGTTAATGCTTGGTGCAGGAATTCCATCGGTCAAGCTTAACCATAATGAGCATTCCCCACCATCTCTTCAAGAGGATAACATAAAGCCACTCTTGTGACCTCTAAATCTCCATCTTTTGAGAGAGTTAAAATAAAAAGTTAAAATAAAAAGAAATTCATGAACAAAAAAGAAAAGACCATATAAAATTACAGCTACCATTCAAAGACATAAAGCATTAAGTGTCCTTGAGCTACAAGAGAAACATTGAGTTGTATTTTGAACATATTGTTATTCTCACTGTATTTCTCTAGCATCTTCTCATGAACATTTAATTTCCGCCTCTTCAGCTTGAGTCGACTCTCAGGACAGTCACACACAAAGTCAAATTATATGGACCGCTGCTTCACAGACAAATGCAGAGAATTAGCATCTGAATTTGCATTGTGCTCCAGTCTCTCACACCAGCAGACTTTAATTTAAATATACACCCTCACTTGGAAGCCCGCTAGCTCAAATGAGACCAGGGTACCATTTTATTACGTTATGTCTACAAATTTTTTTATCGCAGAGTTGCTCAAGGTTACAATGGACTATTTATTAAAGTGAAATGGATTTTCTAACTGATACATTCAGTGCAGTATGAGTGCATAACACATGGCTGGCTGAGCTGTCTGGTGCATAATATTTCATGAAGATGTGTGCTTTTTGTGTTAGTTTTGGGAGTGTGTTGTCACAAATTTTCAATAATTTATGCAATCTGGAGAGCATGCTTTCAGTCAACTGGCTGGATAGGAAGATTTCTCTCAACCAGCCCCCTAAAGAATCAGAGACCTTGAAAACCTGTTTCAGTTTAAACCATTACACTCCTGAAACCACATTGGGCTTGTTTCCTTTAAGCTTTAGTTAGTGCAGTAGTAGGCTACACATTGTTTTGAGACCGTCCATATAATTATATTTAATTTGTTTAAAAAGCTGCACAGTTTTCTTATGTGAAAAGTAACACTAACTCAGGAACCAAAAGATTTAAAAGAACTGTTGACAGAAAAGAGATTAAAATAAACAAATAATGAAATTGATCTTACAACCTGATTTAACATTGAACATTATTAAAAGGCATCGTAAGTATGAATGAGTTTTAAGACCAGGTAAATAAAAATCTATTAGTGAAGTTTTTTTTTTATATTGAAGATTTTTAATTTATTTCTGAAATTCATTAATTTCTTCTCTTTTACCTTCACAGCAGATGAAGCAGCAGTCTCTACCACAAAAAGAAAATCTAATTGATAAATTGATAAAGTAATTGATAAATCTCCAGCTGTGTGGAGAAATTTCTTTCCATCTTCATTGCACTGAAACAATATATCTCACCCTATCTTTGAACTTAAAAAAAAAAAAAATCAATAATATGGGTAAGAATAGGATTTAATGGCAGACTAGCTTTATAAGCAGGGTTCTAGGCTGCACAGTCAAGACTCTTATCTGAAATTAAACTAAACCAAAACTCATAGACAGCTGCCTGTCGCTGAAAACACAAAAAAAAACAGAAAAAAAAAATGTAACAAGGAGAGACCAGACCTGTCCTGACCTCATAAAGTAATCATTAATATTTCAAAATTAATCTTTCTTCATAGGATTCCTGGTAAGCCTATGACTGATGAATAATGATAAATGGAACATGTTCTCAGAAAAAATCCAAGTACTGCTTAGTGACAGAAATGAGGTTATTCTGTTTTATAGAAAGAACTTATAGAATTTGCCAACTCAAAAACTACAAAGACTTCACGTTTCCATCACAATAATTGAAAATTTAGAAGAGAAATACGATGTGATCTAAACAACAAACAGAACAAAAGACAAGCATGACTCTCAAGCATGTTGCTAATACAAATGATCCTTTTCAATAATTTTTTGTCAATGCAAGCAATAGAAATGAATAATTTTTATAGATAAATACCTACTAGCCATATGATTATATTCCCTCATTGATATTTTCTTGGTCTACTTTCCAGCTCTTATAAAGTAGTTAAAAAATATGAACATGTGAAACACCATATAAAGGATAAATTGAGGAAGACTGGACTTCAGAATGCAGTATTAAGTAATTAATAGTTAATTTAACCTGTCAGTACTGTGTGTAGAAGACTGGATAGATCAAAAGCCTTTAATCTCTGGCCTGCACTAGGAACAGACAATGGTGATAATCCATCTGATATACTGGTTGCTCTGTTAGAAAACAAGGATGTGAAGAAACATTAGACAGAAGCATGTAGGAGGGATGCGTGTTCCTGTTACACACTAGAAAACCAGGACAGGCATGCAGACAGACAGACTCAAGCAAACAGCAGGAGCCTAGTAAAGGACACATGAGCCCAGTATCAGGGGAACCTTCCCCTTCTGTCGATTATCTTTACACTAATCAAATAAACTGTATTCCAAACATCGCTAGGCAGTCCACCACCAATACTAAACTTATTACAACTTGCCGCAATGTCTCTTCTTAAATTAGAAGTTGAGATTTTCTTATAGTCTGTAAGGCAAACATATTTTAAATGTGAGGCCAGGGATGTTCTGCAGCTTCTGTCTCGTCTTCTGAATTTATGACTGTGTTTGTGCTGCATTGTGCTCACTTCAGAGTCCTGCAAGGGGTCGAGTACCCATTGGTACTTGACAGTACCTGACAGGTAACCCGTAACCTGGTTTGTGTGTAAAAATTACATAGAATAAATTTCATGGGTGCGGGCAGATATTTGTTTAGTGTGGGCGGTTCATGGGTGAGAATAGAAATTATATTTCTGTTTTATTAATCAGGTGCCAGGGAAACTTTTACTGTGAAGCCTTGCTTGAGTTTAAGAGCAAGTTTGGATTAAAATTAAACTTTTAATTTATTTGTGTTGTTGTCATTTCCTTTTTAATTGTAAATTAAAATGACGACAAAACAACACTATGACGTTAAATATAAAAACAAATAGGCAAAGGAAAAATAGTGCAATAAATGTATTAGAATGCGGGTCAAGTCACAGATTGTCCAGATCTCACTAGGAGATAACAGGTGCGGTTTGGTTATCATCCTAATGGGTTTGGAGCAGGTGCAATTTGGTAAAACTGAATCCGTGAAACACATTGGCTCACTACCATGTGACTACTCTAATGTAACACTTGCACAAAGGTGGACTTAATCAAAATGCTTATACAAATTCAGTCAGTCAGTCAGTCATTATCTGTACCGCTTGTTCCCATTAGGGGTCGCAGGGTGAGCTGGAGCCTATCCCAGCAGTGTTTCAGGTGAAAGGCAGGGTACACCCTGGACAGGTCACCAGTCCATTGCACGGCCAACATATATAGGGACATTCAACCATTCACGCACACACTCATTCCTATGGAGAATTTAGAGTCACCAATTAGTCACCAATTAACCTATACAAATTATACAAATTTCAAAATAAATTTGCAATGCTAGTTTAAGCAGATCTTTACAGTAAAGAAGGTGAACATATTTGCACATGCTACTTTCAGTAATGAACCCAGAAAGAAACAAAGAAAAAACATAATTAACCATTTGTTAGCGAAGAAAAGAAAAAAAAGAAAAGAAAAAGAAATGAGGATGTTTTACAATATCTTAACTCATTTAGATTTGTTTGAGTTTAACGTTCTTATTTTGGTATTTAAAAATGTTCAGGAATGACAGGAATGAATATGACTCTTGACCTCCTCATCTTTGCCCTTGTTCTTACTACACTGTTCTACACTAAGTTTAATTAATCTCCCTAATGTCCATCATTATCACAGATTTAACTTTATTAAATCAGGCCAAATTTAAGATATGCAGGTATTGGTTATATGTTCATTTCATCCAATTTAATTAAACCACATGTTATTTTAGCAACAATCAGTGAGGGAGAGAGAGCAGAAGACAAAGAGGAAAAAATAGCATCAACACAAACAACTAACATGAAGGTTAAATAAAACCATTTAAGACTTGTTTTTGGGAAAAAAAATACAAAAAAACTTTGGTTAATTTCAGTCATTTAATTTCCCTGTAATTTCAGTCTCATTCTTACCTCATACATTTTTAATTTGTAAGTGTTTTGAGCATTTTGAGGCCACAGCTGTCTTCCTTCTTTGAGCACAGTTACCATGGTAACAGCTATTCTTCTCATCTTTTGCAAGGTGGGAAAAGTAGTGTTTATTTCAGTATCCACATGACTCTGATGTACAGTGATGCTACAGACTGAATCTCCTTAATGAATTTAGTAACTATTTCTGAGCTCTGTCACATTGCCGTGTACTGTTCTGTGTTGAAACGTGACCGAGAAGCTTAAACATTGGATAGCATGGTTGAATTTCTTTAGGAAACATCCAGAAGAAGCTTTAGATCAGGGATATTTAATTTGGTCACACATGACACAAAAGAATGAGTCATTCTGCAGAGGTTCATAGGCTATTTAATCCATTTAATTTGAGTCTGTGTGTTGGAGCAGGGAAACATTGAAAACCTGCAGGACTGTGGCCCATGTGGGACCCAACTGAATAGCCCTGCTTCAGAAACTTTCTTGTCACAGCTCACATTGATGTGCCATCCTGGATGAGCTGCACTACCTGAGCCACTTGTTTGGATTGTAGACTCCGTCTCATGCTACCACTAGAGTGAAAGCACCGCCAGCATTCAAAAGTCACCAAAACATCAGCCAGAAAGCAGAGGAACTGAGAAGTGGTCTGTGGTCACTGCCTACAGAACCACTCCTTAATTGGGGGTGTCTTGCTAATTGCCTATTACTTTCACCAGTTGTCTATTCCATTTGCACAACAGCATGTGGAATTTATTGTCAATAAGTGTTGCTTCCTAAGTGGACAGTTTGGTTTCACAGAAGCGTGACTGACCTGGAGTTACATTGTGTTGTTTAAGTGTTCACTTTATTTTTTTTGAGCAGTGTATATATATGCATTAACAAGCTAAATTAATTAACTGAAAATGTGATGGAAATATTTTTTGCAATCAAATTTTGACCTGGTCAATGTTTTACTAACTTAAAACACTGATCTAAAGAATAATGAGCTGGTTTTTTATTATTGTAATATTAATGTAGATTGTTTTTCTTCCTTCAAACCAGAACTTCTGAACTTTGAAAGATTTTTACACTTTGGCACCCCCTAATGAAGACTAAAGACTGTTACATAATATGAACAGCATGATGTAACAGGTCCCGTGCCCTGCCATGGACACAAACAACCCACCCCTCACCTCACAGTAAACTCCACCCTATCACAAAGCTTGTCATGGAGTATTAGGACCTGAATGTACAGCATAATATATTGGGAAAAGAAATGTCAAGGTAGAAGAATGAAAGACCTCCATCACACTGAATAAAAATTTAAAACGCACGCTGCATTAATCTAAAACCCAGTATAAAAACTGTGATTCAGCATTGTTCCGAGATTAAAGGTATAAAAATACATGTTGAGTACCTGCTCTTGTCCTACTCTGCTTTCCACATAAGGTCACACAACTGTTGACCTGTAAGAATAGGTAATTAACTCAGTCTATTAAGAACTCCAACCATTACCTGATCTTCATGACTAATGAGCAGCCCCCTGATATAGTCACATGGGTTAACTGTAAGGTCTTTACTGTTTGCAATGTGTCTTTTAATGTCATAGTAGGAGAAATTTGACATAATGAAATGAATAATACAGTTCCTAAGTTAAGGATTTGCAACTCTGAGAGGCCTGTCACCTCTGGTTTCAAAAACTGGAATGGAGGACAAAAGAAAGAGCCTTGAGCTAAAGAACCAAGAGGCTAAAAACTGGAAAAAAGGGCTCAGCAGGGGCCTTAAATTATGTGCAATAACATTTCAGAAATAACGTGTTAATGTTATGAGTTTTCACTGTTTGAAAACAAAGGGAATCATAAACAGGAGTGAAATGAGATATTGAGCTTTTTGTTAGCAGTTTAGCTGCTTTATTGTGTACCAGTCAAAGATGGCGTGTAGAAATAGAGTCTGACAGGTTTGCCGGGTGACATAAACTCTTCAATATGTACTGTACAGTATATCGGGGTGTTAGGGTGCATTCACACCAGGATAATCCGCTAGACTTGGTAAGATTGGGGACTATCAGACAGTTGGGAGGGTGCACTATTCTTTCAGACCAAAATGACATTCACAGTGCACTTCTCTAACAAATCAGACCTTTTAAATAATGTGTCTACTCTCTGTGAGAGGCAGAGTGGAGGTGCTGCACTGAGAATTACTGATGGAGAAGACAAGACACAAAAAACAAGAAAACTATAAAAATGTAGTTGCATCAGATCCTAGCAGTCTTAGTTTGATCATTTTTCTATTAAAACTTTTCCCAAATTCTTCCATGTCTGACCGCGAGCTATTTCTCCTGTCCAGAGTTGCCTATCGTCTCAAGTGTGCTTAAGTTTTGGTTGCATTTACCTGTGCTGCATTGCAGTGAATTCACAATGCACTTTGTTTTGCAGTCCACTGGTTCGCTTGAAGCAGACTGAGACCTGTGTTTGAAGACGGACCGAGTCCGATTCTTTAATTCCCTTCAAAATTTGTTTACACATTCACAATACAGCAACGGAAGCAGACTTTCCGAGCAAACGGACTCGGATTCTAATCAAAAAGGCTGGTGTAATTGGGCCCTGAACCTATTACTTTTCTATCATTTCTAGAATTTAATTTTTCTCTATATGTTTACACCTGGAATTTCGCTCTTTCATTTACAGTAAGAATCATGGTTTTGGTTTGGCCCATGTCCTCTCAGTCTGTCCCTCTGTGTGTCTTTTTTTTTTTTGTTTTGTTTGTTTCATTTAGAAATTACCTCAAATGACTCTCTTAAATGCACACATAGATCAACATGTTGGACAGTCAACAAACAGATTGAATATGGATAGCTTGTATGTTTCCTAGTAAAACTCTGGCCAATTAACAGTATGTAATACCATTGGATGGTCATGTTTTCGATTATCGGATTTTTGTATTTCAGAGTAGAAACATTGCAAATATCTCAAAATACATTTACCTTTAATACACTTAAAATTATTGTTTGTCTTCAGTGCTAAAACATTAATCATGAGCAAAGTTATTTATTATTCAACAACTCACCAGGCAAACATGCAACTCTGTCTGCATGGGAGTATCATGCAATGGTATTGGGTTGACTTTAGAATAATCCAGCAAATTAATTAAACTACCTTAAGGCTGTAATTTTTTATGATTACTTGAAAGTTTTAGCTGTCAAGTTAAATGTACTTTTAGTTTGAAAAGGGGAGAAGATAGAAATCTATCACTGTTTCAAAATGTTTCTAAAATGCCAAGATAAGTGTCAGTTTTTGTCAAGTTTGTCAATCAGTTCTAAACTCCTGAATTTTAATTAGATCCCTTCACTCATTCCCCTTCCACCCATCCGGCATACAAATAGGATCTGGATCCAGGCAGGAAAAAAAAAAATTGAGAAAAATCCTGGTTTTTGCAGAAGTGCTCCTACCTCTTAACTGTTTTTTAAGGTTAGGAAGCAAACATGAAGAGTTTAGACATTTGTTAAAAGGAGCAACAAAAAAGCAACAAATATACTGCAAAGTTTGTTTGACCTCTCCAGCCTGGCATCATACTACACTCCCAGCAAATTCTCACTCAGATGGTTTCATGTTTGGTATTACAAACATGATGTATATTCATGTTATTATATTCTGCTCTAGATTAATATTACAAACCATGATTGCTTCCTATACCAAACAAGGAAACTGTGTAGATTCAACCTACACAAGTAGCTCTGTGAATGGAGTGAATGAAAAAGCAATTTAAACCAAAGATATACCGTAACTAATTGAAAACAAGACAGTCCAGTGACTTAGTCTTACCTCCATCTCAGCTGACTTATGAGGATTTATCTCTTGTTCACAAGTTTAAAGACCAGAATGACCTTTGCTGTTTGCATCTAATATTGCCAAGGTCAGGGCATCAATAACCAAAGGACACTTTCTGCGTATCTCAGATATGCCAGAGGCTTCGACTAAATGGCAGTATTTGACACTCATGGTATGAGAACAGGTTGTTAATACTAACAAAAGGTTTCAGCTGCTAATAGTATGTTATAGTTTTCCTGGCAGATATTTGCTCATAGGGTATATTGTACATGACAATGAGGAATTAATAAAACTCCTCGCAAGGCAAATTTACTCAGCACAACATGACAGCAGGACCAGCATTTTGCTTAGCTCAATGCACAAGATAAAAAAAAGGCAGAGAGGAATGAGCACATTTTTTAGACAAAGGTCCAAGAGAGATTTAACCTTTTACTGTGATCAAACACATTAAAGAATTAAAAAAAAATAAAATAAAATAAATGCTGCAAAAGGTAAGGGTCAACAGAGGCACCCTTCATTTCACATAAGCTCCAGTTGGTGTGTATTCATTGTTGCTGATAATGATGATCTTTTGGTAACCCCGGATGGTACTGCAATAATTAAAGAAGCCGAGGAGCACTTTTTTTTCCCCAAATTTTTTAGAGGGGGGTATTTTGCACATATCCAGGGGCCAGTGACATCTGCTGCTGTAGTGACCACTAAACAGTTTTTCTAAAAATATATATATATATATTACGGAGGAGGTAGTGTCAGTTTTCCCACCTCCAGGTCATCATCATCACAGGAAGTCCAGAGAAAAAGCAACATGTGGATGCTCAACACAATCCGCTGTGTTCCACAGTATAGTAAAAGCCTCAGGCTGACATTGTGGTGAGTCAGGGGCAAAAGGAGCAGCATGCATAAAGATGAAAAGAGCTGAAACTCTACTGTCACTCTACTCTGTCAGGTCATAAAAAAAGGGTGGGGAGGTAAATATTACTTCTATGTGGCATTGGGCAAATTCAAAACAGTAAAATCAACATGAAAAACACACACACAGATGCATGCAAAAATAAAATATATTGCTGTTCTTCTGCAGGCTAAAGGTATCTCACTGCAGGCTGCAATGGAAATTCTTATGAGCTGGCCAAAAGAAGGTGGGCAAAATTGACTCCCCCCCCAAAAAAAATGAAAACAGAGACGTAATGTTTAAGACACAGAGGTGTTTACCGATTAGAAACTTGACCTGGGGTGTCATAGAACATTTTTAAAATGTATCACTGTCAGACCAACTGAATTTCTCCCTACCTGATATGGGTCAATATAATACCATATCATGTATCTGCACAGTCCTGGCGGAGGCAGATAAGGAACCATTGTTTGCGTCTAAGTGACCTAAGCAGGACCCCTGAAAACATTATTCTGTCAACTTTATCTTGTACCAAGCTGGATGGGGTCAAAGCAGCTCTGTGTTTACATATTTTACCCACAACCCAGCATCCAGAGCAGGAAAGAGGAAACTCTGAGCGATCAAAGCTTAGTTTTCATCGCAACGCTTCCATTTCTTTTTTAACCCTTTAAGTGCCAGCTCTGCTGCTTGGTGGAGCAAAACATTAATTAATCATAATTAATCCCATTAAAAATTTGTGGAAGTAAACCCACTGGAAAAATCACTACCACTTTGCTTGGGTATGTAATGCCAAAACAGTTTTCTCTCCAATTGATGTTTTTAGACTTTGTACATTTAACGGTTAGTGTTATGTTAACTGTTAGCTCAAATTTCTTTCAAAAAATAAAATTACTATTTTCCTAAAAAAATGCAGTCATTTTTTTTTTCGTTGTTTGTTCTTACTGTAACCATTCAAGGGTTTAATGCTTTTATATTATTCTTGATGTGTTTTGCTTGAAATTTCACTATCATTTCATAATTTTGCCTTTATTATTGATGATTATAATCATAAAAAACACAGTATAAAGATTTTGTTCAAATAAAACATTTTTTATTGAAAAACTGAATGGCCGGACTGTGATATTTTAATTTAGGCTTTTTATTTGTTGGTAAACAATAGAATTTAAAATAAAGAATTAAAAAAAAAAACTTGACATACAATTGTTTGATAAAAAATAAAGTCAACAGTGCTTTTTAGCTAAACAAAAGCAAGACCTGCTATTGGTTGGCTCTCATTAACATTCTTTGGCTTTTTGCTCCCAACGGCCTCTGCAAGGAAATTATCGATTTCACCAAGCTGGTATGCTGGTATCGTACGATTCAGATACCAGCCTTGGTATATATACCATGGATATTTTGATCAATCCGCGCAGCCCTAATTCATAACACTGTGAGTCAGTTCTCTGCTGTTCTTTAAGCTTTCTGGCTTCACTCAAAAAAATGGAACATTAGATTTAAATAATAGGATAACGTCAACCGGTCCCACAAAACTATTTTATTTAAATTTAAAGAATATCAGATGACTAAATTTCAACAAACTGTCTTAATTATGTGCTTATTTACGTATTGCTATTATGTTTTATTTATTTAGCATTATTATTTAGAATTTATTAAATATGTTAAAATTTACAAAACACTGTTATGTTGAATTTATGAAACACCATTAAATTAAATTTATGAAACATTTTTACTTTGAATTAATTAAACAATACGTTTAAATTTATTAATCATCATGTAGAATTTATTAAACACCACTCTGTTCCATTTACTAAAATCACTTGTATTAAATATATTAAATATAAATTAGTAGCATATATGTTGCAGGACTTCAACAAATACCACGCAAGTCAATTCACGCTATTCACATTTTCTTTATTTTAAACAAGTGGCCAGAATGAGGTGTGTGCCAAATATAATAATTCAGTGCTTCTATTGTCTGTCTGTCTGATTAAGTGTCTCTGTACCTGTCCATCTGTCTCTTTAGATCTATCTGCTTGTCTCTGTCAGCCTATGTATCTGCCTCTGTGGTGGTCAAATGCTAAAACTAGCTCATAGCATTTTCGTTAAGACTTAATTAAAATAATTATCCATATTAACATTTTAGCTCTTGATTAGAAAACCTGGAAGTTCTTTCGCTAACTTATGAACCAATCAGTCCCCAAGCAAGCTGCCAACTGGGCAAAGAGGTACCCAAATTTGTTTTCATTTGTTTTGTACTTTATGAAATATTTATGTGGGATTTCATGATGGTAGTCAATTGGTCTGTGATTGTACCAACCCCATGACTAACTTAAGAGGCATGAATGACACATGAATGGCATCATAGTTGACAGACATCACAGGCTGACCATATTACGTCAAAGATCCACATTGGAGCCTTGACATTCCCATTTGGATCCACTGATCTGCACAATCTTTTCTCTGAATAAGAAATGTCCCACCTAATAAACATTATGTAGCAAACAATTATAATAATAAGAAAGATCATACACACATAGCTTAGCATCACCAGGTATGAATCAGGAGTGAATGAATAATGGATACAATGTAAAGTGCTGTGGGTGCCTTGAAAAGCGCTAAATAAATGGTTTCCAATATTAATGTTGTTATTTATATTAAATATCCAAAACAATGTTACACCCATAGATTCATACACCATTTTGCAACTTAACAGAGACTCCTTTATGAGGGCATCAGGACTTTCATCGAGGTATACACAAAGCGCTTTCAGTATGCATTCTCTGTGTTTTTCATTCTGTGAAAGAAAAATAAACATTTACAATCTACATACAGTAGTAGGGGTGTGTATTGGCAAGAATCTGGCGATATGACATGAATCACAATACAAGGGGGGTGATACGATACATTGCAATACTACAAGAAAGACGAATCCTGCCGAGAAGTCGCACCACTGATTGTATATTCAATGCTTTTTGCGAGGCGAGGTTCAAACTGTGTGCAAAACATTGTACGTGCATCATGTCTGCAAGTCTCGCCGCAACAGTCATGTTTGATGCATTATCTGTAACAACAACGGGATCCTTTGCATCCAGTCTCCATTCAGTGACGGCCTCCTTAAGTAACGCTGCAATGTGTTCCCCTGTGTGACTGTCATGCATGACCCGGGTTTGCAGTACACGAGACTGAAGGTTCCACTGGTCGATAATGAAATGAGCTGTAAGAGTCACATAAGACTCAGTGGCCCTCGAAGTCCAAGCATTGCAGGTCAAAGCAACTCTCCCTGCTGAACTGAAAGAGTCCAGCACCGTCGCTTGAACTTCTCTGTACAACTTCGGCAGAGCAATATCCGTGATGTGTTGTCAGGAATGGACGGTGTAGCGGGGCTCCAATGTTTTAATCAAATTACGAAATCCCTCATTCTCCACAACACTCAGAGGATGCATGTCTTTGCATATAAAACAAAGTACTGACTGTGTTAGTTTGGTTGCACGAGTTGAGGTTGCTGGTAGTTTTGAAAAGTTAACTTCTTTAATTGTCCGTTGAGCCACATCAACCCGTTTCACATTAGCCTTTAGCGATACCTCACCATGGTGTCTAGCCACATGTGCTCGCAAATTTGTCGTGTTGCCTGAGTACTTGACTCTGGCGTTGCAGATTTTACAGACTCCATAGCTTTAGTCACAGTCTTTACTGCCTTCCTTTGTTAGGAATCCAAAATGTGTCCCCACGTCCGCCTTGTAAACTGCTGGAGCAGCCTGTATAATCCCGTTTTCAGCCATAGTTGAGCTGTGTGAAGTTAGCAGCGCTAACATACCAATGAGATATCACAAGATTTCATTGTTTCTCTGGCACAGACTAGGAAACAACTGCTGCAAACTAGTGGCCGGAGTGTAAAATGCAACACAAAAATTAACCACCTTTACTGTTTGCATATACTATCATTTGTTAATAAAAGAACATCGATTCAGTGCTTTTTTGATATCGAGACAATATCGTAACACAAAATCTCACAATATTTCAGTATATCGATTTTTCTGACTATATAATGACTGACTGACTGACAATGAGTGATGCACAAGAAAATTTAAAGCTTAAAAGCAGTTATACAGATCACCACAGAGGTATCACACTGTGATTCTCATGTCCATAAACTAAATACACTATACTGTAAGCCAATCACACAAACAGTCACTAGTGCTTTACCTCATTTGGAGTACATAGATCAGCTTTGGAGCTGTACGAGGAAGGGCATCTCTGTGACGATTTCCCGACTTCTATAGGTGATGGTTCTTTCCATTTTCATTTTGATCAGTGGGTATTTAGATGCAAAGTGTTTTAAGTGGTTGTAAATATGGGCAAAGTATTCTCTATTAGATGGAATGGCACTTCCTGGACACAAAGTTAATGTGTATATTTCTAACACAGCACTTTTTGGGGAAACGTGTGATTTACTTAAGTGAGTATTCAGGGCATTCCAAGTTTTGAATGAGCATGGGCTTTCAAAATATGTGCATCCATGGGTGTCTCTGGCCAAAATGGCCGTGTGCTAGCTTGCAGTGCTTCAGGAGATCGTACCTTTTGGATACAGCTGCCGAACACCTTTGCATCTCCACACAACCTAGAGAAATGGAGAGTAGAGTAATAAATACATATTATAATCTGATTAAAAACGTTAAAAACAAAAACATCTTTGTACCAGACAATGCAACCTTGTGTTTTTTTTAATAGTTATTTTGCCATGTATATACAAGCAATGTGTATCTATGATTAAAATTGTATGTTTAATTAATTTAATAGCACGTAATTACTTAGCTAAGAAATAATACATAAAAAAAACAAATTAATTTTTTTCTATTTATTTTATTTTATTTTATTTTTTTAGTTGTTGCTACCCTAGCTGCTAGCTAGAAAAAAAAACGAGTTCAATTCAATGAGAAATGCAGCCCTCTTTCAGGTAAAACATCCCCACTTTTGTACACAAACTAAACTTATCACAAAATCAAAATTCTTTCAGCTGCTTCCTTACCAAAACATGTAGAAAATAATCAGCAGAGTATGGCATGCGTTCAAAAGTGGCACCTTCTCTCCTCTACCCGAGCGTTGCTGCATGTCTCAGATGAACGGAAAACGCGTTGGAACCACCATCATATGATTAAATGACTGTATTGAGTAAACGTTATTTAACAATATTGAGTTTTGCCAAAACTTTTACTTTTTATTTAAATGTAATGTAAATGTGTTTTTATTACTAAAAGTGAATTTTTTAATACTTTCAACATAAATACATTACATAAGATCTACTACATCAGATTTCCATTTCTTTGAGTGTTGTCACCATACTCACCGTACACAAATCCTTCCATTACATAAAGATTCATATTTTTTTTCCTTTCAATTCACCTCCCAGCATCTCTGTGGACAAACAATCTTAGAGCTTTTAGCCTTCCTAAGTGGTTGGTCAAGCCTTGGATGATTTAAAAGAAAAAAAAGTTTTATAACTAGTTTATAACTGCTGTGTGTTAAGGACTCTCCAACTTATCTTTAAATTAGGAGGGATGCTATACATATAATTTTTATTATGATTTCATATTTTTTTTTTACATCATTTTCAATAATCTAATTATTAATATCGTTATTGTTTGTTTAGTATTGTTACTTTTGTCTGATGGTTCACTTTTTGTTATATTTAACTGTTTTTATATATATAAATATATATATATATATATATATATATATATCATGTATAAAGAAGGACACAGCAACTTCTTTTTTCTCTCTTCTAGTTTTGAATAAAAACATTTTCCAAACACAAATTTGACAAGTTTCAGTCATTTGAAGTTTCAGTGTTTCAGTGACAAATCTGGATTTCTAAATATAAAACATTGTGAGGTGATAGGCGCTAGCTATCCAATTAACACTTTTCTAGAAAGAATACAATACAAACTTTACTGCTTTTCAGTATACCAGAAGTAATGATAATTAAACCAGAACTCATTGAGCCCCTTAGTGAATGAAATTGTGCAATAATAACTGATTAAAAGATCAGTTGATGACGGATAGTCTCGTTAAGTGAAGCAAAGTAATAACATCTGTCACATGCTACATGAAAAGGAAACATACAAAGATGTAAAGAATATGTTAGTATGGCTACCATCCCACTCTGTGAGAATACTTTATTCAGCTGTCTTTGTTGATGATTTCTTTAGTCTATATGGTTCACTTCTAATTATCCTCAGCGTGGAACTAAAGACACAAACACAACAAGAACACTTATCAGGCTCCAAATATGAAGGAAACCGGAAGAGATTATTTAGACAGAAAAACAGCTGGCAAAAGGAAAATTTCAACTTATCAAGTTAGTGTGTAAGTTAACATCAATTTTACAATCAATAGACTGTCAGTTTCTCTTTTGTACAGTTAATGAAGAATATCTTGTTAATAGGACCATTTAGGTTTACATAAATACAGGGGTTATACTGGGATTTATGTGGGGGGCCTCTGATCGGGGAGAGGAGGTACAGTAACTACAATTTATAGACTATTTGATGTAATAACAATTTGGCTACATTAAAAATGCAGAAAAAAAGGATATTTTATTTATGTCTAATTAATGTAGTTTATTTATATTTTGTGATCTTTACCTGAGTTACATAAGATGCCCAAGTGCAATTAAATGCAGCATGTAATGTATTTTCTAAATGTTCTACATCAGCACTACCACGTTATAGTAATTTGGTTTAAAGTTGGTTCTGGAGAATATTTATAAAAAAAAAATATCATTGGCATTTACAGAATTTACTTTATGGCCACTCAGTTTATAATTTCTAAACTCCAGACCTCCTTAATTTGATTTATTTATTTCTAATTAATGCAGTTTATTTTCTTGCATTAATTTTCAATGTTAGTGATACAGAGAGACTATTATAGAACTTTGCTTGAAAACAACCAGGAAAACATCAAGGGGCTTTGGAAAGTGCTGAACAATATAATTAGAAATAAATCCAAATCAATTACCTCTGCAGAAAATTTCATCCAAAATGACAATAAAATAGTCAATATAAATGATGTGGTCAACGAGTTCAATAATTACTTTGTAAATATTGGACCCGAACTAGCTGATAAAATTACTCCCTCAAATACCACCCAAGAACAAACTACTGTCTCCAGTAACGTGCAATTACAGTCCTTCTTCCTCAACCCGGTGGATGAAAATGAGATCATTTATATTGTAAGAAAATTTCCAAGCAAAAAATCTACAGATTGTGACATTCTAGACATGAATTTAATTAAAAACGTATTACATTAAATTATACAACCAATTACACATATATGTAATCTGTCCTTTTTACTAGCAGTGTTTCCAACCAAAATGAAAATTACAAAAGTCATACCAGTTTATAAAAACGGTGACAAACATTGTTTTGTAAATTACAGATCAATCTCACTGTTGCCTCAATTCTCTAAAATTCTGGAAAAATTATTCACAGACCGCCTAACCAGTTATATTAACAAGTATCAGCTATTAAATGATAGTCAATATGGTTTCCTTCATAACAGGTCTACTACTCTCGCTTTGATTGATCTGGTTGAGGAGGTAAGCAATAGTATAGAAAACAAAGATTTCTCAATAGCAATTTTCATAGACTTAAAAAAAGCCTTTGACACTATAGATCATATTATACTATTCAAAAAACTTACACCACTAATATGGTTAAAATCTTATTTAACAAAGAGACAGCAGTTTGTTCATATGGGTGAGTACAAATCAACATTAAAAAATATTACCTGTGGCGTCCCGCCGGGGTCAGTGTTGGTACCAGTTTTATTTCTACTGTATATAAACAATTTTGTGTTCTGGTAAGGATATACAGCTGTTACTGGCTGAGATGACGATAGAAATTAATACATTTAAAAAATGGTTTGATGATAATAAATTGTCATTGAATTAAAAAAAAAATAATTATGGTATTTGGTAAACGAAGTAGTGATGTAAAGATCAAAATGGAATTCCAAAATGAAATTATAGAACGCGTATATAAACACAATTTTCTTGGTGTCATTCTTGACCACAAACTAAGCTGGAATCCTCAAATTACCAGTATTACAAGTAAAATTGCTAAGTGCATTGCCATAATGGGTAAATCCAGGTACATACTGAATCATAAAACACTGTATATTGGTTACTGTACTCTCGTCTGGAGTGCCACATATTTGCTACTGTATCGAAGTTTGGGGCAATACCTACAAGACAAAACTAAACACACTTGCAATCTACAAAAGAAGGCCCTTCGAATAACGCACAATGCTGGCTTTAGGGACCACACCAACCCACTGTTTATTACATCCGAAGTACTAAAGCTTGAAGATCTAGTGAAAAACAAAACCTTACAAATAATATATAAAGCCCAGCACAATTCCTTACCTCATAATGTACAAAAAATGTTTAGTAATAAAGATTTTAAAAATAACTTAAGTAGAGAAATTAATTTAAAAAAAACAATGCGTGCGAACCACCTTAAAAAAGATGTTCATCCCTCGTTCTGGAGGTAATATTTGGAACGAGCTGGATGATCAGTTAAAGGGTTGTACCACACTTAACCATTTTAAAAAGTCATACAAGCACAAAATATTACAGCAATGTGCACGTAATGATGATTGATTACAACGTATTTTCATTTTCTCCTTTTCTTTACAAATGATTGCAACTGTTAGTAATTTTTTACCGTTTTCTTTATATGCTTGCACACTGGCACCTGAAAAATTTACATGAGTGTTGACGCCTGTATGCATTAAATGCTCATTTGAGTCGCTGTAATAGGGGGTGGATTTAAATAAGTTCTTCTTCTTCCCACTCCTTTTCGAGCTAAAATATTGTGTGTATTTGTGTATGCGTATGTGCATGTAATGTGTGTGTATGTATGTATATGTGTATGTATATGTATGTATGCATATATGAAATTAGAACATGTTTATGTTATTTTCAATGTTCAATAAATTTGTTTTAAAATGTACAACACATCCCTTCCTATGGCTCGAAATAAAGACAAGACTCACCAGAATCTACAGAGTTGCAAGTAATGTTAACTTTAACGTTACCAGATAAGGCATTTATTGAGATCAAGTACACATGAAAAACTAACCATGCACATAAGAAGGGCGCATGCTCGACTCTCTCAAAGCACACTCAGCTTCTCACCTGATTAGACGACTTAGCTGTTGATATCCTGTATTTCAAAACATAAAATAACAGTTTCACTCTCTTTGACGTTAAAAAAATATTGTTTTAACTAATGAGAATGAATGACAAACAATTATTACACATAATGCCCGGCTTATGTGCCAGGGCTCAACCCCAGACTGCTCTGGTCCAATTTAACCCTTTCATGTAGAGATCCATCCATTATCTGCCGCTTATCCGGAGTCGGATTGCGGGGGCAGCTGCCTAAGCAGGGAAACCCAGACTTTCCTCTCCCTGGCCACTTTCACCAGCTCATCCGGAGGGATCCCGGGGCGTTCCCAGGCCAGCCGAGAGATGTAGTCCAGCCAGCGTGTCCTGGGTCTTCCCCGGGGCCTCTTTCCGGTGGGACGTGCTCGGAACACCTCACCAGGGAGGTGTCCAGGGGGCATCCTGACCAGATGCCCGAGCCACCTCATCTGGCTCCTCCCGATGCGGAGGAGCAGCGACTCTACTCTGAGCCC
>JBAMHW010000001.1:6947780-6959519 GCA_037177495.1 Rhadinocentrus ornatus
CCAAGCGCTCGCCTCCGTGCCCCACCTCCAGGCCTGGCTCCAGAGGGGGGCCCCGGTGACCTACGTCCGGGCAAGGGAAACTCTGGTCCTTGCATTTTTATCATCATAGGGGTGATTTTGAGCCGCACTTTGTCTGGTCTCTCCCCTAGACACCTGTTTGCTATGGGTGACCCTACCAGGGGTATGAAGCCTCCAACAACATAGCCACTAGGATCGTCAGGACACACAAACTCCTCCACCACGGTGAGGTGGCGGCTCAGAGAGGAGTCATGTAGAGATACCAAATTTAAAATACCTATCTAAGAGTAAGGTTTTTACTGAATGAAGAGAATAATCATTTTTATTGCATTTTGAGCGTGTAACCCCCCCCCCCCCCAAAAAAAAAGAAAAAAAAAAAGAAAAGGAAATGTAACCAAGATTCATTGTTTTACAGCAAAAAATGGCAATTTCTGATCTGCAAGTTGAATGCTGCAACATTACTGTCAAATTAGGTTTTTGTGAGGCTCTTCATTTTCATTTCTTAGAATCACAGTCAACAAGGATGGACATTATGGTTTTCATTGCTATTTATCCTTAAAATTGGTTGGTTTGAATGCAGCATAATGAAATACTTGGCTTACAGCGCTGTGGTTCTGTAAAGCTTCCAGCACTGATAATTTTAATCTGGAACATTGTGTAAAAGTGACAAAAGCTTCTAATTAAACTGCATGACTCTTATCAAGGTGACACTGTGCACAGTGTGCTCTACTTAGTGTGCATGTTTACTCATATATTTCAAGTTAAGGAGGGAAAAAAATATCATTATTATTTGTTAAAAGATGCATTCTTGCATTGTTTTTGTCTGTTCTTATATCTCAACAAATGTTTTATTTCACCAAGGGAACTTTTCAATTTAATGATTAACCTGGAGGGATATTCGTACACCACTCTTGATTTAGGATAGAAAATAAAATGTTCTCTCCTGTAAGTAGAGCAACAAAACAGCACATTTCATCAAAATGTAATCTCTGTGCTGCCTGGGAAATGGATTTGGGCCTAACAATATGAGTTTTGAACTAGAAAACGTGCCCTAATACCCAGAAATTCGTCCTGGATTCTGCCATTTACTCTGTTCAGTATATCAAATAATTGTCTTTGTCCCGGTCAAATTATTCTCAATGGAGTTGCCCCACTCTCTGCAAATTCATATGGGATGAGATCCAATGCATCAACTCTTATTTATTTCTATGGTAAAATAATATTGCTCAATTGTAACCTGAAACACTGCTGGGATAGGCTCCAGCTCACCCCGCGACCCCTAATAGGAACAAGCGGTACAGATACTGACTGACTGACTGTAATAAAAAAAACTCAGAAGTCTCCAGGGTATAGCTATACGGTATGAAATTCTATATTAAAATTTGCTTTAAGGAGAATACATGATCAATTTGTTTTACACACATTAACTTTGCTTGTTCATTAAAGTGAGTAAATAGTGTTATAAAGTCAGCTTAGATGACTACTTTTTTTATCTTTGCTTCATAATGCAGTTATGTTTGAATGTAGCATAATATTGGTGAACATATACTGCTGTCCTTGACAAGGGGTTTAAACCAAAATTATTTACATATACAAAGTCCCAATTTGATAAATACAATGCTTCTGTCTTTAGGCCAGAGAACCACCCCAATTTCACTGTGATTATCTTTCCCAATAAAACATATTTGGAATCTCTCTGTTAAAACCTCTCATAGTCTGTGTGAATTTGTTCCATTTAGGTTAGTCTTGGTTCTTTCCTTGGTAACATTTTTATTCTGGTTTAGTTTGAATTCTAGTTAGCTTTTACTTCCTGTTCCTATTCTGTAGAGCTTTTCTCTTTAAATACAGTATATTGTTATTTACTTCTTATACCTGTTCTTCTTTGCTGGTTTATCAGTATATATTCTTCCAGGATTACTTTTTCTCCTTTTTTTCTGTTATTTCGGTAGGTCGGTCAGGTCACTCTTTCTCTATGTTTTTCTTTAAAGTTTTTTGTTCTACTTCACCCTTCCTTTGCAGCACCTTATGTTTAATCTAAAACCAAATGATGCCATTCCTACATCTGCCTCTCTCCTGCCTCGTAGTCCTATCTTTGGGCCTTCCTTTCTTGACTATGGTGACAAAAGGATGTGGTTTTTTTTTATTGTCTGTCTGCTTTTTAAAATGCTTATGTTGAATTTTTTATGAGGAAGATTTTTTTCCTTATCATTATCTGGTGTTTGTGCATTTCATCCTTTGTCCTTTTTAGTTCCCCACAATGTCAAAATTCTGTCACCACAACTCTGATCAATATTCTACAACTGTTTTTCAAGGCAATCATTTTGATCCTTATTCTTTAAAGGTGTCTTCTGCTTTGTCGTTTCCCTCTCTAGCCTGACTTTCCTGCAACCTGCATCATTCCCGACATCACTTCTTCATTAGTTAAGAATTGGGTTTGGTCACAATATAGTATTATATCGATCCAGTGTGCAACAATTCACTGTTTGCCAATTTTATAAATTCTGCCTCAATACAAATTTGATTCGAGTCAGGAGCACGCGATCAATATGAGGCAATGTCACTTGATACAATCACAGTTACATGCAATCACACATCCTTCAACGAAGATGCAGTTCTAAATATTGAGCTCCAACATTTTTATTTAACAGTGTGGGATTTACAGTGAAAGCAAGGCTGCACAGGGAAAATCAGCTCTTACTTTTTTTACTTCTGATTTTATCAGTATTTTGGAACTATTATAAAAATACAATAAGGACAAATCTAAAAGAAAAAAGAGAGTTTGGTAAATGTGAAATAAATTTGTTGACTCTCATTATCATGCATACAGGTAACTGTTAAAATGTGGATCAAACAGGAATCATGTTCCTTCTGCAAAAACACTCCTTACCAAGGTTACTCAACTATCCTCATTAGGAGTTTTTTCCAGCTATAAGCTGTAGCCTCTTCTTTTCATTCACACACTTCTTCACTTTCTTCATTTGTTCAATATCCTTTAGCTTCTCGAAACAGTGCTATCCAATGGAAATCATAACGAAACCATAGCTTCCGGCTCAGGGAGCAAACGTATTATAACACTGCCAGAAGGAGTATCTTGGTTTCTTTCCGAAGTAGCATGTAAGAACCTTAGGGCCACCAAATGACCCAAAACAAAAGAGGACTTCCAACAAATAGGATACTCTTGTTGGCACAGGGGACGTATCTTTACTTAAAGTCATTGTATTCTCAGGGTAGCCCTCATTCCCTTTTTTTCATTTCTAAAATCAGGCGACTCCCATATTTTGCCTTTTATAAGTAACACAGCATGTAACAGGTGTGTTTCCTTTATAGTGACATTTTTAGTATAATAGTAGTGGCAGTTTGACCTTCTGTGCCCTCTTTCCCTCAGAGAGAATGACAAACTGGAAGAGTACAGAAAATGTCACTCCTGTCACTCCTGGACTCTTGCTGCTGACGAGGGTTTGTGCACTAAGTTGAATATGAAAAGAGATGCTATGCCTTAAAACAGAGGCAAGAATCATCCCTACTCAGTTTATGCATCTAAAACTGGTTCTTGAGAACTGTAACAAGATTACTCATTAAAATTAAACACCTAAAGCTTTAAAAGATAACAGTAACACCAGAAATGCCTGAGAAAATTGGGCCTTTTTAAGCTGATATCAAAGGATATTTAAAACTAAGTGACTTTAAACTCAACTTAATGCCCAGGAAATAAAAAAAAACAAAAGATAAGCTCAGTTTCTATGACCAAAGGGTCTAGATCTGTTTCACAGCACTGTTGGTCCCAAAAGTGTGTCTGTGCTCAGGTGAAATTAAGGTTTATGTTTAGTGAAAGAGGGCATCATTCATGAGAAATTCAAAGGAGTTTGATCTAAGAGGAAGGTGGATTTAGAACATTTTCTTCCCCTTAGGTGGCTTTAACTTTCCTCATGAAGTAAGGAAAGAATATCTTTTTGTTGAATTGTTGATTTAATCTTTAAAAGTCCCGTTCGAAACATAACACACGTGTTTAAAGCAAAGAATATTCCCTTGTGGAGTATCTCATAGAGTTTGTTGCCATGGATGTGTTTCCTGAAACTTAATCAATAGACAGGATCGCTGCAGAGTGGGTACGAATCAAGTACAGCAGAGTACAGGAGGTAAAGCAGTTTCCTCACATGCATAAGACCACTGTGTGTCTGATTGCAGTGGAAGTCTATGAAAGGCTCCACCGTTTTCCTCCAACATACGTCTGCATAACTAATTAAGTAAGTCAAGAAGGCTGGGGCACGACTCATGACGAAAGATTAAGAAAGAAGACAAAAAGCCTCCTCTTCTGAGGGAGAAATCTTACTCTTGTTCAATCTGCCCACATTACCTTGCACTGTTATTCGATATAAAGGAGCACACAATAGTGCTTAGTGTTAATGCAGTAACATACAGAGAATGAGAGATGAAGACAGCAGCCAGTGAGAGAGAGGGGCGTTGAGGGGGCTGTCATTGAGCTGGTGAGCTGATTGTGTCTAAAGGAATGCTGATTAAAAACTGATGAATCAAGTACCATCATCAACTTCACCAAGAGGGCGTCCATGTTACATTAATTGTTAATGAAAAAATGAGAGGATAGAAACAGGTTTTCCTCATTTAATTACAAGATCTCATCTGAGTACAATTTGTCATTGTGCATGTTGTGCATGCATGTATATATGTTCAGGGGCTATAATGTTAGAAAATGTGGTTATCCTAAATAATATGATTTCATATTAATTCCCTAAAGTTTAAAATGTATTTGTTATATTGTGTATCATGGTAGGGCCTGGTGCAGCCCAACTCTTCTTTCTTAAGTTCCTTTCTTGGATATTCTCCATTGTGATGATCACTGGTTCTTGTTCTGGGAGATATCCGTTCTTAGATCTATTAGCTTAAACATTATTGGATATAGGAAAAAAGAAGCATCACTTAACACCCAGCAGTCAATAACTCTCCGGCAAATAGCGCAAATAAATAACAAAAAAAAAAAAAAAAAAAAAATGGAATCAGATTGAATTCCATTGAAATTAGCCTAAATTGTATTTTGGCAGTTCAATATTACTAAGTTTGTTCCTAAAATTTAACCAGCTGATAACCATAGTGTAACTCCTCTTTCTGGACTGTGAGAGCAGCACTCATACAGGTGGAGATGTTCTGGTGGTTGATCTTTAGGCGTCTCAAGCTTTTTGTTACATATAAAGGCCCTACTTTACCTCCTCATAGACAAATATCTGAGCAAGTAGGAGTGTGTCTATATTTAAATGGTTACTCTGCCTGCAGACCTTTTTTTATCTGATTAAATGCTTGCTGAGTATTTTATGAATTGCAGTTAATTGCAGATAATGTTATTCTATTCTATTCTATTCTATAATGTCATTATATGCAATCACCATTTATCATCTTTTCAGTGTTCTTTTGGTATGTTCTTTCTGTGTCTTATTGATCCATCAATCAATACTCAGACCGAAGATTATAAGATAATATTTTTAATCAAAATGTCACTCTTTAACTTTGGAGTTTCATTAAGATTATTAAGTCACCTGAGCTTTGATTTTTAAGTCTACAGAAAAAAAAATAAATAAATAAAAAAACACCTTGAAGTAAATCCATTATGTGCTTCATTATTTTTGATATGGAAAATTTATACATGCTGGATGTCGATATTAACCAAATACGTATTGTCAGAAAAATCAGGCTGATCTAAGCTTAGTTAAATTTCTGTTTAGTCTTTTATCATCTAACGTCTGCTTTCCAGATATTTATTTATATGGACATCTTATCCAGGAAGAGCATACCTACAAAGTCAAATTGAGTTGATAAGTCAACTAATCCACTGAAAGGCCACACAGTTAGTAACTAATCAACAAACACTGCCCATCCAAAAGAAAAGTCACCACCTTGATTTAAATAAGCAAACAGGTGAGAGCCTCCCATCGGATGAATACTGGTTGGACGATGATGTTTCAACAGGCAACTAGTTTTTTAACCCTAACTGATGCACTGAGTAGCTAGATTATGTGATGCAGCTATCATGTACAATGCCTACTGCACAAGCCTATGGATCTGGGGTTGGAGAAGTTGGTCAGGTCTAGATTCAGCAACATTATGTACCCAAGGAATGAGGTCAGCTGACTACCTAAATATACTGAATGAGCAGGTTATTCCGTTAGTGGATTTTTTCTTCTCTGACGGCACGGCCATATTTCAAGATGAAAATGTTAAAGTTCATTGGACTAAAATTATACAAGAGTAGTTCAGGGAGCATGAAACCTCCTTTTCACACATGACATGGCCACCATAAAGTCTAGATCTTAACCTACTAAGACTCTTGGATGTGGTAGAGAAAACTTTGCGTAGCAGTCCAAATCTCTGATCGTCACTAGAAGATCTTGGAGTAGGATTAATGCAACTCTGGACAGAAAGAAATTTGACATTGCAGAAGCTTATCAAAATGATGATACAGCAAATGCTGCCGTAATCAAAGCTAAAGGCGGTCCAATAAAACATTGTTTGTGACTATAACTGTGGAGGTATTCTGCATGGGCTTGGAAGTTTCCATTTCCATTCAATTACAACTAAATGTTAATTTATTTATTTACAGTTTGCTTAACCTTAGTTAAGGCCTTAAAATTGTAAGTGCAAGCATTTACCTTTTTAAACCCTTTTGGTAGAAGAAGGGGAATTCACATGTGGCATATTAGCTGAGACGCTGCATAATGGTTGTAAGTGGTGGTAAGTCGTCAAATGATTTGTTTTACATTCTAAATCCTACTGTGTTTCTATGGTAAATAGACTGGATTTTTTTACAGGACTTTTCTGGTCTTATTGATTCCTCCAAGTGCTTTCCCACTACAAGTAATATCCACACATTCATCCAGTACTTCTTTTTTCCTCACTTGCTCTTTTTTCCTGTCATGCAAACACCCACATGTCGATTAATGCACTGGAGGAAAAGTGTTCAGCGTCAAAGATACTTCAGTCTTGACCATCTGATTGTTCTTCTTCCTGATAAGGAGGATAACAAAAGAAAAATGGAAAAATGAGCATAACACATCCTAATTGTTGTGTTGAAATTGTTTTAAAATTATTGACATACACTCCCGTTCCTATTAACATATCTAATGATGACAGTGAGTTGCACTTGTTGGAAATGTCTGATGTGTCATCCACCTTTACAGCAATTAAAGGAGCTGCTTTGATTTCTTTATCATTATTCTGTATAGTGTTTGACATACCGCTGAACACTGTTGA
Organism: Rhadinocentrus ornatus; assembly: GCA_037177495.1. NCBI lineage: Eukaryota > Metazoa > Chordata > Actinopteri > Atheriniformes > Melanotaeniidae > Rhadinocentrus > Rhadinocentrus ornatus. The sequence goes on from JBAMHW010000001.1 coordinate 6,955,056, forward strand.
CGTTTCAAGGTGATCTGCGGTTATAGTGTCAAACTCCGCAAATGCGTGCACAAGCTCCACAAAATTCCCCGTTTGAACTGCCAGTGGCATCATTGTGTCCCCTGAATGCTTGCTCTTGGTGTGCAAGGTACAAAGCTGCAACAATGAGTCTCATAAAAATATCTCCATTCTTTTTCACCTGTTCATTGTGCTTTTTAGTGCTAATGCGTCTTGCCAAATCCAAAGCTGACATGTCCAAAGAGCTTCAATTTGACAGCACAATCTATAATATATACATATATATATATATATTGATTGATTAACCGTCTCTTTCGATTGCTTTTGATAGGTTGACAAGGTCAGCATATCTTGTAGTGGCCCATGGATTGTTCAGTGAGCATGACTCCTTGTCAAAGAGAAGGCAGGGCCAGCAATTTAACCACTGAAGTTTAGCACTACCGACTAGCCATGATGTGCGGATGTAATTTTCCATGTTAAAAACCCAAATTCCTTTCCCCCTTTCCACACAAAGCTCCAGTTTTGGTGTCAGTCTGCCATTTAATTTAATTTGAAGTTGCTGCTGTAGTGGCAATTTAGTAAAGTATTTTTCACTAAAAACTCTAAATAGTCACCATCCATGTTGCACTTAGCTTACTGGTGTTGCTAATTGTGATCGCTAGATTACAATCATGTGGACAAACTTCTCTGATTTGATTGGTGTGATGCAGAGAAGCGACTGGCTTCCCTTCGCACAAGAGCAACAAATCACACTTTGGTAGTGGCAATACATTAGCTTCATCTGATTGTTTGATCATTCAGGGTTTTTTTTTACAAGGGATGCCAACCTGGTCCGGCCTACTTGCCTACCTCACTGCTTTAGTATAAAGTGTATCACTACTAATTTACGACAAAAGGGCGCTGTTTCAATTTTGAGAGACGCTGATTTGGAGAACGGTAAATAGAAATCCTCTTTGTATTTACTCTAAATGTTTCAGAACAATGACAGTCCTGGTCTTAGAAAAATTTATAAATTATTGAATGAACATAAACAAAAAATAAGTAGAGGAGGCTTAGCTTCCCTTGGCCTCTGGGAGAAAATGCCAGTGGCCCAGATAGGACAACAACACACTGCAGCTGGTGCTATGTCTTTGTCCACCACATCTGGCTCAGCATCTTGGTCCTTCTCATCTAGTTCCTCATCAGAGTTCTCACCCTCTCCTATCGTGCTCACTGGACTTTCATCTTCCAAAAAATCTGAGTCTGAATCTCCCTCTATGATTCTGTTAAGAATTCTTTCTGCCTGTGTTAGAGAGCCTTCCACTAGAAAAAAGTAAAATAAACACAAGAACAAAGGCCTGATGTGTACTACAGTTTACGTACGTACAGATGTTCATTTTTGAAAAAAATGAATCCAAATAAAACATTTAAAACCGATTCAAATATAAATATAATGTTTAACTTTCTATTTTCAAAAAAATGTGCTTGTTGAGATGCTAGCCATTTTGGAAAGACAGGAAAAGTAAAGTTGGCAGGGCCACACCATCACACATGTAATGTCATTTTAAAGCAAAGGTTGCCCTCTCTAAGAAACATTTGGACTTATCCAAGTGGCATGTATAGTATGATGAAGATGAGAAGAAAATAAATGTGTACTACAGTGCACAAAAATGCATTGCTGAGTCTCAGGGGGTATCTGATTACTCTGGGAATAAAACAAAGTAGGATGATAAAAAGATTTTTGGTTATGATTAAATAACTTCACCTGATGATACTGTAGTGTTTTTTCTGTATCTGAACAGGCTTTTATGGAGTTTAGATTGGTCTTTGGGTAGCATAAACACACTTTATTCCAAGATAAAAGGCATCGATGGTCGAGAAGTTATATCTGCCACCAAAAGGTTACAATTTCTTTTTTAATTTCACAGTCTTTTAATTTTCTTCTCTTCTATATCCTGAAGCAAACCAAATCAGTATTATAAATAAACAGAGAGAACAAATATGTTAAACTCTTCCAGGAAGGAGAAATAACACCATGAAACCTATATGCTGAATATCTGAATGCTCCAAGTTTTCGTGAGTGCAGACCTCACACTCTTGAAGATGCTAAAGATAAACCACTTCTCTTCTTTTTCCACTCTCATGTGGGACCTTTTTTAAATGGCCAGTAGAACTGCTGGTCAATATTTCTCTCATAAATCTTTTGATCTCTTAATAGAGACAAACCGCAAGTGAGCATCTGGGTCGAAATCCACTGAAGAGCTGGAAATTTGTTTCACCTTGCCCCTGGGATGTTCTCCTAGCAAGAGGATCAATTTGTTGTGCAAGCAAATGATCCTTCTCTTTTTTAGTTGTGTTTCACTGTAGCATAGTGAATTGAAGTTGTTCTGCACTTGTGACTTGTACTGTAAATTACTCTGAGGATAAGAGATTGTTTTACCTCTTTGCTGAGTGGAGCTGTTTCCTCCGGCTTGGCTGCAGGAGGAAACGGCACTTTGCTGAGTGGAGCTGTTTCCCCCGGCTTGGCTGCAGGAGGAAGTTGGAACTGATTGTTTGTCCTCGTTTCATGCTTAAGTGGGGAGCAGAATTTATTCTTATATGGTAAAATAATTGATTTACTGCCAGACAAAAGCATGAATAACTCTCCTTCAGACAAATAGCTTCCAACATTTGTCTAATTGTCAAAAATTCCACAGTGAGATAATATGCACGTGACACACTTCTATGCCCTGCAGGACACAAACCTCTCTGGACACATTTATTTTTCCACTAACTGCTCATGCCATTTAGATTATCTTGCTTTCCATAAATCTTGACTATGAATCTTTGCAGCTGATTTGTGTGATTTATATGTGCTAAGCATGGTAAAGCAAAAAGGTATGTTAGGGAGAGGGGCTGAACAATATGAGGCCTCTGTTACATTCAGAGACGGGTTCACTGCTTTAACAGAGGCCATATAACAGCTCTTGTATAACCTTTTCTTTAACTGTATCATGGTAGTGATTGCTGAGGTAAGCAGTTTATTTCATAAGGCAAGGTGTTGAGATGATAGCAGTGTGGAAGTTATCCTTGGGAAAGAGTATCAAATGCATTTTAATTTATTTAATTTGCATCAAAATAGGATTCAGAAGACCCTGATTATTCTGGAATTCATACATTCATAGCATTTTATGTTGAAAAATTGAACTATTGTCAGCTTTCTGCCACAGGCCTTGCTAGAAACACAAAGCAAGGGTCCCAGAATTCAATGCAGCATGCGAGACATCAACCTGTTTTAAGTAATTAAGCGCCAAATCATTTTAATTTGAAACATGGACCTTTGAATAATGTCTTTTTATAAAATGTAAAAGAGGTAATGCTGTTGTAGGGAATATTTTTTATCTTTAATATCAAATTTCTTTTTACATTTAACCAATGTGGAGTGGTTGTTCTCTGAATCAAATACGTAGATAAAAGATTTTTTTTGTTCTAAGCTACATTTGTGGCCACATTGGTAAACTTTGGCTACTTATCACCAAATATTCTTGTAATTTGTAAAATCATCTGAAGGTGGTTGAACCAACATTCACATGCACCTATATGTTTGTGCCACATGACATTAATCTAAGCAGCAGCCTACACAAACAGCTACTGGCATGTTTTGCTTGACAGCTGTACATTTATGTTATATATATACTCCAATAATATGATTGGTAGAAACTAGTTCATAATGGATAGATGCTTCCTTTAATCACATTTCAAGTACTTGATGATGGTTACACAGATGGTTCCATGTAAAGTATCATCTGTCACATCAGTTTTCTGTGGTTGGTTACATTTCAATGTAAAGTTTTAGACACTAAAATAAGTAAAGATATTTTTAGAAATGATGTCACACACTGACAAACTATGTCACAGTGTATGATTTAGTGACACCACCCCTGTTCTCATAATGCAATATAAATACCCCCAGCGATTCACGAGAGGGGGGGCAGAAGAGAATCCCACCGGACGGACCAAAGGATGACAACACATGGAAATGGAATGGAAATAGATGACTATGGAATGCATATGTGGTAAGATATGCAAGAACCGACATGGCCTGCGGATCCACCAGGCCAAGATGAAGTGTGTGCAGAACGTTCTGGTGTCACAGCGTGCAGGAACTACACCTGGTGAAATGCAGGAGGAGCCCAGAGCCTCCAGGTGACACAGACACCAGATGCACACAGGACATCAGAACATCGTCGGGTAAAGTGGCCCAAAGCTAATAAGAAGAAGGAGTGGCTCCAGTTTGATGAAGATGCCAACACCATTCTGACTACGATCATCATCAGCCTAGCCGCAGGGAGGTTTAGGTTAGAGGAGATGCGGACAGCAAAGCCACCCTGCACTATGAACCACAGAGCGAGTAAAATCCATCAGCTCCGATAGGAGCTGAAGAGCTTGAGGCAGCAGTACAAGGTAGGGAGTGAAGAGGAGAGGGGACCTCTGGCAGAGCTACGCACC
>JBAMHW010000001.1:7070235-7082089 GCA_037177495.1 Rhadinocentrus ornatus
TATGCATGTTTAGTTTCTAAATTGTATGAAGAGCATACTTGGACATTTGCCTACAAAGCCCTCCAAGGGTCAGTTGTGGGTGGGGGGCTAGAGCTCCATGAAAATCCATTTTTTCATAACTGTAGCTCAGGAGAAAAAGCAATCATTTGACATGCAGTCTGGTGATCAAACCACCAAACATCCAGCTGGTGGAGTGTCCTTGGAAAAGATACTGATTATTGCCACATTGGTTTCAATGGATTGCTCTGAAAAAGCACTACAAAGCCTACACATGGTACAAAGCCTTTACCACTTAAAATAAAAGGGCTTTAAGTGGTGAAAAATATATTTTTTTAATTGTTACATTAATACAATCAGTTTACAATAAACTGTACTACATTTTTGTAGTTTGTACATACTGGCTTGTAATTCATGCTTTCAGGTTTGTAAACTGTTACATGGATATTACTTGCTCTTTAAAAAGTCCATTTGTAAATCTAGGGGACAAGACACAGTTTCCCACATATCTTGCCATGTTGCTAGATATGAATGTTGGTATGCCAGCCAACAAGAAGTCCATACCAGTGGGAATTTCTGCAAAACTCTTTAAACCTGTTATTTTAAATTTGCATCCTTATACTTTTCACGGACCCGGGAAATCAGCCACACACAGTGATCGAGGTATAACCAAGGTAATATTTACTGAGCACCAGGGATGCGGATGCAGTTTTGAAGCAGCTCTTTGAGGAGGGGCAGCAAAGTCCTGAAAACGCTGAGAACACAGAATCCAGGGGGGTTCCACAGAGACAACTGTGAAGGTCCACAGTCCAAAACATGTAATGGTCAGGCAGGCAAGGGTCATAACAAGGCAAGAAGCAGATACTTATCAGGGCCAGGCAGAGTTCAGTGGTCAGTCCAAAACAGGGGTCGTAATCCAGATAAGCAGCAGGCAGGAAAATCAGACAGGGAATCAGGCAACAGGGAATCCAAGGAACGTAACAAGGTCGACTTCAGGAATTTAGAGACAAGGAGAAATGCTGGATATCAACAGTGTGAGTATTGCTGACGATCTGAAGCATGAACAGGAGAGGGTTTAAGTAGGGTGGGAAACAGGTAAGAATGGTGTGATAATTAGAGAAGCTTCAGGTGGAGCAGATGAGCTGGATTAAGGGAATGCAGGCTAAGCCGCGCAGCAATCATGACAAGAATGGTTTATGTTATTATCTATTCTAATAATAAAATATTGTGTTACTGTATACTTAAAGACACCCAGCTTCTTTAGGCATCAACTTAATCTAGGCCTGTTGAACTGATGTGAGCTGATTTCAGGGACACATTTCACTCCAAGCAGAAGTCATGCAGATATTTATTGCAGCATTTCCTTAATTCAAAACCATATTTAATACTGTCCATAATAAATCAGGACGCCTTAATCTGAGGAATGAGGAAGACTCCAGATCTTTGAACTCCAGCACAAAAACTTGAACTAGCAAATAGATGAAAATCCCTTTTCCAAAATTCAGCATTTGTGCTACAGAGCTGTATATTTTCCCCCTGGTTACTACCTGCCTGAAGCATCTGGTAATGTCTGTGTCACTCCAAGAGTGACGTCTGTATCACTCTTGCAGCAACCCTCTCCTCTTTTCTCCTCTTCTTCCTCATCATAATTTAATTATATGCTGTATCATGATTGACTCTCAGATGTTTTAGGAGATCTGGGTCTTCCCGCACACATCATACAGCACACCATTGCTGTTCAGCTCCACACATGATGCTACGGACTGAGTACTGACTTAGTGATCTGCATGCTGCCGTGTCTCTACGCTGTGCCTTATTTCACATATGACTATTGCAGGATGAAGAAAAAGTAGTTCCCACTGACTGGGTATAATTTAGACAAGATCTTGACATTATATTTCTTTCTATTGTCTTCTAGTGTGTACACTCCATATTTACCCCAAATGACTAAAATATTGATATTCTAACATAAAAATCAATTCTAGTACATAAAAGCTGGTTATCAATATTTTAGTATTGTCCGCACATCATTAATTTCTGGTAAATCCCAAATTTTAAATAACTGCTCTTAAAGTAAGTTAAATTAAATACAACAGGTATGAAAAACCTTCCCACTAACAGCAATACTCAGACTTGACATTCCCATTAATCATGTCAAATTTTGGGGTAACATGTTATTAAAAATACAAAATATGCCCATTTCTCCTCTGCCCACTCATTACACCCCAACCCCGCCAAAATCAGGAAAGAAAAAAAAAATCCTAATTGAAGCTCTTAACAAAAGTAGTTCATATTTATAAGCTTGTGAACCACAGCACATCTGAGAAAACAGCCACATGGCTCAGATCAAAACCTCCCCTCCACTGAAAAGAAATCTCCCCTAATTAAATGCTTCCCGATTAATTCAGGCACTCTAATTAGATGGGAATTTATTCAGCATCAATATTTCACTGTGTCAGCAGAAAAAAAAAAAGCCTGTGCCGCGAGAGAATAGAAAATACAGCTTATTTTTAACAGCCAGCCTCAACCTCCCCATCACACTCCAATACAGTACAACACGCTATACACAAATACACTACAGCACAGAGTAAATGTGGGTGCACACAGATACTTATGAGGGGCTGTATAGGCCATAATCCATTCTTGACTCTCACACCTCTAAAATCATTCAAATACAAATAAAATTACTTGCACATACACATAAAATCAACTCTCACATACACACTTGAGCAAAGCCTTGCTGGGGAGGACCTAAGGTTGCTGCAGAGGGCTGACCCTGATGTGGTAAAGCAGAGGTGTTTTTGGCCAGGGATGGACAAGGATGTGAAAGACTGGTGTCAGCAGTGTGAGAGGTGCACCCTGGCTAAGGACACCCAACCCAGAGTTTGTGCTCCCATGAGTCACCTTCTTGCTTCAGGGCCGAACCAGGTGCTGGCCATAGACTTTACTCTGTTGGAGCCCGCTCGTGATGGGAGGGAGCTCTAGACCATCCTTGGAAATTGGGTTGGTCTACCAGTGGACTCTCATGGTCTCGTCCTCAGCCACAATCCGGGCCACATCCCTCCGTGTTACATATGTGTGATGAAGTAGTTTAAATGAGACGTTATGTATGTGTATGTATGAGCCTAAAGTAGCTTAAATGAGAGGTTATGTAAGTGTATGTGTGAACCTAATTCATTGTTCTATCTGTGGCAAGCAAAACATCTGTTTTAAGGATTAAATAACTGCATGTATAGTAATATATTTCATTTCACTTTCTTGTTCTGCTTGAATGCAACCCCTGGAGATGCAGCCTTCTGTTAAACAGCTATTACTTAAGAAACAGATGTTGCATACAAGCAGAAATCTTTTGTTTATTTATATATTAGTTTTTTTAGAACCTACTGAGTGGAAGAATGTAATAAATCTGCAATAGTTTTTGAGCTACCAGGGGCTCAAAAAATGAATCAGTTTGTTAATGAACATAGACTTTCAAATAGCTAGTTTTACTCATTTATTACATTTTTGTGGAATATTTCAGTATCTTAGTTGAAATACATGAAGACAAGAATATAGATGAACATAAACATATTTTTTATTTGTTTGTTGTAGTCCTGGCCTGCAACTGTGATTTGCTTCCTTTGAAAGATGTGCATGAAATGGAAAAGTGATGGGGAAAAAACAAAGGACAAAATAAATGCATCTGAAAGGGATGACTGAGCAGGAAAATAAAAGAGTGGGATTCTTTGCCGTTGCAGAGGAGTCATATTATTGATCAAGTTCAAATAGCTCATTCAACCCACTAACAGCACATTCTAGGCTGAAGTGAGAACAATTTCACTCAAAGTTGATAATTAACTGAGCTCTAGTGCAGCGGTGCAGGGGACTGGAAACACAAATGTGCAGTACACAACCACTTAAGCTTCATTAGCAGTGTTAAAACCAGTGAGTCAATGAGGTGGACTGCTGACGACCTTTGTGGTGCATTCACATACTTGTTTTGTGTTGTGTTTAGTCCCTGTGAAATAGAGCAAATTAAACTTCATTTACCAAAATAACTTATTTTGCCAGAAAGATGCTACAAGGATTAGAAATAATTGTAAGAAGCACTTTTTTTTCTTTTCTTTCATATTATCCTGAAACATTTTTTCTGCTATGTTCTTGACACAGATAGAATATCTCCTAATCCACTTATTTGTGAGGGCTCCAACACCAACATTCTTCCAATATGAGAAGAAAGACATCTGATCTCTTTATAATTTTAAAATGCCAGCATAAATTAAAAGTCAAGTGTGCAGACTTTCAAAAACTGTAGAGAATATTGACATAGCTTTGATCACTTTCAGTTTAGAATTGAACAGTACAGAGACTCATGCAGCTTGACAAGCTTCAGGGTGCATTCACACCTATTCTTCTGAATCAATAGGCTAGTTTGTTTGCTAAGATAATCTAGCTTCTTTGGGGAGGTGTGAATCTGTTTTAAAAATTTAAAAAATCCATTGTTGCACACTACACAGACAGGTCTGCTTTACTTACTGGTGCTACTGTCGCGTGGTAGATTATCCAGTATCTCTTTAACTAAGTTAAGTGATTGTGCAATAACCAAGTTGTGTGCATATGGAATTTTGTGATATATTTTCCTCTTGTATGTTAAATTGGGATGCATGTTATTACAGCTTTATGGACCCCAATTAACAGCATTTTATATGCAATAATGTTGCACAATAATCAATGTGTTCATTGGTAATAAATCATTTTAAGCTTTAAGTATAACTAATTGCTTTTTGATCACCCCTTTACTAAAAACACTGGCACAAAAAAAAACACACCACTGCTGCGGGTTCGCCACCCCACGGGAGTCAGGGTGGGGTGGTCATGGCCCTCAGGAGCTGTGGATGGCGTCCCTTATTTTCACTTCTGAAAGCTGGCAACCCTAATTGCTGTATATGAACAAAATAAATTGCAACTTAAAGACAAATCCTTTGGCTGATTGTTAAAGTCTGCCATCTTGCAGCACTATCATTGCTGCAGTGACAATAACCAGAATAGAGAACTAAGAAATAGAGAGGAAAAAAATAATGTCTGCTCAACCTTCCTCTGCATCTTAGTTGAAGAACTGCATTGTACTAGTTAGCTTGTTTGGGTTTTAGTTAATCACTGCAGACCAACACCCTATCAAAAAAAGTTAAACTTTTCTATAAGTTTTCAAGATTATTCCATTGACAAAATACCAATGATAATTCTCTAGAGGGACAAAATGTCATCAGCTCTGGATGGGTTAGCTAGGCTACTGTACATGAGCCCAGATAACACCATATTAAAAGAACCTGTGTGATACTCACAGTCTATTAAAAATACTGAATTACCTTTGCAGACGAAAGACTAACTACATTTCTGTTAGAACAGCTGAGAACTATGGAGATCTTCCAGACTGCCTTGACACGATTTACATACATAACGCCACACAAAAAGTTAAAGTTTAAGAAAACTGTTGTTTTTTACTCGCGGCTTGGAGTCTGTATTTTCCTAGATAAGTGATAATATTACATCGTTAGGGGTGATTCTGGCTTTTGCTTCCCTATTAAGTGTAACTACACACTCTACTTTGCCAAATTTAAAAAATGCATGCAACAGCAAGGGTTGGGGGGGAGGTGTGGGCTGATCAGGAAGGGGCAGAGTGGGCGGGACGGGATACACAGGCAGAAATGATTGACAAACAGCAGTGCGATGATGATTGTCCTTGTCTACACGGTAAATTATGGCCAAGTAAAGTATTAAGTAGTGGTGTTACTTTTCAAATGCAGTAACGAGTAAAGTAATTTCATTACAGTTTACAGATGTAATGAGTAACTAGTAACAAATTACTTTTTTAGAGTAACTACCCCAACACTGGTAGTGGAGTCTACTGAGCAAGATCCAGACACAAAGAGCTTCTGTAATGCAGTTGTATTTTATCCAGTTAAGCTAAGAGAACCATAGACAGCTTACTATACTGAATAGTTAAAGGGGTACTTAATAGCTGTAAGATGGTATCCAATTTTGAGAGGATTGTGTTTTATTTATGTTTTATGATCTTAGCTTTTCATGAGGATGTTCTCTCTGAAAGGCTTTCAAGGTTTGGATGTTTTATGTGCCAGAATGACTAAAGAAGTATCCATTCTACTGTATAAAAGGCCTTTCACTTCTGTTTTCACCTTAGCAAGTGACTTTAGATGCACTCAGCAGTTACTTTCAGATGTTGGCCAGATTCATCAACATAAATTCTTAAACATGATGATGTAACTTTACAAAATAGAAACAAAGTAAATAAACTGCATTTATATAGTCAAGCAGATGATGGAGAATGCTCTATGATACAAGTAATCTTCATATTCACACAGTGATTAACTGCATGCTTCTTTTTTTGTTGTTGTTTTTACAGCTCATTGGTGAAATCAATAAGCCCATGATTACTTGATAGCTTTGTCTGAACAATGATGAGCGTTCTTTTAAGTTAATAATAAAATAAATTGTTCTTAGGGTGAGATTTGTACCTTTTTTACTTTGACAATTTAAGTTTATGTCGACAGGAGTTGTACTGGTTGTTTTATTAAAATACACACTGTAGCTTTTTAAAACTGGATATTGATTATCTTTCACATATATCCTCCTGAGACCCAGGGGTACCCAAGTATTTTGATAGGGATGCAAAAAAAAAACAACATTGTAAAGACTACTTTTAATCTAATTTTATTTAGATTTTACAACATGTGTACTTTACTGCACAACATGACTTTGTTGATCGTAAGAACTAATCTTGATGGAAATCACGTTTCACTGCTGCAGCCAGGCATTCTACACCTGAAAGGCCTTAGACTGCACCATATTTTCTTATTCTCTCATCTGGGTGGAGGTTCCTTTTCACAATTTCCAGAACGATCTCTTCATCGCTTGAATCATTCAGGTGTTGTTGACATATTTGTCGCTGGTTAACAGTTCCTCTGCCAAGAGGAGTTTGAGCTCCAGGTAGTGAGAGGTGTTCTTTGCAGTTTGTTGCAAAGCTGATAAGTCGATAAAGTGAAGTACGGCCTGAACAGTCTAGTACAGAATTAACTTTTTACAGAATTAACTTTTTTCTTCCAGATATCTGGGACAGTTTATATACAACACTTTTACACTGCATTAAGAAGCAGAAGCTAAATCAAATTTCTAGTGCCTATTTCTTTATGTTAGACTTCCTTTTTTGCTCAAATTAGAAAAAAGATCCTAGCTCTTCACGTTGTTTTTGGCCCAGAATAGATGATAGCCCTCTTTCTTTGTCCACTTTTTCTGGCCTTGCATCTTGGTCCTCTTAAGCTTGATCATCCTCACGTGGGTCCTTCTCTGGTTTTTACCCTCTCCTGTCTGATTCTCTGGATTCTCGTCTTTTAAAGAATCTTCGCCTGAATCAACATCAGTGTGAATGTTAGGAATACTGTTTCTCTGTCAGACAGCTGTCTACTGGAAAAAGTATAAAATAAACATAAGTACAAAGTCCTAACTTGCACTACAGTAAACATTATTAAATCAGAAATTTGTCTGAGAAAACTAAACAAACTCAGTTCAGAAAACTCACAAAATTATTTAACACATTTTTATTTTGGAAAATGAATCCAGATATAACATTTAAAAACAATCCATAATGTTTCATTTCTTCCATAACATTAGGTTTAAGGGATGTCAGCCATTTTGAAAAGACAGTTAAATGAGAACAAAAATGTTGTCCCCCATGTGACATCATTTTAAAGCTACAACTGTCAAGAGACATCACAACTTAGCAGAGTGGTATAGTATTGGAAGTATAAGCAAAAACAAAATGTGCACTACAGTGTACAATAATGAATTACTCAAGGTCTCAAGGGGAAAGAAAATGTCCAACTCAACACTCTAATTTCATTGAGAGTTCTTAAGCAGGACCTCTTGCTACTTATATTCTCTAGACCGGGAGGAAGTGAGGATTGTAATCACCAGAGGGAGTCAAAGTCAAAAGAATGGCAGCTGAAAACTAACTATTTATTTTTTTATTATTTTTATCTTTAGCTGGAGACTAACTAACAAGGGAGGATTATATGCTGGAAATTAACTGCCCTTTGGACTGTATACCACTCAGTTCACCTGTATCAGCCTAATATCTGTTAACCTTATCTGCAGGAAGATTCATCATTGCAATTACCCATAGAGCAGAACAATATCGTCACCGATTCAGCCATTAAACTTTATTCTCAGCAGATGCATTTAGTGAACAATGTTTTTAATAATACAGACCTATGGTTCTGGTAAAAAAAAAAAAAAAGAATACTTCGAAAGGTTAAAGAGTAGAAACTTTTGTACGTCTGCTTAAAATTAATCTTTATCAAGTAAAGGCTGCATGTTGACATTTTTCAACATTCATTTCTGTTAAAGTGGAAACAGGTGTGTAGACAGTCTGAAGGAAATTCATCTGGTGCAGGAAATAAACTCATGCCAAGGAGACTTAGGAAAGCCAAGAATGTTTTAAAAGCAGAAGAGCTTACTGACAGAAACCATTAAAACAGTGCAAATATAGCCAAGTCTGGTTGTTCTTTTCACTTTAAGATGCAGTTACAAACATTTAAGTCGACGTACATTCCAATCATCCCTCAGGCAGTCTTATTGATTCCTTTTTTATGTGTGTGTGTGTGCGTGCGTGGATGTGTTTGTGTGTTGGCATAGTCATTTAAACTTCACAGACAATGAACCTACCTATTTACATCTAATGGAATTTACTAAGTTATTGAGGAAGTTTAAGAAGTCCAATAAAAAGATGATCAACACAGACAGTCTGACGGACAGCAGGGGGCGACTCTATGGGTTGCATAAAGAAACCTGTTAACATACAAGTCAGCACACTACAGTCTCTCATCAGTGTCTCAGTAAACATTTAGTAGCATTTTACAGTTTTATTAGATAAACCATGATGCTGATTTAGCAAACTGTCATCTTACAAACTACAATACATGATGGAGGGTAGGCTCTGAGTTCAGGTTCAGATTTTCTATTTGCTGGACATGACGTTTGTGTCCAACAGCTGTCAAAATATAAATCTTTTATAATATGTTGTGACTTTTGTAAATTTGTGTCTGGTTAGGGGAACAGTGTGGTCACAGGCATCTCTGAGCTTAGCTAAAGTTAGAATCTTGGTCATTAATTGGGTTGCTGTACTTGTCCCAGTATATATGCTGGGGATGGGAATCGAGTGGACTGTTTGAACAAAAATATTCAAAGCATCAGCGACTTCTAACGATCTCTCTGGTAAATCATTATGCATGTAATTAGAACTAAATTCACTGCACACATGCTATTTATAAGAGAAGAGTGAGAGTCTGGAAATGCTGTAAAAGACTGCGCCTTTATTAGTGATAAACATCTCGTAAAAGCCACAACAGGTTTTATTCTTTTTAAACCTTTGCCCACCTTAAAATCACTTCATGTGCCTATGTTAAGGAATATATGATCGTCCACTTCTCAAATGTGTGCTCTCAAACATAAACAGCTGTGATTAGTACTCTTCTCTTCGTCATCAGTCTTTGAATTTTTATTTTAGAATTTATTATTGTTTCTTATCGTTTATCTGTTATTGTTACACAACTATTAATTTTGAATCTTATTGCTTTGATATTGGACTTAATATAATGACCTAAAATTAAAAGAATAATCCAGTTACCTATATCCTTGGGTTCTAAAAGTATCATTGTAGCTTTGTTCAAGTATGAGTGGTTTAATTTAGCTTCAATAATCTTAAAAATGAAATAGTCTCATATTGTTGAGTATGCAGTTGTTCCATTTTTAATCAGGCCTTTCCTTTATATTCTTTTTTTTTTTTTTTTTGCTGTATGAGTCAACATACATTATTTATATTCATGTTACTTCCTTCTTAGATGAGCCCTACCCTGAAATGTATGGTGGAAATGGGGCAAAATGTATTAGCTCTAGGTGGTACCTTCCACAATCCAAGGTTCCACCTATGGCAATGTCCTCCTTTTTGTTTTTTTTACAAGATAATATAATGTGGAAACCTCCCCAGCAGGATGGGTTCTGAGAGGCAGAGTTTTTTTAAACTATTTTACTCTCAATTGCAAGGCATTTCTTCCCTTGCAAAAACCTAAGCATAAAGGAGCATCGTGAGGGGTTGGACACCTACTAATGTATGTGATGTATAGCTGTAATCAGACCACACATATACCACTAGTGTGTTTCTGAAGGAAGATGGTGTCTTATCCTTGCTGGGAGCATTTATGGGTCCATGGGCGTAGCTTTCTAGCTCAGCGGCAAACAGCAGTACACCAGCCAAGTGACTTGCTGTGCACTGTAGCAGTAAATATAACACCAACAAACAGCACTCAAAGCAATTTTCCAGTAAGTGAGCAAACTTACAAGAGTGGAAGAAGAGAACAATGATGACAGGAAGGCATAGAGTTTGACAGAAAGTCTGGTCAAGTTTTTTTTATTATTCATTGTTTCTCCTTTTTTATATCAAAGTTGAGATCATCTTTTACAAAATGTATGGAAAAGAAAGACAAGCATTGCAGTCTGCAGATATAGCAGATTAATGGAGACAGACGATTGGTGCTACGGAATAAACAACAGCCAAATTTCCACTTGTCAATGCAAAATAAAGAAAAACATAATGCAAAACTCACCCATTTCTTTAAAGTCATGAGGAAGAAAAGCAAAGGTTATCAAAAAGAAGACTAGCTGTCCCACTGTCATCATGTTGTAGTGATCAAAGACTTTGTTTAAATTAGAAAAGGATGATGTATGAATAAACACATCCATATGTCTCTTGATGACTACTGTGATATGTAGGGCTGTTGCCCCGTGGTCATTACTACAGACTATTTCCTTAGCCTGATTTATAAATGAATCAATGACCACCATGGTGCTACGTAATGAGTTCACACAGTCGTGATGCTGTAGCCACCCACAGAAACAGCACTGTTGAAGATTTGCTGCCACCTACTGTCTTGAACTGCAAAGCAAAGCTGCTGCCTGTGATGAGCTTATTTCAGATGATTAAAGTCAACACTTTTTTCTTTTGTTTTTTCTGTAAGGATATGATTGTTAAAGATATTGTCGAGTTTACCTGCACATATTTCAATGAAGATTATATAAACAAATGAAAAGAAATGACACAAGATATAATACATAAAAAAATAGATTTATAGCTATAAAGTTTTTTCCTTTTTATCTAAATTAGAACTTAGACCAAATACAAATCCATGTAATATAATCAGATATTTTTAGCACTTTTTCTAAAAAAACAAACAGATGCTGCATCGTTGATAAGACTGTTATACAATTGTATTTATTACAGATATAATTATTACAGAGTTTGACTATATTTTAAACAAAATAAAAATTTTATAAAATGGGTAATATTACAAGATGAAATTCATATATTCTTTTTTAAAAACAAACAAAAAACAGCTAAAACATATAAATATGTGGTGTGACTAACCTTTGTTCTGTTTTAAGCAGAATAATTTACCCTTTTACAATGAAATCAGGGGTCTGTTGGCATATCATATCTGTTGCTAAACTCTGTTATTATTTCTGCTAAATATTGTTCTGTTTATATCTGATTGAACTTATTTGGAAGTAATCTGACATTTATAAAAGGCAAAAGAAAAGATTATTGTGAGAAAACAAAGTGTTTATTCCTTAAAAAAGATTTACTAAGGTGTAACTTCAAATGACCATTTGGCAAATTATCTTCACTTCATTCATTTACTGACACCTAGTGTTAAAACTGTAAAGTAACTAACACATGGCCTGCGGATCCACCAGGCCAAGATGAAGTGTGTGCAGAACGTTCTGGTGTCACAGCGCGCAGGAACTACGC
>JBAMHW010000001.1:7086607-7104820 GCA_037177495.1 Rhadinocentrus ornatus
GTGTGTTTTTACACTTTAATTTTGAGTGTGACTCCAAATCCAGACCTCCATGGGTTAATAAATTTGATTTCCATTGATAATTTTTGCATGATTTTGTTGTCAGGACAGTCAATTATTTAAAGAACAAAGTGTTTAATAAGAATAGTTCATTCATTCAGATCTAGGATGTGTTATATTTGTGTTTTCTTTATTTTTTTGAGCAATGTGTTATTAGAGAGTTTCTGCCCTTGTGACGCTTTGCCTTTTCAGTTGCTGTTTGCGTGTTTTTCTGCTCTGTTTTGCTTTCAGCATACAAAGCTGTTTCTGGAAGCTATGTAGCTATGCATATCCATGCCATCGCACTGTTCCTACACGTTTGACATATGACGGTGATCGCTTCAGGTTATGAGCTGCTTTGACTTTTTCTGATACCCTTTTCTTCCGATCTTTGTTTCATCTGTCCAAAGATTTCTGCTCCAGAACGAGTATCAAGCTGGCTTTTCTATTCTAGAGACTTACTCTAGCTATTTCTATAGGATGTTAAGCCATATGGATTATAACTACATTTGGTTGTTATGAACTTGTTTATTTTTATAGTAATGGGTGAGCTCTGAAGCACAGAGCTGTCATCATGCATGAAGCATTAATACATTTGATTTGATCTTTTTGTCTAATGTCGGCATGGATTATGATTGTTTCCTGCAGTCTCTTTCAATTTTGCATTTCAACATTTTATTCGGCTGCCTAAAAAGTAAAGTTTTACACTAAAACAATGTTTAGAAATGGGGAAACTGGACATCACACTCTTTGATCTCATGTTTAAAGCCGAATTTATAGATTCATAATCTATTTCTACACCATCATAACCTGTGGTCATGCAATAATATTTTTCCTATGAATGTCACCAGGGGTTCTCTATAAATAGGGGTGAATACTTTTTCTTTTGAACCCCCCTGTTTATTTATTTATTTTTTTGTTTTGTTTTAAATAATAGTCTAAGGTGACATATCTGTCTTCTGGTGCTTTTTTTCCCCCCCTCAAAATAGAAATTATTCTTCATTTCTATTATTGTTGTTGTTGCCAAGCTTATCAGTGCATCCATTTATTGATTTGTTTATTGATTGTTACCAAAATTTGTTTTTGCACCCTAGACATAGCCTGTTTCATTTCTCATTTCATTGGAGTTACATTCAGTCATTTATAAGGAGCTTTTATCTAAAGCGAGGGACAGCATTTAATTCAGTTTAACTCAATTTTACTTGTAGCACCAATTCACAACAAAGTCATCTCACTGCACTTTTCTCACGGAAAAACATATTCAAGTCACTTTATTGTGATCCAAACAGTGTTCATACAAGACAATTTTTATTAAAAAAAAAAAATTATTAAATTTAAATAATTGCCCAACTCAGGAACCAATAGATTTCATTGAATTTTTATTTCGAAACACTCTGCCATCCTGAGCATGTACAGGGCGGCAGGCGATATTGAAAAGGAAAAAAATAAATAAATAAAAATGAAATTCCTTTTAACTGGAAGGAAAATCTGCAACAGAACCTGGTTCAGACATGGCGGCCATCTGCCTTTACTGGTCAGGGTGGAGAGGCCAGGAAAGAGCGATTAACAGGCACCACAACATTACATTCAATTACAAAGAAGCATTTTAAATCCTGGAGTACAAGTACAAAGGTGCAAAGAAGTGCAAAAGTAAGTGTAGGCTAGGCCTGTTGGTTTTTATGGTGTTAGGAAAACAGATTCTTCAAAAAGATTTTTGAAGATATAAAGGGACGATCATTCTCTGATAGCATTGCATTGTTTCAATATCATGGAATTACAAATGAGAACAGACTTAGACTGCTCTAGGGATAGTAATACCAGTCGATGAGAGTACCTCAGTGATTAGAAGTAGCATAAGCTCGTACTTTTGATACTCAGGTTTCTTGCTGCCTTTAATGGGGGTATAGCTAATTATGTTGTGATAAATGGTAAAAAGAAAAAAGTAACGAAAATAGTGCTATACCTCAAGATTTCCAAATGGAACTGAACAATACTTTATGATTTTTACTTCTTCTGGTGTCCCTGTTAGGATGTTGAAGTGTGTTTCAGCGAGGCGTGTCCATGCTTAACTCTTAATGAGGGCAGCTTAGTTGTTGCAGCTGGTTGGAGGTGAGGAAGGTCACAAATATTACATCAGGGTTGGATGAGTCAGTCTCTTGGCTCCAAATGGAATATTTCTCTGAGCAACTGGAGGGGCTAAAAATAACTGTTAGAGCTCTGTGGGTAATTATATGAACCAAAAACATCGGTCTCTGCCGTCAAGAACTCATTTCAACAGTTAGTTTGACCCTGTGACCCCAATGAAAGTTTTTCTAACTGTGTCATAATGAGGAATACATAACCTCCACCCCCATATGTCTCCCCCATCTCTGGCAGCATCAAGTTTAATATGACAGGATGAGGCAAAATCTTCAGTCATGATTGACAGTTCAAAGGGTGCTGCTATCAAAAGCAATCACTCATGTTACTTTATATCTTTCAGCTAGAAAAGATGGGAAAAATATGGTTGTCACTTCATCAGTGGGAGAGTTAATTACTGCTGTGATGTTTTCAGTAAAGACTAAACTATTTCCCTGCTGTGTGTGAAAACAAACTCCCAGCATGCAATGAGAGTTTCACACTGTGTTTTTGTTAGTTGTAAAATTTCATCTAGTTTAAAGGATCTCAGTCATTATCAGAGGTATTTTGAACCCAAATTAAATTACTTTTGGCCACTTGAGGGCAGCAAAGGCAGCCGCAAACATCCTGACTCACAGTATAACATCCTAAACAAGTTTAGTATTAGTCATGTATTTGTTCACAATAAACATTCCCATTACATGTCTGTGTCAGTGTGACTTTAATTGGACAAAAAAAGAAAAAAACAAAGAATAATGTATTTGTTATTTTTAGTATAATTTTATTTTTTATTTCAAAAGTAAATAAAAGTAAATCTTAAAAACATAGTCAACATATGCATAGTTAAAAAAACAAAAAAGATAAATACAAAAGGGAACTCAAACATTTTTTTTTCAAGTTCAAAAAGGAGCAGGATGAAGTATCACTTATTTATTCCTGTCTTCCTTTTATAGGTATTACTTGCTCTTCCTTGTGTAGTTATTACACTATGGAAGCCCATTCCTACTTGTAAATTATAAATATGAGCAAAGTATCTCATAATTATGAGATTTAAAATAATTATGTGGTAGAAAATTACAATTAGAAGATAAGTCATTATTATGTGATAAAGTCATCATTTAATTTTATCTCGTACTTTAAATCTCAATGACTTTTATCTCCTAATTAAGATTTTGAGTCTTATAATCATGACTTTAATTCTTGTAGTTATGAGATAAAAAGAAAAATGCTTATATACCTCTAGACAGATCTTGTATGCATACATACATACATACATACTTACATGTACGAAATGTATTTAAAGAAAGTATTTTCCAACAATCAACATAGCAAATGCCATCTAAAGTGTTTACCACTGATGTGCAGTTGGCTGTCCAGGACAGGTCCTCCAAGATGTGCACCCCAATGAACTTGGTGCTGCTCACTCTATCCACAGCAGCACCATTGATTGTCAGTGGGGGTGTCTGGTGTGGCCTCTTCTGAAGTCCAAAACAATCTCCTTTGTCTTGTCAACATTTAAAAGGAGATTTGTATTGCTGCACCACATGGACAGATGGCTGACCTCCTTCTTGTGGTTTGTCTCATCGTTTGAGATGAGACCCACGACAGTCGTATCATCTGCAAACATCCATACGTGGTTGATACTGTGTTGGTTTGCAGTCATGGGTCAGCAGGGTGAAGAGCAGGGGACTGAGGACTGACAGTGAGGTGTTGAGTCTTAGCTGGTCCAGTTAGATAATGAGTTTTTGTGGGATGATAGTGTTGAATGCTGAACTGAAGTCTATGAACAGCGTTCATACACGAGTCCTTTGTGTCTATGTGGGTGGAGAGCAGCACAGATCCTCGGTTGACCGGTTAGCTCTGTTTGCAAACTGGAATAGGTCCAGGGTGGAAGGGAGGGTGGATTTGATGGGGGACATGACTAGCAGTTCAAAGCACTTCATGATGATGGGGCTGAGTGCAAAAGGGCGGTAGTCATTGAAGGAGGTAGGAGTAGGCTTCTTTGGCACGGGTATGATGTGGTGATTTTGAAACATGCTGGAAGAACGGCCTACCTCAGAGAAGTGATAAAGATGTCCGTGAAAACGTCTTTGAGCTCCCCTGTGCAGCCCTTAAGCAAACACCCAGGAGTGTTGTCCAGACCTGCAGCTTTGCGGGTGTTGATGGTGGAGAGTGTCCTCTTCACACTGGCTGCAGACAGACACAGAGCCCGGGTATGAGGTTAGGGTGGGGTCTTTGGTGGACGTGTGCTGTTTTGTGCTTCAAACTGGGCAAAGAAGCCATCAAGGTTGTTCAGCAGAGGGATGTTATTGTCACTGACCTGTGGTGAGGGTTTGTGCCCTGTGATTGACTGTATACGCTGCAATAGGCTCCGTGTATCTCTGCTGTCTTTAAACTGTCCAGTTATCCTCTTTGTGTAGTCCTGTTTAGCTTTCCGGATGCCTCGGGACAGGTTGGCTCTTGCTGTTCTCAGGCCTTCTGAAGGCAGCATTCCTGGCCCTCAGCAGCCTGCGGACCTCTCCTGTCAGCCAAGGCTTCTGGTTAGCTTTGATGATGATAGTCCGTGTATGGGCTACATCATCCATACATTTCCTGATGTAGGAAGTGACACTATCTGTTTACTCCTCAATGTCTGTGTGATCTGTGTGTGTGTGTCTGTGTGTGTGTCTGTGTGTGGCTGCTTGCTTGAACACTCCCCAGTCAGTAGTGTGAAAGCAGTCTTAGAGTGCAGAAGAAGCCTCCTCTGGCCACACACATACCTTCTTCAAGAGGGGTTTGTTGGTCTTCATCCTGGCCTGGTCTCTACCCTTTTATGATTTTAAATATTTAGTACTGAAACAGAATGTTGTAGGCACAATGCCTCAGTTTTTAATTTTTTACCTTTTCTTTTGTTCTCTCCTAAACTTTTTTCTGATATTTTGTGTAATATATTGAATAATTTGATGCGTTACCAAGCATAAGAAGATAAGAGAGAAATATCAGTATTGATTTAAGTTGTTAACAACTAATAAACATCTTAATTTGACCCCAACTACACACAAAAAAGTCACTCATTTCAGCTTTAACAAGGTGTTTATACTATCCATTTTGTAAAATTATAAATGTAACATTTATAAGTTGTTAAATAATAAAGTATAAAATTTATGTTTTTTCAATCTTGAAACTGTTTTAATGGAAGTACTTAGTTACAATCAAAAGCATCAACAAAAATAGATTACTTTAAAAAAAATCTCTTTAAATGCACTCTACATGCTTTTGTCTGTCTAAACTTCTTCACTGGTTTTCTCTTTAGCATATCTATATTACCCTTTCTACATCCTTTGCCAGTTTTTTTTCTCTTGTTTACATTTGGTGCTTAATAGAGAATCAGGACTCACAACGAAGGCGAACACATAAGAACCAGTTTCCAGACCTTAGTTAGTTCCAATTGTCAATGAAAACTTTATAGCTGCTTTCACAAATGAAAAAACTTAATGGAAGGAATAACTTAAGGATCCCTGTCCTTTATGCTGAAATTAGAAAATACATCACCCATAGTAACGTTAGATTTGTAACAGACTGGAGGAGTTTAAGCTAGCAGCCAGCATGCTCACTTACCCCACAAGGAACATACCCTTGTTCTCTCTTGCAGACTAAATTCATTTACTTCCTCCTAAATCTCTGTTTCTCCCTAACAGGGTGGATACATGGTAAGTTGTATGCTTTTTATTGCTTTTTTGATTGAATGTCTCAGCTTTTGAGAGTTTTTACATCACACAGAATGGCCTTTTTAGAAATCTTGCTGATGTTTAACAAGAAATAAGCTGCTTGACTTAGTCGCTGACTAACTGTAAAGTTATTTTATGACAGTACCTCACTTCTTCTGCTGTCTGAAAAGTGCCACAGTTAATATAACTGGCAATATGTGTCACACAAAAGAAAAAAAAGAAAACTGCAAGCATGCAGTTTCGCCTGATCTGATGACCTTCAATAGTATTAAAAGAACATATTCAATGTTCAGTCTGCTTTCAACCTCTTCTTTGATCACATAAACATATTACTCTTCAGCTGAAACCAAATTATTATTATTTTTTTTAATCTAAAGCAAACTAAGATGTCAGAAATCAGAGGTTTCCATAGTTGGTTGGAGTGTTTTGTTTTAATTTCACAGCTCTGACAGCAGGAAACTGCCCAAGCTCCAAGTGGAACGCCATGTATCACCCATGTCGTGAGTACCATCTCATTCAGTGTTGGTGTCCTTCCAATGGGTTGTGAGTGGGCTACACCGTTCCCTGCTGCTGCAGTGCTCTGGATCAGTGTGACCCCTGTATCATTCACCCAGGTATACTCGTACTCTATCCATCCATCCAATATCTGCCGCTTATCTGGAGTCAGGTCGCGGGGGCAGCTGCCTAAGCAGGGAAACCCAGACTTCCCTCTCCCCGGCCACATTCACCAGCTCATCCAGGGAGATCTCGAGGCATTCCCAGGCCAGCCAAGAGATGTAGTCTGTCCAGCGTGTCCTGGGTCTTCACCTGGGCCTCTTTCCGGTATACTCTTACTGTCACATTAAATGTTTTCATTGTCAGAATCTGAGAGATGCTTCTTTGTTTTCTGGTATTTACGGCTGAAACTATTTTTACCAGATATGGTAAAAAAAACAAACAACAACAACAACAAAAAACAACAACAACCCAATAACAAAATTATTAGATGACATTTTGATACAGAATATTTCATTTATAATGACCAAGAGTTCTGAATTGACCTGAATTATCAGTCTTTTAAGACTTTAAGCTTCTTCCTGCTTTTGTCTCTGCCAGGCTGCAGCCTGTTTGAGAACTCTAAAAGTGGTCTCAATGGAACATGGAGAGCAAATGAGGACTTCCTTATCAATGGAAAGTATTGTATTGAATGTCGTCAAAGGCTGGAGCGGAGGGGATTGTAAAAGTGAGTAAAATTGCTTTCATGCTGTATCGCCGTGCAGCCTAATTCTGCGACAGATCAGACTTAATATTCCCAATTGTATTGCTGCAAAAGAAAAACAAAGATCAATTGAAGTCTGACAATATTTTATTCTTAAATGATTGTTAAGAGTTTCTTTTTTTTTATTTGAGAGAACATTGGCTAGTGGTCAGTTATATAAAATTGTGGGGGTTAAATAAAATGAATCTTTTCACACGGTAGATTTCTTGAAAATTGATAAAAACTTAAAATATAATCTATGTATCACAAAAGCTTTTAAATCTCCATACAGTATCCTATCTAGGTTGCTGGACATGTGTGTTTTTTCAGTGTTGACGAAGAACAATCAACACCAAAAGTAAATAAATTCTGTATCTACTAACCTACGTACAGTGGCTCATTTGTGATACCTAACACAAACACTTGGTGGTGATAATTATTTTTTGTTAGTTTAGAAAAGCTAGAGCTGTAACCGACTGACAATATCTGTTTGTGTTTACAGAAAATAATAAGGAAATCTTAGCAAACAGGTTTACCTAACAATCTTTCATATACACACTAATGTTGGATATTTCATGCCTAAACATTATTTGGCCTGAGGCACTTTTTTTTTTTTTTTAATACCGTCGAGTCAGACACAGTCAAGGCTCTAAAAACTTTTCCTGTCCTCAACAACACTAAAGTAACAGATAAACTGACCATTCATTTAAATTAAATGGCGTATATAATTCTTTACTCAAATCCTCTAAAAGTCCTAACGTTTCAACCCTGGTCTTTTTAAAAGTGCTAAAGGCTGAAATCTGTAGGGAGAGTCTCATGCTTTTCTTCTTTTCTTGGTCCTCTGAAGGCAAAGATCAGCATGAACACCAGCATGATCTTAATCATTCCGGTTAGAGTGCCTGGTCGGATCTGAGCACATCATAATTTTTTGGCTATTATCAAGTGTCTTACTCAGCATGCCGCTTTGCTGGTCTTCACCACTCAAAATGTTTAGTACCACTGATAAACACACATTTAATGGGAATGTGCTTTCACTAAGTGGTAAGTAATTGCTAATCTCTTTGAGGGTAGCATGTGGAGGCATCAATCAGGGAGCTCAGGGTCATGTAGTTCTGGAGAGTTAACCAACAAACGCCTGATGTGAATAAATTGTGCAAGTGAAGGAGGACAGCATCGTCGAGCTAAGGTATAGGACTTCAAAGCTTTTACATGTATAGCATGAACGAGCCTAGTCTGTTGCCTTTTTTACATATCTAGAAACCAATATATCTGCACATACACTGTTTGCTTTTCTGTGCTTCCTTTCATGGAAATGAAAAACCATAGAAAACCTAAATCTATCAAACAAATAAACAGAATTTAAAAATAGAAAAATAAACCAAATTGATCTTTAATTGTTGATTGCTTACCACTGAGTGTAACAGTTATATTAATGGGAAACAACGGGATAACAGTTTGTATTTTTTTTTTTTTGTTGTTGATGGTTTCCATATTGTACACATAGGAGGTAATTCCTTTTAAATCTTTAAAATTGAAATGTTTCCGACTTCCTCCATAATTCACACACTCTGTGTTCTCATGCTTCTCAGGTTCTCTGCACTGAGTTTGGAGTCTGACCTCAACTGTTATGAATATGTTGAAGTGTGTGATGGTAATGACGCGAGGCCTCCTGTGATTGGACGGTTTTGTAGAGATCAGCTGCGTCCTCCAATCAAAAGCTCCAGAAACGCCTTGCACATTCTGTTCACTTCTGATGGCTACAATAGCTTTGATGGATTTGTTTTTATATTTCTAGAGAGTTTAGGCAAGTATAACCATAATTGGTCAAATGAATGCTGGTCATGCATCACAGTATGGATAAACAATTACCGGCCACTTCATTACGTGTTACATTGCATGTTATCATAGGTAGCTAAGCTGCTGAAGTGTGGAAGTTCAACCCAAGCATCAGCTAAGAAAAAAATGGGCATTTAAATGACGTTAAACGTGCAATGGTTGTTGGTGCCAAAGGGGCTTGTCTTAAGCATTTTAAATACAGCTAATCTACTGGGAGTTTCACACACAACCGTCGCAAGGGTCTGAAAAAGAGAAAAATATCCAATAAGCAACAATTGTCTGGACCAAATTACTTTGTCGGTGTAAGAGGTCAGAGGAGATTGGGCAGACTGGTTAAAGATGATAGAAAGTTAACAACTCAAATAACCACTCATTAGAACCAGGGGCATATTTTATTAGCAAGTTCCAATTCACATTTTTTTAAACACAACAGAGTATTGTTGTTGACCATGCACTTTTAATGCACTTCTTGAACCCCGCTGTAATGCTTTTAATGTTTTATGTAATGCACTTTGAATTGTCTTGTACATGAAATGTTGTATACAAATAAATTTGCTTTGCCTTGCCATATCCATCCCTTTATGACCACAGTGTAGCATCTTCTTATGGCTACTTCCAGCAGGATAATGAATCTTGTCACAAAGCTCAGATCATCTCAAACTGTTTCTTTAGCATAATAAAAGAGTTCACTGTACTCCCAAGGTCTCCATAGTAATCAGAACTGAGTCCAAAAGAGCCTTTGGGATGTGGTGGAATGGGAGATTCTGTGTGATCCTATCATGTAAATATGGAATTAAAGAATTTTCCAACACTGTTAAATCTATGCTATGAAAAATTAAGCCAATTCTGATGGAAAAAGAGGCCAAAACCTGGTACTAGCAAGGTGCCCCTAATGAAGTGGCTGGTGGGTGTAGGTCAACCACTAAGACAGTTATTTTTTCCTTCACCATATGAGCCAGCTGTCAAGTTTTCCACATAGAAAAGGTAAGTATTTCTTTTTTTGTATGTCCACATTCATGATATTCTTTAGGTATTTCCTTCTGGTATCATGAATATTTCATTAAGATGACACTGCAGAACCTCCATTCATAATGCAGCACAAGCGCCCCTGGACAGTTTCTTTCATTCCTCTGCATCTGTGCAGCCTGCTGTTAGTGATGTTAGACGGACAGTCAATGAAACAGTCTAGCTCCTCTCATTTGAATTTACTCTCTTTGAAGCGCATCATGCGTTCAACTTGCTTCCTATTATAACAGCACAATGAATGCATGAGTACTTTTCAGTCGCACCTTTGGAAATAAACTTTGAGGTATCCATTGTATCTTCCTTACAAAAACTTTTTTTAAAGTAACACATACAGATGGTCACTTTGTTAATATAAAACTCAGTAAATGGTGTCACACATCAATAAAACTGAAGGTGTGTTGTTTTCAAGCCCACATGAGATAATCTACTAAATACTGAGCTGAAGTGTAGAGTACTGACTTCTTAATGAAAACTACTCTGGAAAAATCAAAATGAGGTAATAGTCAGCTTTCTTGCAATGACATAAAACATGAAGATAACTTGGGGCCAGTGTATATCCAAAGGTTTAGAACAGCCACCACAAGAGCATAGATGCTTAAAAAAGAAAGTCTGGGATCACTTCTCAGTGAGCCATTACTGCATGGGACTCCCCTGCTCCCCATTTTCTATTTTCTCAACTGTTGGTCTTGTTTTAAATACCCTATTTATTTCTAAAAATCTAAATTAAAGGCAGTGTGCAAGATTTACTGACATCTAGTGGTATGGATGGGCATAGAAATTAAGTCAAATGCAGAGCACAATTGCAAATGAATGGTGGCTGTCAGTGGCCAAAATACTTTCAGACATAAACATGTAAGCATGAATTTATGACCATGTCCTCAACCCCAAAGAGAAATACATTTTTATGCTGTGTGCATAAACAGACAGCATTGGTTGGACATCTTGATGGGTAGGATGGAATGTTGCAATACAGTACTGCAGTTTTAAAAGGGTTCTCACTTCACACACAGAGATGTTCGTCCATTTAAAAACACCAAAGTAAAAAATGGTGGCACAAATATGACTTCTATATTCCCACTAAACAGTAGACGTCTGATGAATGAAAACTTTATTGTCATTGCAACAGGCAAAGCAAAATTCTATTTGACATGCAGATCACGTCATATTGCGTCCGTCGGTCCATGACCAATTCTGGACGTCTACATGACGTGAAAAACAGGTCTGCTATTTTGACATCTAACCATGACCCCACATCCATATGCAGTTTAACATCTGAAGGTCAGACTCTGTAACTTTTTTGGAGGTCATATGGACATCTAGGTGCAGGAAATTGACATGAATGCCACATTTTTTCATTTAAGACAAATAATATTAAACTTGTTATCAACACTATTAACTGATTCAACATTATTTGATTTTTTTTTTTTTGAGAACATGACGTTTTTTTTTCCATTTGCACTTGTTTCTGTTTTGATTTATATTAGGATTTTGGACCGCAGTTTGTGGTGACCATCTGGCTATCAATATGCTCTGCACCCTGTTTTTAAACACAGAGGCTTGGTCTTCACGCAGCAGCAGCTGCTGCATTCAGAGCAGACGACGTTCACCTCTGTTTCATGACCAGGCTGTAACTGAAACATGCAAAGCTGCTACTGGGTGATCTTGTGCTGGCTTACATCAGATAATAATGTCTATTAGTGAAGAGTGTGGACAAAATTTTAAAAGTTAAAAGTGTTGTGGCATGTTGCAGACTCCTAATTAAAAAGCAGAAATCGACAGAATTATTTTACTTTATTATTTTTTGCTGTTCTAAACAATTTTAGGTTGTCTTGTCATCAATTTTTGCCTTTCCCACGGCATCCCTCTCTACGGCAGCATCCATTACAATTATATGCACTAGGCTGATTATGCTAATTAGACAATGACGTCATTGGCAACTTCCATAGCGACTTCTAACAACTGTTAGGACAGCCAATAACTACTTTTCTTACTGAGGAGTTGGCAGCAGTGTGGTCGGCCAGCTTTAGCTGAAGCAAGCAACTGTTCTCACATCATTCTGATCTGCTCAGAAGTTGAAGGTGAGTTCAGTCAACTTCATTTTATGTGTAATGGGGTATTTATGGTGTTAAATGTTTTTACTTTGTTGTCTTAAACTACCTAAAACCTGCTCTGGCTACAACTGGCATTACAGCTCTTCCCTTCAGTGTTAAAATTGGAATTAATCTTGAAAATGATCGACCAGTTTCTAAAAATACATTTACATGTATGCATTTAGCAGACGCAAAAAAGCGATCTGATCAGTCGGCAGTCACCCGGTTA
This sequence comes from Rhadinocentrus ornatus, assembly GCA_037177495.1. NCBI lineage: Eukaryota > Metazoa > Chordata > Actinopteri > Atheriniformes > Melanotaeniidae > Rhadinocentrus > Rhadinocentrus ornatus. The sequence continues at coordinate 7,098,887 of JBAMHW010000001.1, forward strand.
AGCTCACGGTCAAAACTTGGCAACTGAGATTAAAACTACACTTTCAGGCTACTAGCAATCTAGTCAGTTAATGTTTTCTGTTGTGCTCCCATGTGTGTTAATAAATCAAATGGGAGAGTTCTGAAAAAGTGGACATAGTTGTTGACACAAGTGTAAAAACGATTGGCAAAAACTGTAAAATACAAAGCAAACTATCTTGCTATTTTGATTCTAAATAAAGAAGCAATAAATAAATAAATAAATAAGAAAGAAAAAAAACAATGCCAAATGTCTACCATGACTATCTTAACATTTGCTGAGATGGTTAAGTGTTATACCAGCATATTTTGCCTTTTCATATTTCTAATCATTTTGCTTTTTCTATTTATGCAGATGGCATCATGAAACGTAACCAGTAAGCAATGGACAACTTTATAAGAATGCACACATCTGACCATCTGAAGCATGCACCACAAAGAAGTGGAGGTAGAGGATATACAGCCATCACTCAGAACTAACTGCTGCAAATATAATAATTTTTTCCCCCCTCATCATTGTAAATGTTTGAAAGGATTTTAAGTTAAAACCACAGACTGTATATAAAAGATGGACGGAGCCTCCATGACATCAACTGAAGGTTTCTGAAGAGCAAAAGTGAAGCTCGTTGGGTGTTGGACGCCCCTAATTATGCCAAATTTCAAGATTAAATAACATTCAAATGGATTAGTTGGAAAAAAAAAAATTCACTCCCTCACAGTTGCCATGAAGATAAACTTGACCTATTAATCCTAAAATGAATTTTTGTACCAGGCTTTAAACATGTTTATTTTTGCTGTGAAATTGGTCTTTATAACATAGGAGTCTATCAGGATTTGCTCTGTTTTGCTCTGCCAGCCGCTAGAGGATGAGGGGTGAACTGCAATTTTTTGCACTTCCACATAGGCTTCACATTTCAGGAGGTTGCCGCTTGGTTAAAACCCAGTTTATCACTTTAATTTTTATATTGTTTTGTTGACCTAAAAACACAATAAAGTTGGGCTGTGTATTTTTTTCTTTTACAGGCAGTGCTGACCATCACTTTGCCACCAGTGTCGACTTGTCCTGCTGTTTAATTAACAAAAATAAGATTGAAATTGAATGTTGATTTACTTGTGATTTTTCTTTGTTTTTGTCAGTCTGTGTGTAACTGTGGTCACGTGTGTTTCCAGAGGTTCTAATGCCAGTTTTCCTAGATCTTTTTAGCTCAGCAGCAGGTTATTATACCTGGGCAAAATTATACTTTTGTATGTGTTTACAGTTATGTGCGGCTGAGGCGCTCAAATTAATATATAAATAAAGTTATTTTGTTATGTCATGATTTTTTTTCTTACTGTCATTGCAAGTGTCCACCCCCTCCACAACACCTTGACAAGTCAGAAGCAGCTGCAGTGATAGGCTGTAGGAGACAGCTTCAGGAGAGCCTTGTTCTTTCGGCCACTATACTGTACAAAAGTGATTTCCGACATGTTCCTCATAACCTAAAATGGGGAACTAATATTATAATTTAATCTTTAGCTATCTTATTTTTTTATGGTAATTACCTTACGATAGAATTGGTCAGTTTGGGATGAATATTGCACAGAGCTCAGAAAAAATATTCAAATATGACTTAAACAAGACGTCCACACAACTGCATTTTGACAGCAATGAGCCCCAATGCAGGCGTCCCATGGACATGAATACTTGACGTTATTTAGACGTCGGAAAAAAGAAGTCTTCTGGCGTTACAGTCTGCACCTTGTGGGGACCAAAATTAAACATCTAATATGACTTGGTAAAGACATCTTTTAGACGTCACTTTGCTCAGTGGGATCCGTGTGGAGCCACCGCAAATGGCTCTTTCTGAGAGAATAAAAAAAATATGAGTTATTTGATTAAAGTAATTAATTACCAAAATAAATACAGTTTTTAATGATGTGCACTTTTTTATAATATATTAAATGTTGCTGTCATTTACCTTTGATTTTGTCACAAGCTGTACCTTTAATTTAAATTTATTTAGCCTAAACTGAAGTTATTTAGTAGCAGGTGTGCCAAGCATAAGTTAATGTCATGTCCACATGACCCAACCCAGATCTTACAATTTGGTGACATTGCTCAACTTTAAAATAATTTTTATATCATTTATGTGAATTAAGCAAATTAGACGTTTTAGTTTCCTTTGCCTTTACGTAGTTTTGCTTTAAGTTAAAAGATTTGTCTGTCATTTATCACAGGAAAAGTTTCTACCATTAAGGATGCAGCATGTACACCCCCAGAAAAAGAAGTGAATGGATATGTGTTGCCTGTGTATGGCTCAGAAGGAGAATTTCCATTTGCCAACTACGGGTGCAATCTACCTTTCATTTTAATGGATGCACAGCAGAGGTCCTGTCTGCCTAACGGCACATGGAGTGGCACTGATCCCTTCTGTGTAAAAGGTTTATTTTTTCACCCTGTTGATTCTGTTTTGTTTTGTTTTGTTTCTTTTACCTTTTTTTTTTCTTTTTGTCATTTTTGGTTTTGTCACAACCAACAAAAGGCCACACAAGCCCAGTTCAGTGTTTCTCTCCAACTACACTGCTCCATGGTCACTACAGACCTGCTGCTGTTACATTTGAAGGTGAAGAGACTGTTGAGTTTTTCTGTAAAAAACCCTACCTTCTGATTGGAATCATTAGAGTACCTGTCTTTCTGATGGATCCTGGAGTGGAACACCACCAGCGTGCATGAGAGGTAACTGTTTTCCATGCATATGTTCCCTCATAGAGCATTTGTTTGTTTCTGGTATTCCTGAATGAAATCCTTCTTATGTGCCCTGGACAAATAAGCTGTTATAGGTGACTCATAAAATGATCCCTGTGTTTTAAATGTATCCTGTTTGGTTTGCCTCTGCAGTCTGTCAAGAACCCAAAGTGTCTGGACTTGTGTGGCAAAGTGTTGTGAAACATTATTTAGTCAATGTTGGTTCACTGAATGACACCAAATATTCTTTGGAAATGCAGGTTTTCATTGAAAGATAACTGAAATTATCCCCAGAAACTGATGCAGCTCTTTAAATGTATTTATGGGCTGGGAGCAGTTAATAGCATTGTGTATTAGTGTCTTCCAAATTCTCTTTGATGCAGCCAGTGGGGGGGCACCAGTTCCAGAAATGGACTGCAGGATTTCACTAGTATCAGGCCTTTAGATAACATAAGCTTCCCACTTAAATCTGGCATATGCAATAAATAAATAAACGCAATCATACAAATGAAAGTGGAAACAATAAGGACCTCAAAGCTTTGCAGATGGCATACTGATATGCGATTAAATATGGGTTGTGCTGTTAATACTGCTCGATTTTATGTTTTTAGAAATGTCCAGTTTTGTTATCTTTGCCCTTTTCAATATAGTCCTTTAAATGCCACTATGTACTTTCCTCAGATAAAATTTCTTTGGGATTAAAAAAAAAAGACATAACATCTAAAATAGAGTTTGGAGATTTATCAACTTTGGAAGTAAAAGCACATGAGAGTAAAGCAGAATTGAAGTTTGCTCCATTTCTCTGGTAAATTGAGGTTAAAGGTCCAGAAAGTTTGCTGGAAGTTATAAGGTATGTAAGGTTTTTGAGTATTCAACTTCTTTCTTTTTATTTTATCTATCACTTTCATTTATTCTTTCTATTTATTTATTTGTTTTTATTACACATTTGGTTGATGTTCAAGAGTGAATATATAACGATTAACTGCATTGCTTTCCCACAGAGAAATTTCAGACCAAAGACTCTTGCCTAGATACAACATGCACGACCTGTTGTCAGCTGGCTTTATTCCGCTCACGTTGAGCAGACAGTCAAATGAGGGCAGAGATGACAGTGCTTTGGAAAAGATGCCTCGAGGCTTTCACCTGCTCTACACAAGCATCGAGTATACGTGTGCCTCACCTCTCTACCGCCACATGGGAAGCTCGAGGCGCACCTGTATGAAGACTGGCAGGTGGAGTGGGAGCCATGTTTCCTGCTCACCAGGTGAGATCAGCAACAGTTCAGATCATTCTTATTAAATAAGGGAAGAGGTTGTTTAGACATGAAAACATAGTCTTGTTTAATTTTAACTGCCCCATTGTCATTGCAAAGGAAAACTCCATTTTTACTAATAAACACAAGTTCCATTTTATTTTTTACAGTTATGTATTTCAGAGTGACACATAGTCTGAGTATCCAGACTACTTATTCTGGGGATAAATCTAGGAAAATTATGTTTTGGCACCATATGCTACAACAGTATCTTTTTTGCTCTAAGCTAAGGTGTTTCCTTAACCTTAATGAAAATATTTTGAATGGTTTAAATTGTCACAAAACAAATAAATCCTAAAGTAGCATTTGAAACAAAAATTACTTAAATATATCAGAGGCTGGGACAAAAGTCTGGCTCATTTGTTTGGATTTCCAGTTGTGTGTGTACTCTTGCAAACCTCCAAATGGAACTGTTGTTGCCTGCGTCTTATGTTATCCAATGACACTGCTTCTCTGTTTATTAGATATTAATCAGTTGATGAAGTATGTGACTACTTTATGTTCCGCTATGAAAATGGGTAGTATTAACACTGACTTGGTCTCATTTGACGAGTACTAAAAACTTTACAAATCATTAAATTAATTTAATTAAAAAAATTATTTAAATATTCTAAAGAATAGCTGAACAAAAACATTTTAAACACATTTTCATATGGGGATAATATGTCACAACTTGGCTAACTTACAGCAGAATACTATGGTGTAAAGTACCACTATGGTGTAAAGTACCCCTTTCAAAAGATCAAAACTTTCTCTAAAAAGAACTGCTTATTGAAAACAGGACTTACTTAAACTGGCTTATACGCCAAACAAGCACTCATCAGCCACTTTATTAGGTCCACTTTGCTAGTACCAGGGTAATTCTTCAAGCCATAGATTTAACAAGGTGTTGCAAACATTCCTCAAAGAATTTGATCCATATCAATGTGACAGCATCGCACAGTTGCTGCAGATTTGTTGGCTGCACAGCCACGATGACAATCTCTCATACCACCACATCCCAAACGTGGAAAGCTTGCGAAACATCCGATGATATTTAAAGATTATCATGCATTCCTATCATCACATTTCCAGACATAGGTTGACATTTAGTGATCAACAGTTTGACATAAGGTCTGCAGAGCTTCCAGCTTTCAAATCAGGATTTGGTTGCAAACAAAAATAAGGTCACACAAGGTTCACCTGACACTAAGAACTCTCTAAAATCTATGGTTCAAGCAAAAGAGAGTAGAAATACAAATAAGCTATCACACCACCACATCCCAAAGATGCTCTGTTAGGTTGAGATCTGGTGAGTGTGGAGGCCATGGACATGTCAACATCATTGTACCAAACATAATGCATACCAACACAATAAGAAAACAAGAAAACAACAGATTTGAAACTATGAGTACATATATAAATAAATCTCTACCCACCATGCATACACCCATCTACATCTTCATATTTATACACATACCCCCACACATACACTCACAAAGCAACACATATGTATTCACTTATCATGTCTCAAAGAGGGTAGGAAGAACTAAACTTATTTAATCCTACCCCTTCTCCCATAATCAACACCTTTTCAATCATCCTGTTTCCTGAGTCCATGAATCCATGAGAAGAAAAAAGAATATATACATTGTATAGCAAAGGGAAAAGGCAATCTAATAATTTTTCCCTAATAAATTTTAAATCAGTATTTTCACATCCTCATTCCCATCAAGCCATACATTGACACCTGCATCCACACACATGTATCCACCAACATACACTATTTACCCCGGATGGAGGAGGCCCATGAGAGAAAGAGGGCAAAGTACTCAGAGCTAGTGGAGGAGTGCCGGAACAATGATTGGCGGGCACGATGCCAACCCATCGAAGTGGGATGC
>JBAMHW010000001.1:7104920-7116236 GCA_037177495.1 Rhadinocentrus ornatus
GCTACCTGGACACAAGCTGGGGCCTGATCAGCCCTGGCTGGGTCGCCTGGAAGAGGGGGTCTGATTGTTGAAAGACCTGAAACACCCTGTGATCCCAGATTACATCACTGATGATATGTCCAGGGGCACCATAAGGTGTATCTAAGCCCCCGAGAGCTCTCAAATGCATAATCCCATTTAAACGCTAGAGCCACCTATTCAATTTCAACACATTTTTATCACTGTACTTGTTGCAAATCATCAGTCTGAGCCTGTTTTTAAACACTATCATACTCGAACATGGCTTCAGTTCTTGGCTGAATTATTCCAAACCTTTACACCAGATGCACATTCTCTTTATGGTTGTTCAACACTCCTGGTTTTGAAGTTCAGGTTTCCTCTGTAATCATAACCTCTCTCTGTATCTGTGAAGAGTTTCCGATTATTATCTGCTAGCTGGTTGTTCTTGACTTTGTACATTAACAGAGCAGATTAAAATTCTACCAGATCAGGGAATTTAAGTAGGCAGGAGTTTCTAAATAACCCTTTAGTGTAATCCTGTAAACCTGCCTTTTGAACCATCCTGAAGGCTCTTTTCTGAAGTGTGTACAGTGGTTGGAGTGAGGATTTGTAGATTTTGCCTCAAACTTCCAGACGAAATGTTCCACCTATTTTCAAGAAACCAGTTTGAGACTATTTGAGCTTTGTGAGAAGCATTAACCTGCAGGAAGTAGCCATCAGAAGATGGTAAACTGTTTATAAAGGGATGGACATGGTGAACAACAATACTCAGGTAGACTATGGTGTTGATTTAAAGTGTGCCAATAAAATATGCCCCACACCATTAAACCACCACTAGCCAGACCCATTGATACAAGCCAGGAGGAATCCATGCTTTCATTCTGTTTACAACAAATATTGACTACCTTGTAAATTTTGTCTGATTCGTCAGACCAGGATATGTGTTTTTCGAATCTTCTGTCAAGTTTAGTGAACCTGTGTGAATTGTGGCCTTAGTTTTCTATGCTTGGCTGACAGTGGCTGACAGTGTGGTATTGTGCTGCTGTTTCACAGTATGATGTGTGTGCATAACAACTTGGTCTTCAGCATACCTTGATTGAAATGAGTGGTTATTTGAGTTAACTCTTTTTCATTTCCAACCAATCTGTCCATGAACTTTGCCATCAACAAAGCAATTAAGTCTGCCGCTCACTGGATATTTCTCTTTTTTAAATACTCAGACCAGCCTGTCTGACCTTAACAGTAATGGCACATTTAAGGTCACTTAGATCCCCTTTCATCTATTCTGATGCTGTTTAGAGTCATCGTGACCATGTCTACGTTCTTAAATTAATGCAACGATTAGATGCCATGAAATTGCCTGATTACCTATTTGTGTTAACAAGTAATTAAACACCCGAACCTAAAAAAGTGGCCAATGAGCAATAGCATATTTACTGTTAAATCAGCAGACTTTAAATTCTTTATCATGTGGAAAGTATTCCATGTTTTTCTAGAAGAAAAACACATTTCCTTGTTGAATGTGTTTTAAACACATTCAGAATAGTTAGACTCTGAACATTGACAACTCTCATCCACATCCAAGTAATCATATATCTCCTCATTGCTGCCAACCAGTCAATTCTCTCTCTCTGATAGAAGAGCTCACCTTGCTCTTCTCCCTTTCACAGTCGTGTAGAAAAATCTTTTGGTGATGAATATAGCATATAAACCAGTCCTACTCTGAATAGTAGCACAAAATGCTGCCTGCATCCTGCCTACTGTACCATCTGAACCACATATCAGTGTTGGAGGAAGACACTCATTACATCTTCATGATCTAAACTACTGAATGAATGTACAAAGTGAACCACCTGAAAACATATTTTACAAAAATATGTTTATATTGTGAAACTGTTAGAGTAACTTATCCTTGATTATAAATTATTGTTCTTGTTCTCTTTAAGAAATTAAAAAAGCATCTCAGTTTTAAATATATGCAATAAATCAATAAATAAATAAATCTTTAGATTTTTTTTATTTTAAGCCCCTGTTTTGAGGCCACATGTTCATGCACTGAATACGCCCTCTGAGTTAAACAATGTGAATTTCTGAGTTAAACTATGTGAACTAAAATGATTTTTGCACAGATATGAGAGATCAGACTAGTGACTTGTGAGTTTATAGCTTGTCTTTGACCTTGGAGTGGAAGGTTGTAAAAAGTGTAATAAGAAGTTCATATTTAGCATTTGTGTTAAAACCTATCAACATTACTTGTGAATTTAACATTGTTCTGTGTTTTATTCTTGCAGCCACAGTGACATCTGATCAAACAAACTTTAATGGGAAAACTATAAAATAAATGTTTGACATTTTTGGTAAATAGATTTCTTCTTGGATAAAAATCTAGATGTTACTTTCATGTTTGCATGTTAACATCAAGCTTGCATTTTCCTTGTCCTTCTCTTGGTAACTGTCCACAGTTTGTGGCAAATTAAACACTTTTAGCAGACACAACCTCTCAGAAACTCAGTGGACGTGGCACGCAGCCTTTTATATCCGCTTACCTCCTGAACACACTGCAATCAGCCATGAGTGTGCTGGAGGGACCATGCTGGACCAGCAGGGGGCCTCAGAGGAGTCTACATTCTGGTTCCTGGCCTGCAGCGGGCTCTGGTTGCCCAGCGCAGAGTCCTGGTTGCAGCTCAGTGTGTATTTGACAAGGACAAGCTGCAGGCCCCTTCATCCTGCACATGTGAAGTTGTCATGAGGATGAAATCTCAGACGTCCAGGGATCGGCCAAAGAACTTGCACCACCTCCGGGTAAAACACAGCCAAGCCTGGAGACAAAACCACTGAGATTTTTAGTAACAATATAGCATGCGTTTTATTTACCAGGCCCAATTCCTGTACTGTGTTGATTGTAGAAATCTAACATACTTTTCAGTGAATTTACAGTGAAAACATAAAGCATATCCAAATTTCTGCTCTTTATTTTATAATACTTCATGTTAAAAAATAGATATTTCATATGCATCCCTTTTTATTCGAGAATCATAAAGAAATTTGACGTGCAAATATTTTAATGTGTTTTGATTTTTAGGTCACTCAGCAATCAAAAGTTCCCACAACTGTTAAATTTACTAAACAGCAGATAAAAGTAAGAAATGAATACATATAATATGTTGGATGAGTTTAGTCAGTAAATCATGCACAATGGAATCTTTTAGCTTTAAAATATGCAAGCATAAGTTGGATCCACATAGATTTGATAATAATTTTGAGTGTTTACACAGCTTTATAAATATTATATGATGTGTACGTATATTCCATTGGACATTATTACACTTCTCTCTCTGTCACCAAACAGGTCTCAGACATTTTGCTCTATCCAGATTTTTATTCTTCTCCAGATATTGATGTGGCAGTGCTCAAGCTACATGACAAGGCCAAGATCAGTAAGTGTCTACCAAAAATGCAAGGAGGAGAGGAAACAGTGGGGGAGGCTTACACCGTGAAGTGGATTCCACCAAACAATAGCAGGCACCTTAGCCATCATAAAACCTTGAGCCAGACAAAAGCTGTTGAGCTGAGCGATGTTTCTCATTGTGAATAGAGAGTTTGCTCAAGGAAGAACACATGCCACACTGTTTGGCGACAACTCACTCTGTGTCATTAGCAAGCCGTCCAGTCCTCTAAGCCTGTGTCCCAGTGTTATCCCAGGCATCACAATAATGCCACCTGCATTGTCCTCCACAGGCCAGGGAGTCCTCACAGGTCATGAGAAGAGCCATGGAGTCTCTATCACAGGCTGGCAGCTCCTTGGTTTGGAGAGCTTCATCTATGAGAAAAACTGTCACCAACAGAGTTACACGGTTCGAGATTGGATAGGGGAAAACATTGGGTAGATATTTTCACAATATTTAAAGTGAATACGATTTTCTATGCATGGAAACATCATGTGGTTATGTTAACTGTTTTACTGTGTTCATGTTGTTTGTATCTGCAAAAAAATCTTTCATGTTAAAAAAAATAAATAAATGTCTATGATAGCTTAAAATGTAGTTTTTTTTAATACCTCTAGACCAAAAAGGTCTTACAGATACTCAGTATCTCAGTACTACACTGCATCTAAACTGATGACATTTTCCCCTACAAGAAATAACTCTATATAAAATCTTTATTGAGTGATAATCTCAAAGAGCTGTGTCTCTATCTGTCTCTAGATTGTGGCTTAAAACCAAATGCGACTTTTCCATCAGTTATCAACAGTTAGCTTTACTACCTCAAACTATCCTCTTCTGAAAAAGAAGTAATCTATTGTTTCCCTCCTGTTAGTTTGCCTTGGCAGGTCATTTAATCTCAGCTAACTCCAGGGCTCTTACCTCTAATGTCTTAGAGATAAGCATTCTCCTTGAAGGAGAATTCATTATATGCAAAGTCAACCATGCTTTTCTGCAAATGTGCATACTGTAAGCATTGCTCAGCTTTACTGAACATGGATCTTTTTTAATCAGTTTGCATGCATATTTTAAAATTTCGAATAAAAAGAAAATATTTCATCTTGTAAAAAGGTCTTGCATGTATTCAAAACGGCCATGACTGAGAATGCAACTAAGAAATCATTTCTCCTTTGTGTGAAGTTCCAAGCCATGCATGCATGCATGCATGTGCACAGCAGTACAGCGTGTACAAACTGAACCATAACCTGTCACAGTATGCACACAACATGTGTGTGTGCTGGCTGTTCGCATGTGAGGTTTTACATTCGTGAGTTTCCCTGTAGACTGTCCAACATGTGCTGTCATTGAGAAACACACTGAGAGGATTTGCTAAACTTAGCTCTTACTCCTGCGACAGAGACGCCCGCTGTGCTCACCCTGGCTTTGTGCAGGACACCTGTAAAGCCCAGCCAATTAAACAATGAGTAGCTCAGTCCTCAGTGTCTGCTTCTTCCAAGGTGAATTGTATGAATAAAACGGATAATGACCTGAAATTTAAATTCTGTATGTCTGTCCTACTCTATACAATATATCAGTGTGCTACAAAAAGGCATTGCTAATTTTAAAATGATTAAAAACCCATTTAGCAAATCTTTAGGATAAATGCACTGCCTTTCAAGAAACCTTTTATTATTTTGCATTTGAGTAATTGAGCCTTAATTTGTATGTTGCAAAGATCTGCATTTTTAAATGATTCTGTGATGCTTAAATGATTTAAAGGTTTGCTAATCCATCACTCTTCAACTGAAAGAACATCCCACCCACACCTGAGAGGAGGCACTGACCTCTCATCTTAAATCCCCACCCTCTGCGTTTGCATCAGTTAGCGCACCGTGCATATGCCGGCTGTTGTTTAGCTTGCTTAAATTTCTTTACTTTAGAGTAGGAGAAACCCGCTTCTACAGTTAATTTCTCCCCCAAAACTGCAAATTTTAGAGCTGCTTTAATTGCACACTCAGGTACAAAGAAATTAATTAGGAAAGGCCACACGTTTGAAGAGGCGAAAACTTCCACAGGTGAGCACTTTCCATTTCAGGATGTTTAAGAATATCATCAATAATAATAATATGTCTTTTTTATAAGAACATTTTTGGAAGGGTCAAACTAGCAGGTAATATGTTAGGGAGAGCAATTCAACCTTTAATTCTTTTCATTTTCCTTAGGGTGGTCAAAATTCAATTTGTTCTAGTGTAAATGATTATGTTTTGAACAAATGATATTCTTTATATTCTAGAGGAATTTTGGGTTTAGATATAATCTAAATATAGTTATAAAAAGGATTTGCTGTAGACAGTGTTGTAATTAATGTGACCCCATTTTGAACATACCTGAGTGTGATGATTCGTGCTCAGCTGTATTCCTCCTACTCCTGGTTGGATGTCTCGATGTAGGTCATGCCAGGATACTGGCACGGTGCTTCCACTGAAAGTCATCAGTCCTCAAAGTCTTGAAATAAACTGAAATATGTAAACTGTTATATTTAAAGATTAATGACTTCACGTCTTAAGATAGGAACTAATGTCAACCAGTGCATTGTAGCGATGTGACAGTTTCTTAAAGCGATGCAGCACTGCTTGCCTTGGGCCATGTGTGCATCAGTAAAGATATGATGCTCCAGTGCGATCGACTCCCACAACAACTTGAGACAAAGCTGCAAGAACATGAAGTTCAAAAGAATAGCCCGAAGTGTTTGACAGTTAATCCCAAGTAAATTAACTTGATGGATTTCAAATGAGACAGTTACTTTTTCTGTACTTCATGTCAGGGAAAGTAACTACCAGGGGCGACTGGCCAGCACAAGCCTCTGATGTGCCTTCCTCCCTTTTTAAGAGGATTGTTTTCACATTTTCCATAAAATAAAAAAAAGTAAATAAAAAAAAATAAATAAAAAAGATGTTGGTGGGAAGGAAAAGGCTGTATTTTTGATTCTAAATAGATTTACTGAAGTAAACTCATCGTTGAGAAAGAATAATGCCGTTTTCATCCTCACACATTCAAACTACATGCAACTCAGGATTTAGGATTCTAGCTGCTTAAACTGTATGTTTAAAAATCAAGAAATCAAAACAACAGTTATGCTGATTGAGTTATTAGGAAGATATCTGGGAGCAGGCACCCCAATAAATGGGACTGAAGCTATAAAATAAGTTTTAATGCATGTGAATCAAATTGGTAATAAAACAGTTTCATTGTCATTACAAATTTGCTCTTTACTCTTTTATCAGATTAGACAGGTTACAGTATTCTCTAAACTGTAAACAATGAATCCTTATCTTTATACAAGTAACCCAAATCTATAAAGTACCTTCAACATCTAAGTTAGAGGATCATACAGACAGCCTGATGCCTTTAATGTTTCTGTTTTGTTTCTTAGACTTCCCCATCATTTTAATGATTGTTGCTGCAAACAACCAACTTCATCACTATTTACTTTAAATATGACGTAACTACAGGGGTTTTTATTTACGTATGTGTAAAGTAACATGTTTGTCGAGCAGAAAATGTGACTAAATGCAGAAACTTTACTCCTTAGCATGTGAACAGCTGCCATTGTATAAAGAATATTAGTTATAATAAATTTTATTTTTAACAAGTTTAAAAAAATACTCTATAACTTCTCAAACCTCAAAAAGTAATTTCTTTGGCTGGCAAAAATAACTTGAAATTGCAACAGGTCTGGTATATCTATTCAAGTGTAAATTGTTTCTATTAAAGAAAAATCCATAAATAGATTACCAGGGAAGCAAAGTATACATCTTTTCACTTTAACACCTCTTTTCAACACATTAACACATTTCTCGTGGTATAAGTCTGCTATTTCTGGCTGTTAAATTAATCTGTGCTTATTATATTACATGGATGCAAAAAAGTGTAACTTGAGAGTCTCAGGATGCATTGGCTGTTTACATTCACTGTTGAATATGTGTCACATGGAGAGGACAAATTAAATGAGTAAGATAAGTCCAAAGAAGTAATGAAAAAAAGAAAAATATTACTCCTTGATATTTTTCTATGTAATGTCTAATCTTTACAAAATAATGCGAGTAAACTTTCTTTGCTTGAATAATGCAAGTGTATGTAAATTACTCTTCCCCTAGGAATTAAAAATGTGAAAAAGAATTAAGTGCCTCCAGTTAAGCTGCATTACACATTTGTTTGAATTTACAGAGATGTAAACCAATATTAGTATTTTTTGCTAACTCCTGGTAAAACACAAAGCCAGAAAACTTCTCATAATCAGCAATTTGACTATAATGGGGTAAAAAAAACATACAATTTCTGCACTTTCTGGACTCTAAAATGATTGCATGTCCACATCTGATTTTTTCAAAAACTTTGCATGATGTAAAACTGCCATACACGACCAAAAATTGTTAAATGCCAAAAAATTGAAAGCTCAAGATTAGTTACTTGGTTTTACGAAATGTTATTTTGTTACCTTTAATGATATGTTAAAGTTGTAGGAAGAGTAATAATACGCTCAATGTAAAAGCAGGTAAAAAGTCAGAGCCAGCATTGTTCAATGACTTCTTACTTTTCAATTTTGCTGTCTGTTACATGTTAGGCATAAAAAAAAGAATAATTATAAAATAAAAACAAAACAAAAAAACAATTAGCTTTGAATAGAAATTAAAATATGGTTAAAGTTACTATTAAAAGAAATGTGGTAGGCACAGTTAAGAAACACATGGAAACAGCTTTACATCACTTTGTATTAACACTGTTTTAAACAAATTAATCACAGTTTTATTTGTTGACTGTAACTGTGCCACAATTTGAACAAATTATAGCAGTCTCGCACTGTGAACACACGCAGGGTACCATGGAAACGTTTGGACATGCTTTCCTATTCAATCCAGTGGGAAAATGGGTCCAAACTTTTGACTAGTAGTGTACATTCAACACATTTTCTTGTGAGGCGGAGCTGATTTACCTTTAACTCATCATCATCCGTGTGAGAAGGCACAAGAGGACTTAAATGACTGAGTAGAAAATTGCATTTCCTTCTTTGCTTCATTCTCAAGTGGAGGCATGATGGCAGAGCAAGTTAAGAGCTGCTTATCCAATTTAGATTTTATTTTTTGTACATCTGCATAAGTAAGAGCATTTAACTGCCATAATCAGAAGCTGGAGCTGAGCTCTGGCTTTAAAATCCCCCTCTTATGAGACAGACATCATTAAAACCATTGCAGAAACATGATCATCAGCGGTGCATCATGATTTCGGTCTAAGATTATGCAAAGTATGGTGGATTGTTTTTAGTGATGACACTCAATGGGCGTACTGTTTTTTTCATGAATATTTCATTTTTCCTAAAAGTGATTTAGAATTTTTTTTTTCCATGCATTTAAAACAGTAGCAAATAAAGGCAGACTTGATATCACAGATGTTTCGCTGTTTATTTTGTTGTATCTAAGCAGGAGTTGAATGTAAGTGATTGATTGACTCTTTGGAAGTCTGATCATCTCTATAAAGTTGTGCTTTGTTGATTTGTCTTCAGCAGTTAAAGTTTTGTATGTGTGATGATGTCAGGCCTAATTTGTAAATCACCACAGTGAAATTTGATTCTTGTCTTGTGTCCAAACACATGACCGTTGCCTTTGTATACAAGTTCACATACAGATCCCCTTGGCCTAACAAAAAGAAGCTTATGTCAATCATTCCAAGATACTCTGACAAACCTCAATCCAGTCAATCACAAACCCAAATATATCTCTTATTTATATATACAGAATACTTCATAAAAATGATATAACTAAAACTTTGACACATTCTTTTTGTACCAACTGTTTAAACATGAAAATAGGAATATGCTAATCTTGCCCCACCCACATCCCCATTTGCCTGCAGATATATGGCCTGCTCTGTCTCGTTTGGGGTTAAAAAAGAAAAAAGAAAATAAGAAAAAAAGAAACTGAATTGTTTCAGGTTCCATTCAAGTGTAAATATTAGAATGGTAACATTAACTTTCTATCATGTTTAACAAGTGTAGAAATGTAACCTTAATGGATAATATGAGCTTTTGGCTTAATAATGTCATTAGCTGGCAACCTGATGTTAATGTTCAGGTTAAAAGTTTGCTAAAGTTTGTTGTAAGCTGGGATGCTTGGTAGCAAATACTGTAAATAACAAGCAACTAAAACTGATCAGTGCCGCCAGCTTGAAAACACTGAATTGACACTTACTGGCTTTACAGATTATTTGATTTGATGGTTATACCTGTGTGCACTTGTGATATAGCCTGGATAAATGGTGGGTGGGACAGTGTGAGTTTTCAAAATAATTAGCTCAGTGTCAACACCAGAGCTAAAATTTGAGAAGCAACTACCCGACAAATTGACTCTGGTGTTTTTATGAGACACTATGATATCTCGAAATAGTTTAAATCCACCTTTGTTATAGTTTAATATCTTGAGGTAAGACACAAGGCTTACAGAATCTTATTTTATGTTATCACAAAGATATCCGGACCGCCATCTTTTCAACAAAAAACACATCATGTAGCTACTTAGCTTAACCTAACTCATCCAAACTACCTTGCACTTACTTCATGCAGCTTGCCCGAGCGTCTCATTTAATTAGTTCTTTGTGGTAAATGCAAAACTTTTGCATGGGCCACATCTTCTTCTTGTAATCTTTTACATGGAACATAAAGATTTTCCAACCTTGTCTTTCTCAGGCTGCAAGCTGTGCTCTGCAGAGCTGAATCAGAAATCTGCAGTGTCATAGCTGATCAATTTTTTTTTTTCATATCTTGCAACAAGATTTTTTTTTCCCTTTCTGAAACCTTTTTTATACTAACATTTAGGGTGACCTTTTTTTATTATTGTGACATAAATTTATTGTGCTTGAGAGGAAAATGTCTGTAAACTTTGGGGTGATAGAAGGTGAAAGCTGTCACAGACAATGTCACAATGAAATATCAATCAGCATTTATTTACTTAAAAAAATAACAAAAATAATCCTTTCTTTTCATAACTCCAGCATCAATGTGATGAGATTTTTCTCTTAGTTCTAAGAAATCTCTGCATATTTCCCAGCTGCAGACTTCTCTGAGTGTGCCTGATCCATCTTGGTGTGTATGTGTGCTGGAATTAGGATGGCTCAGAACAGATTAGTTAATTATAGACACCTGCTGTCTAAGCATGGCCTTGTGTTGTCAGGTGTTGCAGCATGAGGTTGGCTGGTGGCAGAAGGGAGAAAAGGCGGAGCAACTGTGGAGCTGTGTGGACAAATGCTTTGCCATGTGCTCTTAGCTTTGCTCTTTACTCCCTGTCCATGCTCAGGGAACAACCTGATAATTGGGGTCTTTACACAATCTTATGTGTAACCTGTGGAACAGACTTAGACTTAATAGATAAGTCAACTACTACATAAGCCTGTTTTTATGGCACTTTAGAGGTCTATCATTTGGACAGTTGGGAATTGAGAAAACAACAACAACCAGAATAGAAAAAAATGCTGGAAAGACTTACATTTTTGTGTCTATCATATTTAAAAAAAGTCAATAATGGCCGCAGAAGAAAAACTAAATTAATGCTGCTTTATTTACTCCATGTACTTCATGTTAAATGGTTAAGTCACTGATTAAAACAGAATATGGTCACTTGCAACCACTGAGTCAGTCACTGATAATGCTGGACTGAACACATGTGTCTCTGATAATAACTTAAGCATTAAGGTCATTGTTACTGCATGTGTTGCTGCATTACACAAAGATTTGTTTTGCTGATTTTCATATGATGGCCACATTAGAAGCATTTCAGTTTCTTTTGCTTTATATTTTTATATATATATATATATATATATATATATATATATATAAATTAATAAA
>JBAMHW010000001.1:7116336-7129360 GCA_037177495.1 Rhadinocentrus ornatus
TATATATATATATATAAATTAATAAAAAAAAGTTTAATTTACCTTCAGCCAAGTATTAGTTCATTAGTTCATTCATCCATAAAGAAGATCTAACAGAAAACACTTGGGGGCCAAAATCTCTATCACTTGGAGAACAGAAAGCCTATTTAAATACAAGCATTAATTCAGATCTGGTTAAATATTTTAGAATGAAATCGACTGAAAAGCTTAGATTATATTTCAATTTTGCTCAGATAATAATTATTATATTAATTGAGCTCTGCTTGAAGCCTTTTGTTGCCTAACCTGGAAGATAATGCCGACTGGAAACTGAATAATTCAAAATCTAAAATTTAATACTTTTAATGTTGTATGCCAACATTACATATTCCAAACAAATTAGTCTGGAAAAAAATGATAACTTTTGCAAAAATCTCATTTTTGCAGATGTAGTTTCAGTCCCACGTGAGGATAAAATGGTCATATTAGATTGGATATTTTTACATAAAAAATGCTAAAAATGAATAACCTTGTGAGGCTACAATATATTTAAGAAAACAAACTGTGAAGATGTTTATTTTCTTTAGAGTTTGACATAAATCGGCTTTTCTCTGAATGAACGTGACTGTAAATGTTGGAAACTAGTCAGTGGAGGCCATGTGCAACACACACGCATGTGGTACAAGAGTGGTAACAAGTGAATTATTAGCTTCTGCTATTGATAAAATCCAATGTAACTGTAAATGAACGTCCTTTAAAAGAACAGACAGCTTTGTAAAAAGGTTTTATATAATTTGACTTTTGCAACATTTTTCTTCTTTTTGGGGGGTTTTAGATTATGGTCCTTATTATTATGATTATGTTACAGTTTTTAGCTTAGGTGCTTCTGTACAAATGGTACACTTGAAATTTAACACTTAAGACCATATTTGCTACCATGATGAATTAGGACTATTTAAGTCAATAGAAAGGAGAAACAAACAGAACAAAATGAGAAACAAAAACGTTTAAAGTACCAACAAGGATTTTCACTGCTAATCTTAGCAAGTTGACTCCACCCTTCCTGTCTGGGAAGCTTCTGTCAGACCTCAGGGTTCATTAGTTTACCTCTACACACCTCCCTGCAGCTGAGTGAACAGACATCTGAGATTGTGGATATACATCACATGCTCAAGAGGAATTCATCTGCAGGTTTTTAAAGAACAGAGAAGACTAAAGTGTTTTTGATGGGTTTGACTGGATTTACTGCTGTACAGCCATGACTTGGTTAACTTTTTCACTGGCGCCCTTGGCTGTGTAGTATCTCTCCACAAGTGCAGTTTCATCCTCGAATAATATTTTAAAGAGCTGGTAAGTATTTATTAGTGCATGAAGACATGTGGTCGTAGTCTACAAAACACTGGCAACAAGCGCCTTAAGAAGAATGTTGGCACTTCTTGTGCAGCTTTCCTCATGCACACTTGCATCATCTATGATGCAATGAGTGCTGTTGCCTGTTATTTGCAGATATAAATCCTTCAAGGGTGTACTTCTGTCAATTTTTCATCCATTGTACAATACATTTGATGTGACACCGTAAAATTCCTCATTACTTTTTAAACATAGAGCATACCTGTGCTCTTCGGCCCTTTGAGCCTGAAAAAATGTACCTTTCATCGAAAGGTCTTGATAGAGTAAGTTGTGTTATTTTATTGGTAATAGCATTTACTGTTTACCAAATCCCAGCACATTTTTAAATGCTGTAAAATAATGCATTCTTGTAAAGAGTTTTGATCTTTAATGATGCTTCCCATTTGTTTTAGTCATCACCTGTAGAAAAACTAGTTATTTGGTTAGAAAGTGAAATTAACAATGTCCCGAGTTCACCTTTCAAGCAGGTGGTGGTGGCACCTTGACTTTTCCTAGGAAGCCCTTTTTCTGTTACATAACTCAATCACTTGGAAGGGATAATTTTATCCTCTTTAAATGGCTTAAGTCTCATTAATGTCAAAGCACGGTGTGTCAGGCAGGCTTGATTGACTTGGCAGTGGTCCTGTCCTCACCTTACATGTTTGCTTTTCCTTTTTATTCTTACTAAAGCAAATCCAAATGCTAAATTATCAAGTACTTTATTAACTAAATACAGAATAGTTCAATATGTTTCTAAACTGTGCAGAAGCTTAATTAAAGTGATGTTTCTCCAATCAAATGTGCAATGTTGTCTGCAGGAAACATTTTCAATGTAGTAAAGCTTTCTTTTAATCTGCAAACTTTTGCTTGAAGAAATTTGTATTCTGCAGTTTCTGTAGCTAAAGCTGATGTTTCAGGTGTTTAAGTCATCAAGGCTAAGGTTGTCCAAATGACCAC
This sequence comes from Rhadinocentrus ornatus, assembly GCA_037177495.1. NCBI lineage: Eukaryota > Metazoa > Chordata > Actinopteri > Atheriniformes > Melanotaeniidae > Rhadinocentrus > Rhadinocentrus ornatus. The sequence goes on from JBAMHW010000001.1 coordinate 7,118,662, forward strand.
AGGGATTCGCTCTTACATAACCATGTGCGTCTGTCTTCTACAAGGGATTTACAAGCCTCTCAGGGGAAGGTTTGATCTTTAGTTAAAGAGGCTTTAAGTCAGACCACAACAAACCTAATGTTCTTGTTGCTTCAGAGTCATGATCAGGTGGCAGATAAAGAACTGCATAGTAGGATGGATTAGTTTGTGAACTGCGATTAAAACCCAGAATCTCTAAGCAACATGATTACTTAGCTTTGGGGAAATTCTCCATATACCAGTTAGAAAGAAAAAGGCTCCAAACAAATAAAATAACACATCAAAAAGTGATTGTAAAAAATATTAAGCAGTCAGCTGTTTTCATAGATGCAAAATTCAGTGTTCTGTGATTCAACACAGAATATCTCATATTCATGATATTAATTATCATGTTAACACAAACAGAACCAGAGGCAAGGACGTGAGTAAAAGCCAGTGCTCTATTTACTCAAATTTAGTAAATGAAACAAGGAATTATCTCTGCAAAAAGCAGATTCTAAACAGGCTCTTTTTTTCAGTTTGTGGTAAACATTAGGAAACATCAGCTGTAACAATATGACTTCCTTAAACCTTTTACAATATAAAATTAACAGAATTTAATCATGTGGACATATCTTCATTAACTGCTTAATGATACAACTGGAACACAGTTTTGGCTTGATGTAAGCTAGAGGCTCTATCTCTTCTTCTTTCTTAAAAATCCATATTGAGTCTAAGGAGTATAGGTGCGTTTCTTGACAAGATGTAAGAAGTTCAGTGGAGCTTAAAGTACAATGACTTAAGCATTGTTCCTCACCAGCTCAAAAAAAGCTTCTTTTTTTTTTTTTGCAAGAGCTGAGAGTACAGCTGCTGGGAATCAAACCATTTCCTCTATTACCTGATTATTTTTATTTTATTTTTTTTTCTTATAAGTGTGTGACAACTGTTTTAGTGTAAGGTGGCCCCTGATTGTTTGTCCACAAGTTCCAAATAAGAAAAACAAAAAACAAAATTGCTAAACATGTTTCAAAGCTGTTTATTATATAATAAATGGTAATGTCACTTATCAGTACTAAGCTCTCCTTTTTGTGTGTCTTTCAGTGCCAACAAAATGCAGAAGCAAGTGCAGGTCAGGATGGGTGAAAACCACCTGGAGCCAATCGTGGAGACCCCCGATTATCCATGTAGTTATCTCTGTGACAAGATAATGAAGAACATGGTTCTCACTCTCACAATCCTCGGTAAGTTTAAACACCCTCCAAGCACGGGCAATCCATTCATCTTCTATTCTCATATAGTCTGTTCATGCTGCATTTCAAACGCTACATCAGTTCGAAATTAGCAGTGGCTCAGCAGGAAGGCGGACAGGAGCAGATGCTAAGATAAAAAACCACCAGTGGAGAGTAAAAGTTCCGAACTGACTTCAAAGTCTGCACAGGAAGTCAGAAGAACACTTTCATTCTGTTAGATATGATCCCGAGTTGATAAAACTTTTTCATTCAGCTTGTTTTTATCTTTATATTCTTCTGCATGACAGGGAGGCTATAAAAATTGAACACTAAGCAATCTAATTATTGTCGGAGCATTTGACTTAACTTACTTGTTTTGTGTAAAAAATTATTCAGTCCTTAAGGTGAGCCATTATTTTAGCTTATTACAATGACTTACTTGAACGGGTCCTTGTCAAACCAAGGAAATTCAAAGCATGAAATAATGGTCATAAACAAAGATATATATATAAATATATATATATATAAATTTGGAAAAGAGAATATCCGAGGAGAGCCTTGTGTTCCCATCATGTCTTGCATGTGCAAACAGTGGACTTAGTAACTGTTGCTTCATGTCTTTGGGCTGTGAGAGAAACCTGGACAATCAGAGGAAAATCCTCCCACACATTATTTTAAAAACACAGTCTTAACTGAGAGTAACCTCTGAGCTGCTGTGCTTATGCTGCATCATGCTAAAACGTTTTACAGTATTCCACTTAAATATCGAAAAGCTCACACCTCTCTCTCTTTGGTGTTGAAATAGCACACTTTCAAAAGAAAGGGAGGAGTGTGACCATCTTGATCACGTAACATTCAAATCACTTTAAACTGCATAAAGTAAAAAGAGCTTCAATATTTGCCATAAAAGGAAAATAAAAACTGTTCTGTTTTATGTGCTGCACCTTTTTGTTTTTTGTTTTCTAATTAACATCAACTGACAACTTGCACTACTTTGTTAAAGTGATTAATTTAATATATTTTAAAATGTATTTAATTAGTCCCACATACAGAGCTGCCAGAATATTTACAGATACTTTATGTTTTATGGCTTTGTGTTTTGATTTGTGATTTCTTAATTTGACAGGTGTGTTTCTCGGTTCAATTGCCGGAATGCTTCTTCGTCACATATCACCTCTCCCTCCTGATGTTATAATGATCATTGCCTTCCCTGGAGAGATCCTTATGCGGATGCTGAAGATGCTTATTTTGCCTCTTGTTGTTTCCAGTCTGGTTACAGGTGGGTGAGATAAAGTCACTACAGCAAACAATGCTCTGCTGAAATTGCTAACAGCTGTCCCAGAATCAGGTTGCAAGGAACACGTTGCTACCTGGGAGTTGAGAGTGGGCGTAATTTTATTTTGGCAAACTAAAAAGTTCTGATATGAGCATAGTTTGTTGTGAACTTCACAAAATGAAACTTGGCTGTAAAGTCAGAAAAGTTGCGTTACATATTGTTGTTGCTAAACATTCATGTTCAGCACATCAACACATGACCTTCTTTTATGGATTATATCTGTGCAGATTACTGCAGGTCTGTTTTTGAAGAAAAATTGTACTTATTTTACAAATGCAACAAGATTTACATCTAAACTATTATATTTCTTGTCATGTCCTTACATGACTTTGTTTATTATGCTTTATTTTGAAATCTCTTTAAAAACAAGTTGAAAACCCATTTTGGAAAACTTGTATTTATTCAGCTTTTGTTGTGTTTAATTTCTTCGGGTTTCTTGTTGCACTTTGTGAATCACTTAGTTATTTTAATCTTGATAGGTGATATATAAATAAAATTCACTTACTTATTTAAAATGTTCTTAAAAAAAGCACATATACAAATCTAATTCTAATTAATAAATCTTTACTGGAAGTCTCAAACATTTTTAACTGCCACGTCTGAATTTTATGAATGAATATAACAGCATTATTACCAGAATTACAATGATAATCACTTGCACATGGCAGTTTAGAGTGCATATATAGTAAATATTGTCTAGTCTAAGTCTAGTTATTTTGCCCATACGTGTATCCAGCCCTTGAGATTGCACAGAACACCTTCGCAAAACTCCTTGAAATGATGTTTCTCAACTTTCTGTAATCAGTTTTATTTGTTATTACTACAACATTATTGATCTAATGTTTGTCTATTTCTTGCTATTTGTTTCCAAAGTAAAATCTTTACTTATCTTACTATCTTTTTTAAACCAGAATTTGTTTTTCCATGTTTACTATATTATTATTAACTAGCAAAAATGTACCAAATTTATTAATCAATGACTAATAGACAGTTTGGGGAAATATATCGATGATTTAATTGATTGTACCTTAAATTATATTGTGCCTGCAGGACTTGCTGGTTTGGATGCCAAATCCAGCGGCCGTCTGGGCACCCGGGCTATGGTGTACTACATGTCTACAACGGTAATTGCAGCAGTCCTGGGAGTGATCTTGGTGCTGCTCATCCATCCGGGAAATCCCAAACTGAGGGCCAATCTTGGGCAGGGAAAGAAGAACGACGAGGTGTCCAGCGTGGATGCTTTCTTTGATCTTATCAGAAATCTTTTCCCAGAGAACCTTGTGCAGGCCTGCTTCCAGCAGGTAGGAATTCACCCACTGCACGTTGTTTTGTTTTTCAAACGCAAGTAGCGGCAACATTTTATTTATTTATTTTTTTTCCATTGTTTTGTCTCTTGTCCAGATCCAGACAGTCACCACCAAAGTACCGGTGCCCACTAACAGGACTAAAGCACCTCCACAGTTCACAATCAAGAGGTCACTTCAGTTCAAGAGTGGAATGAACGTCTTGGGTAGGTGAAAAGATTGAAAACTCTGAAACTTTTAAATAAGTTGGTGCTGCTGGAGAAAAAAAAAAGTTCTTTTTAGTTTCTTTTGTTATATATAAATAAACCTGGGACTGGTCAAAGTTGACTGGGAGTTTTTGTAAATGATGTTCAATTATTGGTTTGTTGCATTTGGCCTTGCAAATGGACTTCCTGCTAGACGGGTATATTAATGATTGGATATAATGTCAGCTGTTCAAACTTGCATGAAGACACTTGTTTATGATGTAAATGCAAATGGGCATACACATAAGACTGTCTGGTTTGTTGAAATATGTCAGAAAATTACCATAAAGGATTTAGTTAAATCCTCCATTCATACAAAATGAGTGTTATTGTATTCTGTGTTGAACAGGTTTGATTGGATTCTTTGTTGCTTTTGGAGTCATTATGGGGAAAATGGGAGAGAAGGCCAAGCTAATGTTGGAGTTTTTCAATGTCTTGAATGAGATTGTTATGAAACTTGTCGGCGCAATTATGTGGTAAGTGCTGTTCTCTGCCATCATTATTATTGTGGATACTGCATAAACATTTGCTTTAAAAAAACATCTAACAATAATAGCACATTATATTTATCTTCAGGTACTCTCCTATTGGTATTGCCTGTCTCATCTGTGGAAAGATCATCTCCATTGCTGATTTGGAGATGGTTGCAAGGCAGCTGGGGATGTACATGGTGACTGTAATAGTGGGTCTCATCATCCACGGAGGCATTTTCCTTCCACTAATATATTTTGTGATAGTAAAAGAGAACCCCTTCACATTTTTCATGGGAATATTCCAAGCCTGGGTTACAGCACTTGGAACGGCATCCAGGTAGGATAGACTTGTGCTTTTATTTTTATTTATTTATTTTTTTAAAGGAACATTGCTTGATTAAAACCTCTCTTAGAAAACAAAACATAAGCATTTCTAACTTCATTTTGTTTTTTATATTCTTTGTAATTTCTGAGAAGTCTAAACTGTTAAAATGATAGTAATCATAAAGTAGACAAGGAAAAGTGTCTGACCTTGCCTTCAGCTGGGATACATTCCCTCTATGTTTTATTAATGGGATATGGTACATCCTTTTATCTTGGAGTTATTCGTTTCTCCGGGTATTTTTTTTGTGTGTCACATTGTGTGCAAAGTTTACAACCTGAGTCTCAGTGCTTGTTTTTTGTGACTGTCTTTAAAAAGCATTTCTTCATCTTTTTATTTACCACAGTGCTGGTACCTTGCCTGTCACATTCCGATGCTTGGAGGAAAACCTCGGCATCGACAAGAGAGTCACACGCTTTGTCCTCCCGGTGGGTGCCACTATCAACATGGACGGCACAGCACTTTATGAAGCTGTGGCTGCCATCTTCATCGCTCAGATGAATGGGATCGAGCTTGATTGGGGTCAAATAATTACTGTGAGGTAAGAATTCTGCTGAAGAAAGTTGCCATAACACGTGATACTGAATTGGGTTTAAATGCTTCCTCCTGCACTTGTTTTGTTAAGTTGATGTGTGCTGAAAATGTCATTTGTCTCCTGGTTAGTATGACAGCCACCTTGGCCAGTGTTGGAGCTGCCAGCATCCCCAGTGCTGGACTTGTGACCATGCTCCTGATCCTCACAGCAGTGGGGCTGCCCACTCAGGACATCAGCCTCCTGGTTGCTGTCGACTGGTTGCTGTAAGTTACACATCAACACTATCATCACAGTAAAATCATAACGACACATCCCAACACAATAAAATGGCTTCACTTTGTTTTCTTATCTTAGAGTTGGCTTTATCACAACAAATCGACTCTGACATCGCTGATCTAGATTTAGGCTACAGATCCAAAAAGGGTGTATAAAACTTTTATAATTGTTGTGTTGTGATCATGATAAATTTTCTAAATAAATGTAATGTTGCTTATCATTAGAATACTGGATTACATACGCTATGCATGTTGATTCAGGGCATATGTCAAAGTGAATACAAAAAGATTTTAGGAAACTTTTTTTCATTAGGGGTGCAGAGGTCTCAGAAACTCATGCATCAAGTATGATTTATTTGGCATTATAAGGCACATCAAACAAATAAACTGAATAAAGCATGTTGGTTCAGAATCATTACAGGGAATATAAATCTATCATGTTAGTTATTTTTATGTTCTGTGCCTGCAGGCATATGCAGCATTGAACTCATAATATAGCTGATTTTGTCTCATGTAGTGATGATTGTGTTTGAGAAAATGTTTATGAAATAGTTTAATAAATGCTAACAGGCAAGCTTTCCAAGTTATACCTAAATTTTATTCAAAACAGACCACACCAATAATTGGAATTCACAATTCAAAAAAACTTTATTAAAAAACAAAAAAAAAATTGAACGAGAACCACAGCTACGGATTGGCAAAGTGACCAATTATTATTATGCCCATCACAATAAATCACAGAAGAGTAGTTCTTCTGTGAAGTTCTTCTTTCAGGTGGAAAACATTTCATTATATCTTTTGTGTTTTTCTGGAACATGTAGGGATCGTTTCCGAACTTCGGTAAACGTGGTTGGCGACTCCTACGGAGCAGGTATTGTGTACCACCTTTCCAAAGATGAGCTCGACAGCTTTGACGCCCAGCAGACCCGGATGGATGAGTTTGAGATGACAAAGACACAATCCTTCTTCGAAAACAACACCAACCAGACTGTATATGCTAACCACAACTCAATCCTGATAGACGACTGCAAGGTACATTTTACTTTAACGGACATAGAGACTTGTATGTAGACAACCCCTCCCAGTTCTGTGTATGTCTCTCTTTTTGCGTCTGTGCTTATTTTCTGTGATTGGTGTATATGTGTCTTCATACATATTATATCTCATATTTTCATTCATGAAAATATTTATAAAAGTGGTGAAAAAGATAAATAAATATGCCCATATTTATTTATTTATTCAGCCATATGTCATATGAAGAAGCAGTTTTTGTGATACCAGGGAAAACGAAAGGCAAAGTCTGTTGTTTTTATACAGTATTATTCTTGGTTTGAATAATTTTCAAAAAGTCATGGAATTCTGTCTTTTTTTTTGTGCATGGTTATATTTTATTTGTATTTTGTTTTATGTCCTGATTTATTGTTTTTCTTTGGTACAATTAATTGTAATTAATTGGACATGTATTTATGGCAGCCCTAACCAAATTACAGTTTTTAATCATTGGACATGTTGTCATTTGTAGCCAGTGGTATTCATAAAGACTGCTGATTCACAATATGTCATCTAAAGTGATGCATTATATTCTTGAAATGCCTGTCTCAGATCCTTTCCTGTAGCTTGTTTTTTATTACAACAAGTTAATTTTTGTTGATTTCACTGCCTGTTTAATGATGAGTATAAGTATTGTAATTCGGTTGGGGAGAGAATCCATAAAATGCATGGCCAACTCTTGAGAACTATAATCAATCAAATGCAATGGCATGTATACACAATTACTGTATCATTCTGTCAGTGTATGTGTATGTTTCTCTGTGTTTGGAGATTCACAAACCAATCTCAACCCCAAGGTCAATGGCCTGTATTTGACGAAGCAATGGTTTCTCTGCTCCCAACCACTAATGGTTTTTAAATAATGGTGCCTTGGCCCAAATAGTTAGATGTTCTTAATAACTGCTTACAGGTCACCATGGGCAAAAATGGCAACACCCCAGAGTTCTCACTTGTTGAGGAGGAACCATGGAAATTTGGGTAAAGCAGATTCAGATGTCACTGCACCTTACCCAGAGTTTCACCAGCTTTAACTTTCTGCGGACACAACTAAAAAAAAAAACTAAAAAAAAAAAAATTCTTGCTTAAATGAGGACATACAAAGCGGAGAAAGCCAGCACTAAAGAGTAACTGTACTGCAACGGCAAACTGTTGGCCATTCTGACAAAAATTCAGTTACCCAATCTGGGTAGCCACTGGAGCAAATCTTGTTTAGCACTATTAGATTTTATATCTGCACTAACTACACCCAAGCTGTAATGCACTTGTGCATTTCATGCCCCTGTGCAAAACAATCCATCAGTCAGCTGACAGCATTCAGGGCCTTACTTGTGGCTGCTGCATGCTTCCTATTGTGTCTACAAAAACATTCTTCATTCTGAAACAACTCTTTTTCTTTCTTTTTTTATGCATTGAAGCACTTTCTGTGTAGCTTGAGGGGCAGAGAGATGATAATGTTGGTAAGATGGTCTTGCCAGCTAAACAAGAAGCAAGGACTAAGAGTGAAATAACACAAAAGCTGGTGTAATCTGTTTTCATTACTTAGTGGTTGTCTTTATAAATGCTCTAAATGTGATTTCTGAAACACTCTAAATTCTAAATCAGAGGTTCAATGTACTGCAAACTATTTAACACACCTGTGGCATTACAGGTGAAGTGCCGGACATTTAAGCTTTGCGTTTCTTTTGACTTTTTGATTTATGGGATTACACCCTGATGTCACATGGTCAAGCCTAATAAGGAAAGCTTAGGATTTAAGAGGAAAGTGAGTGGCTTCTAAAAGTTGCAACAAACAGTACAGAATGTGTTGCAGAGAGTAAAGCTTCAAATCGAGCGCACGAAAGGTGCCCTCTCAGTTACTGTACTTATATAATTCTTTATTAATCTATTTATTTTTGTATGTATGCTCTTTGTGAGTGAAACACTGAGTTTCTGTTTGCCTGTGTTCTGAAAATTGTGTGTGATCTTTATGTGCTCCTGTGAGAAAGAGAGGAAGATTAATGAAAAAAACAAAAAACAAAATGCTGGCTGTTCAGTGAGAGGGAAAAAAAGATTGTATCCCAAACTCTCAGCAGGCTAATGCATTCTTCTGTGTTTTACTTCAAACTGTTTATTTCTTTGCTATATGACAACCTTGCCTTGAAGATGTCACCTGCAGAGTGCAGTCACCATGACGACTAAAACATTTGTGGACAAATGTTAGGAAATTTCAGTAGGATGTTAAGGCTCAAATTTTAAACAGAGAAAACGAAGCAGCCCCACCTTCTAACTTCACCACACCCTAAATGAGGATGGCTGGGCCTTCCTCACAACACATTTAGATTTTTTTTTTGTTTTTGCACAGCAGATTAGCATATAAATAACAAGCTTCTCATCTACTGTTAATTAGTTCTGGTCATGTCTGTTTAGCAAGTGCACAATGAATTCTGCCTCCAGCACTCGCATAAATCTGACGCCGCAACAACAAGGTCACTGGATGTTGTTTTTACATGTTTGAGTTTCATATATAAACTCTTTCTGAACTTAGGTGGAAACTGGATTGTTTTATTTCTCTTTCAGATAAGCAACAGCTTATATTCATGTTTAAAGTGCCTGCTTGCACTTTGTGTAAATACTCTCTTTAGATAAAACTGTACAAATCAAATGTATAGATTTGACATTTTTGTCATTATAATTGTTTTTACAATGTTAAATGTTTCTATAAAGACTTTACAAACACACACACACACACACACACACACACACACACACATATATATATATATATATAGTACTCAAGAATGTTAGTGTAATGGTTTTTTTTATTTATTTTTTTTTCTATTATGGCCCAGTAGGTGTTGCAATAGAGAGATGAATTTAGTGACATTTGAATGAAAAATACATGAGTTTTTTTTTGTTTGTTTTTTTACTTGTTTTCTGGTGATTTGGTGAGAACAAATCACAAAACTTCAGTTTTATCTATCTTTAAAGTTAATCTTGTGACCAACCCTTTGCAGATATGGTAACTTACAGGTTTGGAGCCCATGAAGGTGATTTATCATTGGTGAGAATTTTGGTGTTGGCAGCTACTGTATGGCCACACAGGACAACTTGACAAGCCCTTTAGCTTTTGGCTTTGCCACCTCAGAGTCAGCCCCTTTATATGTTAATCAATTACACCACTTTTCCATCTGTTTCATGCGCTCTGATAGAAAATGTTTTTAGTAAACTGGCTTTGTTTAGTAAGTGTTTTCTATTAATATATGTACAATTTTAGTTAAAGCTTATGCTTAATTTTTATCTTTGGTTTTTGATTCTGTGCACATATCACTCTGACATATCTTTTTCTTGCATCTGACTTTCCTGTAAGGCAGAACTGTGTTGGCTCTCACTGATTAAATGCAAGTAGAATTGAAAAGACTTGTACTTAATAAATCATCACAAACAAAACTATTTGTCCAGAAAATGGACTCAAAGTGTGTCAATGTTTTAATACTTGTGTGTAAATATTAAAAGAAAAACAAATAAATGTTTATTGATGAGCTGCCATTGTGTTTATTTCTAGTAGAACGTGGGATGCAACGAAGCATATGAGTCCTCAATAAGTGGATTTTACAACATTTGAAGTACCATGTGGGTGTCGAGAGGAGATATTGAGTTAGCAGGCTTGGTTTCCATGAGAAGTCAGTGGGAAAAAACAAAAATAAAGCAAGTCAGCTTCAAAATAAGTTACATTTAAAAATAAGATTTTCACAAAGATATAACAATAAAATTATTTAAAAATACACTAAAAGTATACATTTTTTCTGGACTGAACATAAATTTTAATCAATAAGAAAAATTGACTTACATGAATCACAACTGGTGAGATACCTCTTCCTCTCTCTCTCTCTCTCT
>JBAMHW010000001.1:7136443-7147516 GCA_037177495.1 Rhadinocentrus ornatus
GGGCTCCTTCCCATCAAAATCCTGCATTGGTGCAGGTGGATCAATCAGGGACCTGCAAGGGCCCAGTTCTTGCTCTCTATATTCATCACTGTAGGTCTGATCGACCTCAGCTTTGGAGCAGGCGAGTTGACCACTGCGCTTCTGCCCTAGCAGCTTTATGTATAAAAAAATTATGATTTATTACAAAAAGTGACATCTTAAACATATCTCTGCAGAAATCTGGAGGTCTTGGAATCTAAATAAAAGACCTAAAGATCAAATGTGTAAGTCTCTCTTATATAGATTTTAAACAAAGAACATTCCTCAGTCCTGTCTTCGCCAATCATACATCAGACACAAGTTTACATATAGGATGTTTGTATGTGCTTCTCCAAATTTCATGTTTACATCTTTTGCTGGGAACTTCTCTAAGTTGCAGAGTACAGTCCTTTTTAGACAGACCCTTATAAGGAAACAATCTACTGTAAATGTGTCCACAATGCTATGTTTAGATACTCCTATAAGCCTATAAGCCTGTCCATACATGGAGTCTAAAGCAAATAGCAGTCTGCTTACAGCTGCAATGAATTACAGTCATAATCTATGTAATTTTAATTCTAATAATGAAATGCTGAAAATAAGACACTACAAAAGTTGTAGCAGGAACTCAACATAAACAGTAGCTGAAAAACCTCTTAACTTCTAGTTTTCTCCTTACCATATGTGACATCTCAACATTTTACATAATGGATTCCTATACTTGATATTTTTTAGACAAAAATATGAACATGGCCCCTCATATATAACTACTAAGATTAATGGAGAGATTTAAGGTAATGCATATAGCATTGCTGATGCTTAAGAGGAAGTTACTGGACAAAACACTGTCAAATTCTGTTCGAAATTCTGGGTAAGAACAGTAAGTGTAAGGCACATCAATAATTGCTCCACTTGTGTGTGCAACATGCCTTCTTCCAAAACCAGTTTCCGCATTGAATGAAACCTTGATTTGTTTAAGTATACAACAATGGACCCTGTGAAAATCGCAAAAATCTTTCCAGCTTGCGTTGGTCTGCATTCTTGATGTATCTCTGCAAGTAGTTGAAGGTTGACTGCTCTTTCTGTGACAGATGCACAGACTCGGTCGGAAGCATTTTAGCTACCTTTTTGTTAGTTGCTTTTTTGGACTCATTCTTATGAGGTAGATTCAACTCCACACCTTTTAGGCTGTCAGAAAAAACTATCTATTATGAATTTTGGTTACTGAAACACTGATTTATGGGCCATGATTTTTATCCCCTACTTTTGTGTTATGCTCAGATGGGACGCAATGTGAACCCAATAGTGAAAACAAATCATCTTTTTTATCGTCGTCAAATGTGCTATTAAGTGCTTTTTTAACAGTAATTTGCTCATTGTCAGACAAGTAGTTAGCGAAAGATGACATCAGGACTTCTTCATCTACTGATTCCAGACCAAAGATACAGGCCATGAAAAAGACTTTTGACAGTCTCACGGGAATCACTCTGTGGTTAGTAAGTCCCTTCGCCCAAATCCTTTCAAGGGCTTTCCAATGAGCTTCTGAAAAGTCTGGTCTAAGTCTTGGCATTGTTCCCAGAAAGCCATGTAAACTTCTGCTGTTGATGACAGTGGGGTTTGTCATCAACCACCATCTCATTTTTTAATTCCATTTTTATTTCCATGTTTAAAACTTTTTTGTCCTTGAAAAAATCCAGAAGATCAACCATAGAACGGTGAACGTGGGCATACTTAGTCTCTTTCAGATTTTGTGGTGCCTCATTGGATGAAGATGCAGAAGCAATGTTTCCAGCTGTTACAGGCTCATTTTGCAGATGAAAATTTATTTCTTGAATCTGGAATATTGAAATATAAATAATTTTAATATGGATAGTTTTACATATTTTGGGTCATATTTAATCTGGACTTGATGTATTTGTTTACATTAAAGTAGTACAAGTAGTCATTAATTATATGTAGCTGTGTTTTTAATAATGTAGGACACCAGAGTAACATGTATATCTTTATGTTTAAGTTGAACTACCCAACTGTGTGATTGTTGTATTCCAGCATGGCATTATTTACAACTAAGTTATTATGGATGAATAGCTTTGAGAAGTTAGGTAAATTAGCCAAATTCATCCCATCCTGACCAATACCTGTTAAAGACATCTAAGGTATTTTCATTAAAATACTTTAGGATTAAAATAAAATATTTTAACTTTAACTGAATGAAAACTGAAAACTATGGCAATATGGCAAATAGAGTATTAGTTCTTATTGAGAGAGTGAGAAATTAGACAACTGTTAAATGTTCATAAAAAGAGACATATGAAACATGCATAAATGGGGATACATCAACACATTTTAGAATTCTTTCAATCAAGATTTGACCTAACATAAAACAAATGATGCATTGCAACACTTACTTCAACGCGGCTTGGACCATTCTCTTCAGAATGGTCTTGATCCCATAGAAGAGTTGTTGCAAGGGTATCATCTGCATCTTCAGGTTGTGGACCAAGCTGCACTATTCCTGAATATTCAGTTTCAGCCAGACCTTCGATTTGATTTATGTTGCTCATTATCGTTGGAACATATTGCACCATGTAAAAGTCCTCAGTGTTGTCATTGACTGTCAAGTACTTCCCTGTGTTTCCATACTCTGGTTTCAGGTGTGGAATGTAGAACCTGAACATCATCTGCATCAAGGTAGTACATTGTTCCATGTTCCATTGCTCCTTTGAATATCCATTGCTCTGTTTCCTGTTGCAGGGCATTCTGCGCTACACCCAGGAGTCCTGCTTCATCTTTCATCCGGTGTTGCAATGTGCTTGGGTGCTACAGTTGTTGTGGTGTGGGATTTTGCACAGCATTTTTCAGAACTGACGTCTCACTTGTGGTGGTACAAAGTTGCTCATGGTAATACGGTGCTCTGCTTTTGTTCTGATGCAGTTAAAAAATTGCAAAACAGATATGCAATTGGTTTATAAATTGTTCACACAACCTTTAATCTGCACAATGAACTACATTATAAATGTTTTTTGTTTTTTTTTTTCAAATTAATAACACATTTCTATCCCATCTATAATCGCTTCCAGTCTTAAATGTATCACAAAATGATTTATTTCTTTCTCGTAATTGCTTGAATCAAGCAGGAAATGAGTGTCCATATGAGCCGAATGGAATAGATTAAACAACAGACAATTCATTAAAGAGAACAGAGTACAGAGGCTGAAACTGAGCTAGTTGTACACTTTTCACCACATAAATGATAGTGAAGACAATACTAATATGGTTTCAGGACAAATTTACAATTGTCCTTGAGTGACACAGTTAAAGATCTAATTTAAATCGACACAAAAAAATATGAGATCTAAATATGGAAGTTCATATGCCTTAACTGAGCTTGAAAAAGCTTACAAGAACGTGCAAGAAGAATTAGGAAAGTTGCCCAAAATTTTGGTGTGGAAAGTCTGTAGCGATATAACTATGAAGACTTACAATAACAGCTGGGGAAGGAGAGGAGACGCTGAGCAGTAACAAATAATGTCAGACTGCTTAGAAGTTAAACTCTCAACATTTGATTTCTAGTAAAAATGAAAAAACGTGTTTCTTTGTAGATATGTGGGGTTCGTGATTGAAGACTGATGGGAAACATGCAGATATTTCCAATAAGCAATGTGTAAGTGAAGGATCATGTATCATTTTATAGTAGAACTAGTGTGATGTTAAAATATATGCATTATCATTTTATCTACCAAGAAGTTAAACATGCTTTTGGAAATTTTCAGAGCACAATCTGCGTAAGAAGGTATTTTGTCCAAAGATATTTATTTTCCAGTTAAGGGTCACGTGGAAGCTGGAGCCTATCCCCGCTATTAAAAAGCAAAGGGCATGTTATACCCCAGGCAGGTATAATGTCACAATGTTGTGCTAATTAAAGGTTGGACCCAATTGTACCGTGTACTTTTGTATTGTAAACAAACAGTTAATATGTAGAAATTAGGATATTCCAGCTAACGTACATGTAGAAAGCCTCATAAACACCTTAAATTTTGCAGGTAATGGTGAAACAGCATTAGCAAAATAGTAAATGGCATTCAGTCGTCTACTTTTGTTAGATTGCTTACCTGTTGTGGTACCGGCTCTGGTGTGTGACAGCGGTGGGCGTGTCTGTTTCCTTGGCTACTGGAGATCCACCTGCAGCGCATTTCACAATCAAGCAGCGCATACTTAAGGCCAGCTCAGCCATGAACTCATTGCCAGATTGTTGCGTTAACCAGTGTAATTCTCCTGCCAGCCTGCCTGCCGACCTGTCCGCCTTTCTGCCTGCTTGCCTGCCTGCCTGCCTGCCTGCTGCCGTGCCCACCTGGACAACTCCGCCTTCCACTTGATTCTGTGAATTAAAGTCTGTTCTGTATTCCACCTTAAGTGTCTGCGCTTGGATCCTAGTCCCACCCCCAAAGCGTAACATTACCTGTAACCGTCCACCGTCTGTCCACAACTCCAAAGCTTACAGTGGGCTAAGTAAAATGATAGTGCTGCATGACCTAACTTATTGAGAGCTAATGCAAAAGTATTGCGAGGTAACGCAAAAGTATTGTGTGCTAACGCAAAAGAAAAAAATTATACGTGTCTCCTGGGGGGCTCCGTAGAATTTTAGATATTTTTTCAAAATCTTAAGGAAAAAAAAAAAAGTCTATGCTGCTAACAAGGAACCGACTTTAGTGTCAGTGTGTTACTGTAGGACAAAAAATGCTTGATATTGATGAGTTTCTTGGAGACAGAGGGGTCTCAGAAGACCAAATATGGTATAGAGGAGCAAAAGGTAGGTAAAACAGATATTTACTGGTTTGTTTGGGATTTTTGGACATTGTACATTAAAAAGGCCAGCTTGCATGCTTGTGGACTTGGAGAAAGCGTTCGACCGTGTCCCCTGGGGACTCCTGTGGGGGTGCTCCAGGAAAATGGTGTGCCGGACCCCCTTGTACAGGCTCCGAGAATACGATTCCCCCATGGGGAAAAAGACCACGGGGAAGACCCAGGAAACCCTGGAGGGACTACATCGCTCGACTGGCCTGGGAACACCTTAGGTACGAGCTGGCAAATGTGGAAGAGGGAAGACTGGGCTTCCCTGCCTAGGCAGTTTATTGCGGTGTAATATGCCCAAATTATTGTAGTGCAAATATTCACTAAGGGGAGGGAGCCAATTACCAGATTAAATAAAAAACAGGGTTTTGAATAAAGTGGAATATGTCTCAGAAATGGTATGCATCAAATATGATATGGATGGATGACATTAAAGTGTTAAATTCTTACAGTGGGTGTGATATACAGTACAGCTCAAATGTTTGAAACAGTCTACATTTGGAAAGAATAGCCCTTGCCAAACCCTTTGCCATAGTAACAAGAAAATCAGTGCTTCACTTTTGTGGTCTTCATGTTTCTTGCATCTATAGAACTATTCAGTTACATACACAAAGCCAAGCTTAAACATTCAAAGCGTTATTTGTCCTCATTTAAGTTTTAATTCTTATGTCTTAAAAAAATGGTTTTGATGAAATTTGTCATCAATATTTAATTAGCCTTAGAATATGAGAATGGGGAAGAGGCTGAGCTGTAACTTTGAAAGCTAACTTTTTATTTAATGTTTAGTGGTTTTTCAGCTGAGATTTGGGCAAATCAAAAATGACTGAATATTCTTTCTTAGTTGAGATGCTCCTTTGCAGTTCTAGATGTTTGGACTCAAGGCAGCGTTTTACTGTGATTGAACCGCTTTCACTTTTCAAAAGCATACTGTTATATGAACATTTGGCCGCAGGTGCTGTGAGGTTTTCTTCAAAAATATAGGTGCACTTAAATCTTGGAGGGTAAAAGTCTGAATCTCAAAAGTGTGGTCTGCACACAAGCACTTTTGACCAAACGTACACGAAAAAGTTTTTGCATTCATGTTCTTTTGTTTCTCAACTGACACCTTCTTCCTTGTTTCCAGAAAGGTTTTCAAACTTAAAACATAAATGTTCGTGTATAATGAAATGTATGAATGGATAAACATTTGCAAGAGCCTTTAAGAGCATGTCCACCACACTTTTTCAGGCCAACTTGCAGCCATACTTCCCCCTTCCTCTGCCTCACTGTTATCTTGTGCTTCATGGTAGCCACCATCACTCCAATCTGCAAAATCCTGAGGCAACTGAGTCCAGTGACCTGTAATCAGTAGCAACATTTATTACCACCATGAAAAGAAAAATTTTGGGAGTGTGGTGAGTCAATGACCTGCATAATAATTCAGTGGTTGCATAAAAACACAGAAACACTGTAAATATTTATAAGAAATAAGAGTTTGTGGTGACTGCTTCACATCTGAGGTTATTAAAGCACTTAAATGCCATTCTATATTTTCAGGGAGTTCAACCGGCAGTCACCACTAAAAAAGTGTTTCTGTTGATTATTACATGAGCTCTTCTGGTTGGATGACAGCCAACTTTAACCTGCCGGTTTTCCCGATACTGGCAGCAAAAAAGAGGAAAGCTGTTTAACTGGAGGGCAGATGATGCATGTCATATGAATGTAACTGTTCACATACTTAGTGTCTTTAAAGTACTACAGTGACATAAAAATGGGGTCATCTCTTTCTTATTTTGGTTTTGAGTTTGTGTCCAAACACCTTCTACTTCCCCCATGCATGTCAGATTTCTGGCTGTACACACTTCAAGTATTAGTACGTGTTACCTGCAAATGCTGTGGTGAAATTCTTGCATCCCTTTGATTTCTTTCTGTGATCAAGCAGTCAGTCTTTTTTTTTTAGGTCAGCCAGTCCTTAATAAATGTTGCTTTTAGATCACTTATACAAGAGTGAAAAGATTTATAAATTATTTCTAAACCCTTTAAAACTCTCTGGCAAACTCAAAGGTGTCCATAAGCTTCTTCTGATAGCCTCGGAAAGCTTTTCAGATCTAGATATGATTAAAGAACATCATATAGGAAAGTGAGCATCAGACCCTGGATGTTCAAATTTAAAACCAGTTTCCACCTGTCACTGCCTAAGAAGGCTCAGATTTGTTACAGTCTTGAACCTCAGATTCTAATTTCATGAATTTGATGGTGTTCAATAATGTACAGCTGGCCTTAATTTTCTATTTATTGCTTGTGTTTGATTGTGTGTGAAGAACAACTGGGAAGCGGAAATATATGTATAGCACCATTCTCTTTTGAAAAAAGGATGGTTTGCAGAGGTTAAAGTGGGTTTAGTGAGGAAGAGGTGGAGAAGCACTTATCAGTATTCAGCCTGAAAGATGGGGCTCTCAATTCCACAGTGTTCTGTAGTTGTGGATTGTCTGAGAAATGATGGTATTGTATCTTTAAAGAGATGCTGTAGTTTATTTTTATAAATGCTCTTTTAACCTTCAGTAGGTGTTATTGTTTTCAATGAATAGATGGGTTAGGAAACCCTGGTGGTCTTGCCATACATATAAACAGATGTATTATATCCCAATCCACCTAAAGGATCTAAAGTAATTATAAGTTCAGAACAATAAACCATTTTCCAAATTAAGGTGACTGTTTAGTCTTTCATTTTCTATTAACTTCAGGGATATGTTAGTGCTTACAAGAACGTCACTGCATACTATCATTTAAGCAACACAACATAAAAACCCTGTCATAATCCAGTCGATAAACCTGAAAAATCATGCAATGAATCTCCAGAGGGAACAATATCAGCTAAAACTTCTGCTGAGAAAAAAAACAAACAACTGCTGGATTCATTCTGGTATGACTGCTTTGTCTGCAGTATTTTCACTGCAGGAACTGTCCAGCCCTGCATACCAGCTTAGCTGCTCGCTTGCAAAAATGTATTTGAGGTAATTAGGCTACATATGATCACAATGGCATAAGAAGATGCAATATTTGAAGGCAATGTCCTCTCAGTATATAGATCAGATGCTTCTGTGTAGAGTGGAAGATGTCATTGTTTTTCAATGCAAGATAGACTTTAATATTGTAGTACAGAATAAGATGAAGATAAGCGCAACACTACAATGGAACACAGCCCAATGTGACTCTTGGTTTTAAGGATGCAGTTTATACTACAAACAGGGGCTGACCAATTCCAGCTTGTAGGTGTGTGTGAGTCTGAGAAGCAAATCTGACAAAACATTAATACATGATTATATTTCTTATTTATAAAGACTTAAAAATAATATGTTGGGAAATGCAACCAATTTTACATAATTTTCATTTAGACAAAGGCCTGTTATTTCGGTCAGATTATGCAAACTCCTTCCTAGCTTCCTAAGATATATTTGCCCCTGGATATTCATTAAGGTTTTTTTTATATTTTCTCTTTAAATATAACATGTTTCCTCAAACAGAACTTGTCTCACCTTACAAACTACTTACAAGTCTTTTACAAGAGTTTCTCTTTCTGTTTGAATAAGTTGGAAATTTTATTTTCCTTGTTTATTAGATTGCAACTATCAACGTCTCTATTTCACTGCTGAGTATCATGCAGTTTTTGACCATCTAAAACATTTAAATATAACTTTACTAACATTTTGTATTAGTGATGATTTAAATTTTGCTTTATCTCAGCCTGAAATATGTTCACATCGGATTTGCGTTGCGTTAACCACTCGCAGACAGCGAGCAACAGGAGAGGGAAGGGGAGAGGAAGGAGCACTGAGAAAAAAAACAACTGTTTTTGTCTTGGTGATGATTCATGGGAAGCTCAGTGCATGACATGCAAAGCAAGGAGTTTGAAACTCACGTTAGTTTTGTATAAAAATATACATTTCTTTTTCCTTTTTCATGTTTGTTTGTGTTTATATTTTGATACGTTATTGCTTTGTAAAGGGATAAACACCGAACAGAAAGACACTTGGTTTCTTTTGCATCAGTCTTCCCCATAACAAAAAGTTGATTCTAAGGAGTGTCTGTATGGAGCAATTGCTGGCCATTTCCGACAGAGGTCCTTGAGTTTGCATGCTCAGACAAGGTCCTATGAAACTCTGAAACAACAATCACGCGGGTGACATGTGAATGTCGTTTAAGAGATGAGTAACTGTTGATTTAACAGCTTATAACTTCAACAATGATATCAGAAAGCAAAACAAACCAAAGGCTTTGTCCTTTATAGAATAAAATAGAAGAGGAAAAGACAGCATTGAGAAACTACATTCTTGTAGATGCTAGCTACTTTTCTTTAGCCAATGAAACATGCAATGAGGATGTTACCTTTCAATCACTCAAGGTGAAAGCAAGATGCCTAAATACAGCCTCGTTCATAACTTGCCACTTACTGCCATATGGTCACTTTCTAAGGCACACAGAACCTGATTTGAGCCCATTTCTGACAGACTGGGAACTGCCTTATAGTGCCAGTTGTCCCTCTGTAGCCTTAAGTGATGTGCTGGGCCTTAAGACTTCCAAAGATGCTGTTTTGGCAATTTTTTTTTTATTTTTTTTTTTATACTTATTTAGCCCTGTTACTGTAGCCTGCTGCTTAGGAATCATAGGGGTTAAAATACAGAATAAAATACAATTTACTGGAAAAAGTTGTGCTGACATTTTCAACATAGCCATAGTGACATTCCCCTCGACTGCTCTTATGCACCCAGCTAAGGAAAACCAGTATATCCAAAGGAGATGCTTTGCCTTTACATTCAAAACTGACACAGCAGGTTCCTGACTGAGCTTTAACATGGAAAAATACGAGTGAGAACATGCTGTCAACCTCACAACCACTAACCTTAATCCCTTGGTTGGGCGTTTGCAACAACTGAACGTTTAAAATCCTGTGAATGTTTATTTAGGCTGTCTCATCATTAATTACATTGTTTATAAATCCTAATCTGCATGATTTACATTTATTGCCTCCTCTTCCCCTCCCCTGTCTCTTTTTACTCATCCAAACCTATAAGACTGCCTCAATAATTACCACTAAGTTTTAGCATCATTCACACAGTTACACTATTAATAATAAACTTAACATTTATTAAAAGATTTATAGAATTCGATTGTTAATTGCATATCCACAATTGTAAGAACTAAAGCATGAAGATTTAAACACATTGAAAATATTTAAAGACCTTCTTAAAGACCTTGAAGCTTTTCTTACGAATCTACCCAGCAATAATTTTTTATTTCAAAAAGCCTCCAGATTTTACAGTTTATAAAAGAATAAAAACCTTTATTCACTCACACGCTTCTTTATAATGACCTAAAGGAGGAGAAATTCCTCATATATTCTTCAAATATTGATGCAGATATTATTCATCTGAATGATTGCATATAGAGCATACGTGTCAAACTTAAGGCCCGCGGGCCACATCCGGCCCGTGAAGCAATTATTTTTGGCCCGCATGATCATATTTAATAACTAGCAGAGCTGGCCCGCTGATAGAGCGCATGCACCACCATAATACAAGTCCCACAATGCACTGCCAGCGCGTTGGTGCATCAATCACGGGCCTACGTACCTCGCTCGTTCTCTGGCAGCCTGACTGAGCTGCTCACCTTTGCCAACAACCTCTCCTTCTCCCCCAAAATTGGCTAAATAAAAAGTGGACTTTGAAAAAACAGAGAATATGTTTACAGATGTAAAGAACAAAGTTGAGTCTTCAGTGTTGAGACAGTGAGGCTGTAATGAATGAAAACAACGTAAGAAGACACTTTGAAACAAAGCACAACGACAGTTACAAATATCTTTCGAGGAAACAAAGGCTCCACATGGTAGTAGAGTTATTAACCCTTTAAGTGCCAGAGTTTTAAAAGTTTTTAAGGGATAAAATGTTGAATATGAACCAGAGTTTCATATACATATATATATCAATATATATATCTATCTATATATATATATATATAGATATATATATATATGAACACCCTGCTATTTTGCAAGAGTCTAAAATTTTCATCGTAGGTGCATGTCCACTGTAAGAGACATAATCAAAAAAAAAAAAATCCTGAAATCACAATGTATGATTTTGTAACAATTTATTTGTATGATACAGCTGCAAAGAAGTATTTGAACACCTGAGAAAATCAATGTTAATATTTGGTACAGTAGCCTTT
>JBAMHW010000001.1:7162678-7174550 GCA_037177495.1 Rhadinocentrus ornatus
ATAGATAGATAGATAGATAGATAGATAGATAGATAGATAGATAGATAGATAGATAGATAGATAGATAGATAGATTGTTTAATTGACTTTGCTGCTCTTATAATGGTCCCTTTTTAATTAGGTTTTTAATACCCAAAGGTTATAATGGCACTGCAGCAACAGCTGTGTTCACCAGTGCTATCGATGTTTTAAGTGATTGTGCTTGCACTGCAGACACGTCTGTGTTTGTGTCTGTCTGGGGAGATAACAGCAGACAGCACAGAAAGGAGACAGGATATCAGACAGAAAGAAGATCATGGAAAGATTGTGATCTCAATTTATGAGTCTATGTCAAGACTGAAGTCTTTTAGTGTGAGTTCAAGTCGAGTCTCTAGTCACTCGAAATGCTACTTAAGTCCGACTGGAGTCCAATCGCAGACTTGAGTCCCCATCTCTGGTAGAAATTTCCAGTTTTCTCTGGAACACGATTGACTCATTAACGCCAACAGGCTTGAGAAAACCACAGCCATGTTGCATCAAATCAGCTGCATGTAGTGAGCAATTTCATCATAGTGGGTTTTTCGCAGCTCTCTGTTGCTAAATAGCCCAGTCTTGACTTATTTTTCTCAATAACCTTTACACACATCTTGCTGAAGCATTCATTCATGAAGCCTTTCTGATGCCAGTGTTTTGTTTTTTTTTCTTTCTTTCTTTCTATTTTATTTATTTTTTTCTAATATTTAGATATAACGATATTTTACACGCTTCTTTGCTTTCTATTGGTTTTAACATGTTGGTGTTTGACTGTGAATTAGTTACACATACTTTGCATCTGAGCAAAAACAAAAAGGTGGACTGCTTTTATTTTAGTAAACCAAAATAGACAGGTTTGTGCTTGCTGCATTAGAGCAGAAACCGATTATTTTTATTGATCCACTAATTAGTCTTGAAAACTTTGGTGAGGAATCAGAAGCCTATCTTTTGTCCAGCCAACTGTCATTCAATAGACAACAAGAAAGTGGCAAATCTCCTTGGTTGAGAAGTTCTTATAGAAATCTGGGTGTTTTTCATTTACACTTGATTGCTTTACAGCATCCAGATGTCAAACTGTATGAAGCATTATACAGCAGACAGTAGAGTCCATCTTTAACATTTTAATAAAGTTACCAGGCTTGATGTCAGTTAAGTTTTACCCTTTATTTACAGGTATGATGACATGTTAGTGGTACCTATTATTGAAAACACACCAGAGGAGAAGGACTTGAAAGACCGGATGGCTTGGGCAATGAAGGAGTACCCGGATTCGTGCGCGGTTCTTGTCCGCCGACATGGCGTCTACGTTTGGGGCGAGTCATGGGAAAAAGCAAAAACGATGTGAGCATTTCTATCCCAGCACTATTAACCCTTTTGATCTGTTTTGTGACCCAATATATTCTTAAGATAGCCACAAGAAGGCACATGTGACTCAGAAAACTAACAAGTTATTCACATTGTGTTTATCTGCTGCATTTTGTAGGTGTGAATGCTATGACTACCTGTTTGATATCGCAGTCCAGATGAAGCAGTGTGGATTGGACCCTTCAGCCCTTCCAGTTGAAGAAAAGGGAATAGTCTGACATTCATTGGTGCTTATTGTGAAGAGACATTTGTTGCAGAAAGGTTAGTTGAGTTCAAGCAGGAGAGCAGATTGTAATGATTTACCTTTCACAGCAGCCTGCTTCAAAATTGATGAAATTTGATGGTAAGGGCTGATTCAGGGTTGAAGATCAAATGCCCGTAATCTGGAAGTACCTGGAGGTGCACCGTAAAGCACCTGAGGACAACTCACAAGAGAGTAGCTGTCAAACCGATGTCTCCAGGTTCAAATGCTTTACTGTTCAAGCCTGACTGCACAGGAATCAAGATTTTGGTGCATGTCAGAGTGGAGGAAAACATGAATCTCTCTTGATCTTAAATATGTACCGTCCTTTGCCTCAGTGAATAAAAAATTATGTGATGTTTGTGGTGGCTTGCAGATTCATGTTTTTAAGGTTTACATAAACCAGCCAACTTCACTTTTCAAGCATTACTTCAATTTAAACAAATGATTTCCAAAAAAAAAAAAAAAAGCAAGAAACAAAAAGACAGCACTTTTAACTTGTGAGAAAAGCAGAATACACTCGAGTACCCATGGTCATTTTGTCAAACATCTTTCACTGAATATAAACCTGTGTTCCATAAAAGGCCTTTTTCTGTGTTCATGGCCTTCCTGTAATTCCCACACCACTGTTCCATCAGCAGGAAAGCACGTTTGGTGCAAAATAAATCAAAGTGCCTGTAGGTGTTCGCACAGCATGTGTTCATTCCTGTGCATACTTTTTCTCATGTCAGAGCTGTCGTTCTTTTAACCATCATCCTCTGCTGCCACAACTGTACACTCTGTACATTTTTTTGTACTTTTTTTTTTGTCACATCTTGAAAGCAGTATTCACATTCCAGAGTAAAACCAAGCACAGATAGACAATGTAACACTCACATTCTAAGAGCTTCAACTTGCTCGAACCAGATGTTATGCATATCTTATTTCCCACTGCATTCTATTATGCACTGATACTAAAAAGTTCAATAACAGACACAATCATAATAGAATATTAAGATGAAGCTCAGGTAGGGTTGTTATGACACATTACCACACTTGGAATGGGGGATACTTTGGTCAACACCTTTCTCACATAGTTTGGACTCCGAGTTGCAGAACAGGTCGAGTCGAAGAATGCGCTATGTTGTGACTATGTTAGAGCATGACGTAAAAAAGAAGACAAATGTTAGTACGTTTAGGAAAAGACAATTGTGTTGCAAAAACACTCTTCAGCTTGGCTGAGAATGGGTCTGTTTCAACCATTTAACAGTTCCAAAGGTGAATTTTGAAATAACAAAAATTAATCTTTCATCTTTTGTATTTTTACTTTGTAGTTCCAGGCATGCAATATAAACATAATTGCTATTTCATTAGGTTAACAATCTAAAGCTTTATGAAAATGAAAGCAACACCTACAAAATCACATTGTGTTATCTCATTAATAATAATGGTTGCTCACAGTCATTGTAATATCCTCTTGTGTAATTAAATAATTTCCAGTTAGTGTGATTGTTTGAAAATACATGAGGAGCACTAATAATACTATAGCTGTAAGGAAGCACGTGACAGAAATATCTCTTTATAAATGAGGATTCAGTGTTTCCTGTGCTGCAGATGATAATGAAGGAGGTGTTGAAGCTCTTTTCTGATACGTTTAGAGTTTTGAACAGGCAATGAAGGAATACCCTGATTTGTACTTGGTGTTCTTGTTCGCTGACATGGTAGTCATTTGTATACTTCTGGATTATTTTACCTAGGGATGTAAATATAAAAGGACTATTTTCAAGACCCCAAATTCAGGTTCTTTTTAAGGAGTGAAAGGAACTGGTTGCTTTAAAAAAAAAAAGAAGAAGAAAAAACAATAGAAACACGCTTAATCGGTACTCAGTCCCACAATAAATGGCAACAGTAGTTTACATCAATGTGAAAACAACACCTGGATAGTAAAATTATGCTCAAACTCATTTTCATTCATACGAAGTATAAGTTTTGTGAGCACTGTTTTGATCCATTGCTTCAGCATGTCAAAGTTGTGTGACTTATGTGAAATGGGCCTCATTAGCAGCCTGTCTCAGTAGTTTGAGCCAGGTAAGCAGGAATCTGCAGGACTGTGGTCCTTGAGCACTGATTGGATACCTATAATTTTAGACATAATGAAAATATATGGCTGTTACTGGGTATGAAAAGTTGGTCAATATAACCACAGAAGAAGAGTAGCACAGGCAATTTTATAATGTGTCATTGTTTATTTAAAATTAAGCCAAAATAGCAAAACATGTGGGAAAACAAAGTGTACTAAAATATCCTGCAAATCTACTTGTAGCAGCAATGCCTGAACTAATAATTACCAGTCTCTTAATTTTTCCACTCTTTACCTCTGCTTTAGTTCATTGAGCTTTACAGCATTTATTAATAAATGGCTCTTTAGATCACACCGCAGCTGTGCAATTTGAGGTCTGGACTATTGCAGCTTGATTCCATGTTGAGTATTGCACAGTTTGATCTTGGGGAGAACTGGCCAGGCCATTCCAGGGAACATTTGCATCTGAATCCTCCAGAGCAGCCAACAAGACTTCTGCTTTTAGAGGTGAGATCAATTTGTTTAGCTCCTGTTTGTTAATCACCTTTGCATTTTCTATCAAAGCAGTAAGGGTGTGCTTAGTTTTTCACACACTGCTTCGACGTGTTTAGTTTTTATAAAATAAATATTGCTTGTGAGCCATTTTTTTTTCTCGTGACTACAGATTAATTTTAGCAGAGGTGTTAAGAGATTTAAAAACATGTAAAAACCTAAGTGTTTTGTGTTTATATTCCTATGTATAAATCTGAAAAAAACACATACTCGTCCACATTCTGAATATATATATATATAAACACTAATGTAACAAGTAATCAGTAATTATTTCAGCCAGTTAATGTAGTGAAGTGTAATATATCTCCTATGAAATTAAGTAGGAGTTTACTCATGTACAGCAGTGGAACAGATGTGTTGGGCTCCCTGTGGATTTTTGTGCTCTAATATCACAGTGAAGTTTCCATAAGTGGGCCACCATTATGTTTATATCATGATTTCTCATGGGGCCATACATGTTTGCATGAAACTAGGTGACAGGAAAACGGTCCTTCCTGCAGTTCTACAATGATCAACAGCCAAGATGGACTCTTGAAAGATATAGAGACAACAAAACAGAAATAGAAATGAGAACAATGCTGAACTTAAATAACTTAAATAAGAACATAGTTTGTGGAAATAAATGTGATCCATTGTGTTTCTTTTTCTTTTTATTTATTTTTTTATTATTTTTTTTTATTGAATGTATTGAGTAATAGTTTAAAAAAGGAAAGAAAATTTAAGATGACCCAGTGATCACAATGTATAAATACAGTGGGGGATCCTTTAAAAACTACTTTAAGATTAACTCATATTCAAAGCACAAACATGTTATACTCGTCAATATCATTACTATAATTTTCTTTTTTAGATTTCTATTTGTAGTGACTGTGGCATGTGGGCTACAGAAATCTGTAATCCCCAGATAGTGCAAACCGCGACTTTACTACGCCCTTGAAAAGAGTACTGAGGCACCTCTCTTTGTATTTTTCATTGCATGTTGCTTTGAATTCCCACAGAAACCTTATTTGATGCTTACGTTTGTTGAAGAAACCTTAAATGTTTGTTCTTGATCCTCTTCTACTTCATTACTATAGCCATTAGCAGTCCTTCTTGGAGCGCGTTATCAGTTGCTGCACAGGGCATCTCATTAAAAGCATTGCAGAAAATGTTATTTTTACCAGCCCTTTCAATCTGCTGAGGGATGTGTAAGCCCAAGTGCTGTAGTGGCGTCTCTCATCCCATAAATCTTGTTCAAGTTGTACTAACGTGTTTGGCACCCATGTCTCAGGAGAAGAGAAACACTCATTGCTGTGCCATATTTTTTACGATATTGATTAAAGCTTAAATGTGTTTATGATTTTTAGCTTCAGTAAAAGCGTTGTGACAGGCCAAATGGTGATGTGAATTAATATTATTGACACCCAGACACAAGTACTGTAAGTTTGTATCAGCCACTCCGCACGCATCCAAATAGAAAACTCTTGAATCTCACTAATGTATCTTATGGTCAACATATCAAATACCACTTCTGCCTTTTGACTTTTTGTGACAGCTTCTTGGCTCTCTACTCTTTTTCACCTTGTGTACAGAAAGGTGACGTAAATAATGAAAGAAAAGTGGTGCCTTATTAAATAGTGTTGGATTTGAAGCCATGTCGTTGCAGTTTGTTGGTACAGTATGTTCCAGCCAATTGATTCAGCTCAGTTTCTGAGGTTGTTCCTTGAATATGTTTCTTAATTCCTATCTGTGTAAGTTGGGTTTAATTCACCTTAGACCCATAAAGAAATTAAACGCAATATTTGTTTTTCTTCTTTACCCTTCACTAAGATGATGAATATATGTTTTATATGATTAAATATCAGTAACAGTTAAACACAGTGCCTTTTATCCATTGACTGGCAACAGAAAAAACATGGATTTTCTTTTATGAACCTTTTCTTTATTGAGGGAGGATTTAGCAGCGACCACATCTGTGTGACTCATGGGTAAATGAATGAAAGTTAATTGTATTTCTGCTAACGTACACGAAAAGTTGTTTTCTTTGTCTTTAATGAAAACCAGAAAAACCTGTAGAGCAACGCCATTCAGCTTTTCTTTTTTGCCTGCATCATGTTTATATTTTTTTTTTTTTACGAGATGAGACAGACGAGCACAACCAGTGCTCTAAATTACTTTCAACCTGTGGCTCTCACCTCCCTTGTTATTAAGGCTGTGAAGAGTCATAAAACACCTCCACTTTGCTTATTGCACCAGCAGAGGCATGTATGATTTATCATGGACACATTTCACAAACATCTGGAGCAACTAAACTCTTCAGCTAGACTCCTGTTTACAGATTTTTTTTTTCCTCAGGAGCATTTCTCCTCACTAAACACATCCTGGCCACCAACATCTCCACCCGTTTGCACTTGGATGACCAGTTAAACCTGTGGACTTTCGAACAAACAGATCACAGCGTGTGCTTGTCAACAACATCTTCACTGGACCACGTTACACATCAACTGGCTCCCCCTAAGGCTGTGTGCTGTCTCCTCTGCTCTTCATCCCATACACGAATAACTGAAGATCCACACAGCCCAACTTTCATCTGGTGAAGTATGCTGATGACACAGTTTTCTTATCTCTACTGTCTGCCTCCCTAAAAGAACCAGGAGTTTGTGGACTACAGCAAAACCATCTGCTGACATTTTATTACTCATTTATAAGCTGCATTTCCGTTACAGTATGTCGCAAAATAAAAACTATTTCTAAAATTTTGACCAAGTACAATTGCGATTTGAAGATGTTTCCATTGAATGGTGTTTAGCCTATTAGCCGTTATTATCATAAAATCTCGTCCTGCAAGACTCCTCTTTAAAAAGAATAGATATTTCCAATTCTTTATAAAACTCTGCATTTTGCTGTTGTTTGCTATTAATGATTTCAGTTTTTTTTTCTTTAATTGTTTGTAAAAAGATTTCTGTCTCCTCCTGCGTTTAGCCATCTACATCACGTCCTGTGTTTCCAGTGTTTCCATTACACTTACTCCTATACTACCTCATGAGAGCATAAAAACGTTTTTAGTGATTTTTGAGAGGTTTTTCAAAATTTAGGTGTTTCCATTACCAATTTTTTAATTGTGATATTTAGGTTTGGCATAATTCTAGGGGTAATGGGAACATAGCTATAGAGAGCACTATCATTTTTTTCTATCACGGTTTCACACATTTAGAGCACTGTGACAGTGTGCTCTAAGATCATTGGACTGTTTGTCAGAGTTTATTACACATCTATGACTAACAAACACTCAGGTTAGCAGCTAGGATAATTGAAGAGTATTCACACCCACACCATTCAGCCTTTCAGAGGCTCCACTCCAGAAGACGGCTCTGGCCTAGCTGCCGGACACAAAGGAAAAATATCTACCTTACTGTCTCTGCCATTATACCACTTTGCACATTCCTTGTATATATTTTAGAATGTTTATGTGTCAGTGTTAATTATTCTTTTGTTTTCATACACTATGAATATTTGTTCTTCTCTCACTCCTCTTTGCTTTTAATCACCATGCCTTCATAATGCGGCTCCACCGTGCGTTTTAAATTGACCCTCAGGGACTAATAAAGTTTATTGTATTGAATTGAACTGACTCATCCCCCGGTCAGCCTGGCGAAGGCGATTTAACGTGTGAATTATGTAGTGAGTGTGTCTATTTTAAAGTTGATCATATTTAAATCCATGCATGCACTAAAATTTCTTGGGTAGGTTTAGGACAAGATACAGTTCAGGTTAAAGTTTGTCATTGACATTCAATATGAATACTAATGCAGAAATACACTGTTATATAGTAAATTTTCCCAACATTCAAAACTGGTGCAAAAACTACCTTAAAGGTAAATTGTGTAAGAATTACTGCCATGTAATGTTGGAATTGTGTATTGCATTTTAAGATTGCGCATTCTAGCGTTTCAATTTCTCAAACACGTATTGCAACAACGGTTGCAGTCGTAATGAAAGTATGTCATCTGATAGTTAAAAGAGTGTTTGCTCAGGTGAAGAAGTTCCATCTGTATCATAATTGGTCATAGGGAAACATGTGGTGGATGGAAGTTCACTGTGAGATATTGTTCCTCTGTGTTTAGAAGGGAAAATGGTTCTCACAGGGGGAATGGATCTTCACAGGGAAACTGGCCCTCGACACAGCACTGAAATTTTGTCACAGTAAAAGGGTTATAAAGCCTTACCACCAGCTTTTAATTCGACTTTACCGAGACTGAAAGCCGGTGGTTACCGTGACTATGAAAGCGACTGAAACCACGTAAACATACACTTCTGTACCAACGAGGCTGGTTTATTTCCGCAGGATTTACAGTTATGTAGGCCTGTTACGATAACAAATTTTGCTGTGCGATAAATTTTCCCAGAAATTATTGCGATAAGCGATAATATTGTGCAAAACGAAAATATTGTCATTTTGAGATAATTTTCAAGTAATATAATGATAATGCCGTGATATTGCAAGTACACCCTTCCAAAGATCAATAAATTTTAATTTCTAAAGAACATTTTACCCTGGAAATGGAAGAATTGTTAAATAACAAAACAAAAACAATAAATAGAATGGACTCTAAGTCTCAACAATGAATGAAAACCAAACACAACCCAAAACGTTAAGTATGATGGATAATAAAGTCTTTGTTCTGTAAACAAAATTGCCCTGCAAAAAATATATAAAAAGAGAAAAAAATAAACATGGGGCTCAGACAGAAAAAAAAACGGCAAAACTGCCAGTTAGTACCATTGTATTAAAAAAAAATATATACTGCACATTGTGGCTAATTGTGAAGCTGAAACATTTTCCCATCATCACTGCTTGTCAGACTAATCTATGAGAAGTGAGTGAATCGCCCTGCTGCGTCACAACGCTGCGCTTTTCTAAATATGCTGGGCCACCGGCCAAAAAGTAATGCCGCCCACTGGGAATCATTCTGAACCTCTCGATTAGCCGGCATTGCACTTGATGTGTATTTTGTCATTTGCTGCTGCATATGCATGGTCCTGCATTTTTGTGATAACAATTTAACAGGTTTTCTAACTTGACAGGTTAGTAAGCCGCTCTCTTTTATCTTCTCCTCCCGTGTCTCAATCACTGTGCGCTGGCTTGCAGGGAAAACACATAGTTGGTGCTTTCTGTCTCTTGCTGGCAGCTGTAGTTTCAAGATGGCAGACCATCATGGTGCTGCCCTGCCGGCTTACCCGTCATGTGTATGAACAAATTTAAAATTCTTCATTTACGAGAATGTGTCAGATCATTAGCGGAGGTCATAATACACCAATGATAACACGCAGACGTCGATTTTAGCCAGTAAACAACAGAAAATGTTACACAATGTCCTTTAAGCATGTATTTCTGAGGCCAGGGAGGCCGTCAGAAAGAGAACGGGCTAGGTGACCATTATCTGGTTTGTTAGAAAATAGGGATAAACATGTGATGGAGCAGTGTTTCCCAACATCTATATACCAGGAATTTAATATGAAACGACCATCTATTTAAAAGTGCAACCAATACACTACAGCCAATCTGTTTTTATACCATTTTTACACTGCTGCAAATGTCCACACTGCTCATTGTCCTCTAGATGTATAAAGATAACTTTTTGCCAACATGTCAGCTATAACATTAAGCTGATGGTTCAGTGAGTTTGTTTTGGAAATCTCTTCACCCCCTGCTGGTTGAAATCCCAGAATGCATTACATTTACCATTAAGCCTGTATTCACTTCTGATTGGTGTAAACTGGTAATAGCTATAAAATGCAATGGAGATAAAACCAACTTGTTAAAAAAAAAAAAAAAAGGGCCGTGTCAGACACATGCTTG
Organism: Rhadinocentrus ornatus; assembly: GCA_037177495.1. Classification (NCBI taxonomy): domain Eukaryota; kingdom Metazoa; phylum Chordata; class Actinopteri; order Atheriniformes; family Melanotaeniidae; genus Rhadinocentrus; species Rhadinocentrus ornatus. The sequence goes on from JBAMHW010000001.1 coordinate 7,172,746, forward strand.
CAAATCGTGCTCATTGAAGCTTTTAAACTGACTGTAAATTTATCATTTAGCTAGTACCATTAAATTTACAGCCTGTAATTTGAACTTAAAAATTCAGTTAATGGATTAAAAAGAAAAAGGTGAATTATTTTACTTATATTTGACACTGGTATAAGCAAGTGCATTTTACAATTTTCCAATATTAATTAGCAATACTGATAAGTGTTCATAAATTAATTAGTCAATCTGTTGAATTTGTGTTTAATACGTGTTAAACAAAAGCGGGGAAAAAGATAATACCTTGATGTAGAATTTAACCTCTGAACAAAAGGTTATTTACAGTCTAGACCAAAACCAGGACTCATGCTAAAGTGCTGCAGCTTACCACTGAAACGTCACTTCTTTGCTTGATCTACAGATTTAGAGAGCTGGCTGAGGCATTCAAAGCCATCTAGATCAAGTAAAGTCTGTTGGTATGTTTGTTGCTAAACTTTTGTAGCTACAATTTGAGTAGGGGGCAGCATGGCTCAGTGGGTAGCGTGGTCGGCCTGTTCCCGGCCCGAAGACACCAAACCCCAAACCCTCCTGATTGGCTGTGGTTGAGCGCCTTGCAATGCAGCCTCCGCCATCAGTGTGTGAATGTATGTGTGAATGTGATGTATATGGAAAGCGCTTTGGATAAAAGCACTATATAAGTAAAGGCCATTTACCATATACCTTTTGACAAAAAAACAAAAGGTTTCCTATAAACTCAAATGTGACTCATTCTCCTGAGCTAAATTATCAAGCCATTGGCAGCACTTTGCCATGAACCCTTTTCTGTCCTTAATTTTATCACCCGGCCTCACTTTGTTTTCCAGCCTGCTTTGACTTTGTCAATAGAGATGTAATGAGCCCCGACCTTCTCCATTACAAAACTGTTTGCTCCACCAAATACCATTACTTTTCTAAAATGTGGATACATGTAGTTTTCAGTCAAACAGTGCTCACCACTGCAAGTATATGAGATAAAGGTAAGTACCAAACACGTTAGAACATCTTATTTTTTTTCTTTTGAGTTGTATATTTCATGGGCCCAACTATTTTATTATGTTTGTTTCAAATTCACAAAAAGGCTTGAAAAGTTTGTTCTCGTCTTTGTCGAAGCTTCAGCAAGTCTCACATCCTTCTCATTCTTGTATTCTTCAGTCTGAACCTGCAGACCTTAATAATTTTTTAATTCCATTCACTGTCTGAATTCCTAAACCAAAAGCTCACCTTCTAGATTCCCCCCTCCTTCAAATACGGCAAAAACAGTGGATTTCTGCTCATGTTATTATTGTCTTTTCCCACTTTTAAGGGGCCATGAATGAATTCCAAGTCCTGATGAACTTTGTCTTATTGAAGACCAAAATTGTTCAGATATACCAATAATAATAAAATTTCTGCCATAAAAAAAGCTTATGAATAAGATCCCTATTTGGCATGGTTTTACCCTCAGCCAACATCTGGTCCTCACATTATCCTTTTACCTTTTTGAGGTAAAACAAAAAAAGATATCACCAGACACGTCCCTGTCCAATAAGAAGTGGGGCTGAAGTGCACGTGACCTTTTGTTTATGAGATGAGCAGTTCTCTCAGGAAGCAGAGCTGCATGGTGCACACTGCCATCAATTGTCAAGTTTTAAATTGCTTTTCAGCATATTAAAAAATAATAATAATAATAATAATAATAATACTACTAAAAAAAAAAAATTAAAGTAAATATATATACAGGACTGTCTCAGAAAATTAGAATATTGTGAGAAAGTTCTTTATTTCCTGTAATGCAATTAAAAAACATGAAA
>JBAMHW010000001.1:7194781-7207758 GCA_037177495.1 Rhadinocentrus ornatus
TGGGTTATTTTTCTACTGTACTATTATCCACAAATGGTTGAGTAAGGTGTAACAAATTAAGTAGTTAAGGGTTAAAAAAGGGTTGTTTTTTTTATTGAAAAGTTTTTTTGCATATAATACTGTATTACCTGTATAATATATATAGATCTTACAACATTCTAAACTTATGAAAATTAGACCTATGTTGAAGATGGCAGACTTCAGTAGTACAGTGCCTTCCCTAGCTTGACTTGTTTGTCTCATCTAGGTATGTAATTATGTTTTCTGTTTTATGTAAATAGCCTGTTTATTCTATTTTTATGGCAGTTACAAAGCACTGAAATCTGACAACAATATTTAATTTTAATCATGTCTTCTTTTCATGCTGTGGGAGTGATAGTTATCAGTATAGAATTTTCTATTAAAATTACCACCCTTCACTTATTGTGGTAATTTGTCTCATCTCTTTGTGTATTTCAGACATTTTCTGGCTGTGTTTTGTAGCCTTTTAAAGTTTTTTCTTTTGACCTAGAATTCTACCTGAAAGTTGTCAAATCATTTAATACTTTATTCATTCACCATTCCCCGTCATTGCCAACATTTTTTTAACTATTGAAAGCTAAAAACTGTTTTATGCATTGGTCTCAGGACTGAACCCTACAGATCAAATATGACAACATGCATGTAATGAACATAAACAAAAGAATCATAAATCAGGAGCCTTTCTTTTTTTATTGTGGCACTCTAAAAAGAGAAGCGAAAAACAAAAAACAACATTTTCTTTTGCCATCTCTGCAATGCCTAAAGCATTTGCATTAATCTCCTAACTCGAGCTGTAGGTTCATGTGAGGCTGGAAAACTGTTGAAAGCTACCACAGATGATATAGTGCTCTTGCTCATTTTAGAAGCTTCTCTCTGTCTTCATGTTTATGCTAATAGACCTCATTATAATCCTTCATAGAAATCTAGGCACCATACAGGAAGTCACAAGACCAGGACTTTGTGCAGTCTTTTGGAGGTCATTCAAATTCAATAGTGTAATTAATCAAAATAATGTATTCTTGAAAAACAAGGCCTGTTGGACAACAGCGTTCAACAATAATGTGGACACAGGGCATATTTGACCATGTGCCAGCATAGCCATACTGAAATAGCAGAGAAAGCAGCTTTGCATAACTCCTCAGTTTTTCTTTTCTATTTCTTAAATTAGATTTTATATATACAGATAGATAGACAGATAGATGGTTGGAATTTATTTCCATAGTAAGTTCATTTTGATTGCAGTAAACATGAGAGCAGTTTGTGAAGTAGTATGGTTTGTGATATCAATCTTTTCATCTGAGATTACATATATTTAAATGATAAATGGTCTGTACTTAGATAGCACTTTTATCCAAAGCACTTAACAGTATACATCACACACACATTCAAACACTGATGGCGGCAGCTGCCGTGCTCAACCACAACCCATCAGGAGCAATTAAGGGTTCAGTGTCTTGCCCAAGGACACCCTGACATGGACTCAACCTCACCAAGGATTCACCAGATAAATTTTATGAAGTCCTGATAAATTAAATCTTAAAAGAGGTTGTATTTTCCTTGTTTGTTTGTTTGTTTGTTTGTTTGTTTGTTTGTTTGTTTGTTTGTTTCTTTCTTTCTTTCTTTCTTTCTTTCTCTCTTTCTTTCCCATGACTTCATAAACATGTGAAAGATTGACCTTCAAATTCCACTCATGTAATTATACCATTAATTCAAAATGTGCATCATTTCTTTAAGAACAGAGCTGATAATGGAAATGTTAAATCTAGATGTACGGACACGTTTTAATTCTGGCTGGATTCAGAAATGATTCTATTGGAAGGAATAATCAGCCACAAAGGGTAATGAGAAATGGGGTCCTCTTTTGCCAAGCACATAAGGGTTGAAATGTCAATATCCAAGGCAGGCCTTTCATTAATGTTAAAGAATTTTAATAGATTATTCTTTCTGCCCTACATACAGATGTGCATGCTGCTGCACCTACAGGCTGCAGCCAAAAGCTCTGAGTTTGATATTAGTGACACATGGAATGTAGTTCATTAACATTTCTGTCTTTGTTTTATTTCATATTAATGAACAATTGCTCTTGTTACCCCCAGGTGTACCTAAACATAAGCTTTCTCTTCATTTCAGAGTCCAAACACTTTCTGTCTCCTAACCATTTTCCAGACTTATTATTATTATTTTTTTAATCCTCAATGGGGCTTTCGTGTAATGTGCATGCACACAATGCCACTTTAATTATCTGGAACTGCTATAATGAGAGGAAACACAATCCATTAAAGCTCATCCTCCTACACTGCTTTCTGTGATCACTGACTACTAACAAAATAGAAGAAATAATAAAAATTTTAAATAAAAAAATAACGGTTGAAACACAAATAAATTAAAATGCCTGTAAAGTCTCTCTAATGGCAGCTTACTAAGTCCCGTGCACCAATAAATCAAAGGAAAGTAATGAACCTCAACACCAGCCCTGAGAAAATAAAATAATAAAAGAAAAGTGAAAAATTCATGAAAAAAAAAAAAAAAAAAACTGAATAAATGAGCAGATTATTCCACGGAGATGGATTCCATGGATTCCATGGATGATTCCAAGGAGACATTAAATGGAGTATAATGATGTGGCTATCATAGTCACTATATATCTTTTGGCACAAAACACTCTTTCCTTCTTCTTTCTTGTCAGTCAAGCATTTGCATAACTGCATTGAATCAACTATAACTCCATAAATTGTATTAAATTTAAATTAGATGAAAGTTCTAAGCTAAAAGCATAAAGCACAAAGAAATGACTGAGTGCTTCTCAGCACACATCACATCACACTGGCAGATTTGTTTTGTCTGAAGCACGGAATTTCATGATTCTTAGTGTTGTTGGAGATTTCTGAGGCATAGGAGGCAAGGATCAGACCCCTAACCCAGCAGTGGAAATATATTTCAACCAAATTCTAAAAGCACAATATAGGAGAATTCTTGTCTAAATACTAAATATAAGTGCAGATATAAATGAAGCAACAACAATATAATGTAAAGGATGTGTGTGTGTGTGTGTGTGTGCTTTGCCCTGCGACAGACATGTCTTTTTTTCAGTCTGCAAGCTAAACATCTGGTGCTAGCCTTTATTGTTTTGCAATACTATTTATGCTTTCAAAGTTATAGCAATTTACTACAACATCCAGTCTACTCTAACCGCAGAGCAAGAAAAACTGCTCAGAGATCACAATTTACTTGTATACAGTCTGAGATTTTTCCCGCTTGTCAGTCATTTTGAATGACAGGTAGTCACATAATGAAACAGTAAATGCAATCATTCTCTTGGCATGAAGCAGTTGGCAAGTTACAATTAGTAAGTAGGATAGGGATTTTTTACGTATGACTTAGGGCACTTCTTCCCCCACAATCACCATGATTCGGCAATAGAAACTTGAGGCTTGGACCTCGATCTGAGCTCAGTTTATCTGGCAGATTGCTCTGCAGGTTGTTCAAAACATGATTTATATGCTGTGATGATACTTGGAAATACAAAGGAAAAGTAAGTGTTTTTTATACGCAGCTCTTCAATTATTTGGGCTTAAAAAAAACAACAGTTTGCACCACACAAGCCCTAAACAGAAATGGCAGTGCCTCCCTCTAGAGTATAGGCTAATTAATGGTTCTATTATGCTAGTCTGCAAACCAACCAGGCATTAATGAAATAAGATTTTTGTTTAATTTTATTTTATTTTTAGATCATAATTGAACAGATTTTTTTTTCTTTTTCTGTAATTTATTCGTATTCTTTTGGCAGGTGATTTGCGAATGTATGCTTCACTTGTTAGAATTTCATAAATTTTGGTCGAAAAAAAAAATTATATCTTAGCAATACTCTCTAACACCAATCATTATTGTGTAGAAATGTTCTCTACATGACCTTGAATTGTAAAAATGATCTAATTTGTATTTTGCACAACAATTTATTAACTAAAGGGACTATATTTGTAATGTGAGTATTTTTTTTTAGATTCCTAAAGGACCCTCCAAGCATTGCTAAATCCCTTAAAATGAATCTGTTGTACATTAGAATTACATAATTATACATTTCCCTCATGCAAACTATCATGTTTTGTAAATAATTAGCTTAAATGTTACTTGCTTTACATTTAGCCTTGTTTAGTTGGATCTGTCCATATGAAAATTAGTCGTGTCTCTCATCCCTGACCAACAAAAGTAAAGCATATTTATGTATTTTTTTATTTTTTATTTCTTTTTAAACTAGATTTAAAAGATTAGTTTGGTATTTTTCCATGGATGCCAAACTCGGAATTCAGGGATAACTGCTCTGTATTGGGAAGAAAAAGACATTGATTAAGAAAAGCACACCACATGTTCAAGTTGTCTAAAAATATCATATTTAAATGTTCTTGTAGTAGTTTATATATTTTTTAATAGTCTTTTTATTTGTTTGACTTGCCCCGAGGTTCTCTGGTACTGCTATTTTAACTGTTCCTAAAGTGAGAGCTAAACTTACAGCAAGGCCTTGTTCCATCACGACGGCCCTCGTCTGGCGAACAGCCGATAATATAGCTTTTATTTTATTAGAATATTTTTTTGACTCATTTTATTATTATTTGTATTAATTGAATTATTTTAATTAATTAATTAACTTATAAAAACTACCTATTTAAGGAGTTGCTCTTATTTGATGTCATTTTAAAGTTTCCGCGATCTTTATTTTTACATTTTTTTTTTAATCTTTTATAACTCCAGTGTTTTCTTCATTGGGATCCTCCATGCCAAGGACTTTGTGCTGTGCTTGTATGAAAAGTGCTTAATAAATAAAATGTTAATTAAATTTGAACTGAATCAGCCTTCCACTTGACCAAGGTTGGCTAGCACCACAGCCTCACAGCAAGAAGGTCACCGGTTCGAGCCTCAGCTGGGTGAAGGTTCGAAGCTGGGGGGGGCAGTGGCCTTTTTGTGTGGAATTTGCTTGTTCTCCCTGTGTATCTGTGGATTCTCTCCAGGTACAGGTCCCACCATCCAAAGACATGCATGTTAGGTTAATTGGTCACTCTAAATTCTCCCTTGGAGTGAGTGTGTGTGTGAGTGTTTGTTTTTTGTTGGCCCTGCAATGGACTGGTAACTTGTCCAGGGTGTACCCCGCCTCTAAACTACTAAAAATGCTGGGCTAGGCTCCAGCTTACACGCAACCTGTAATGGACAAAGCGGTAAAGAGAATGAATGAATGAATTTTTTTTTCCATGCTGCAAGTAAATGGTATTGGTTCGATGTGTTCCAGGCTGAAATGTTTTAAACTTAGTTTCTCTGAATATGCTGATGCTGCAAGATAAAAATTAAATGAACTTTCAAAATACATAAAAATGTTAGTCCTACAATATTGTATGAAGTTAAGCTTCACAAAGGTGGATTAACACACCCTAATAATGCAGTTAGGAGTTAAATACTGCATGTTTATGCTTAGCCCAACTGCTCTGCACATGCTTCACAGTTCTTGTCAAGTACACATCTAAAGAAGAAGCTGGCAGCATAATCAAAATATTCTACTCAGAAGTTATGGCTATATCTATTGTAAGCAGCTTTTATGTGAGAGGAGGACCCTCCTTGCTGTAAGGCCATTGTGCTTACCACCACATCACCATGCAGTAATGTATTGCTAAAAGTAAACATTATTTTGTTTCTCATTGCCAGTCTTGATCTCACAAGTTAATGGCATTGTTCCTTGGATTCCAAAGTTGAATAGTTTCAAACTTAAATTCACTGTATTGTCCAACCAAAACTAAATGTTTTCATAGCAGGTGAAAATGTTAGTCCTACAGCAATAGTCACACCACAACAGTTCTACTATTGCACAAAATTAAGCTTCTCAAAATTGGATTAATACACCCTAATAATTTGGTTTAGAGTCAAATTACAGCATGTACTGTATGTACTTTCTGCACCCTGCACTTAATCCACGGTTCCCATTACCACCAGAAAACGAACCCAGTATCGACAAAGAATAACCACAAGAGGTGGCATGTATCTTCATGTAAAAACAGTAAAGTATAAGCGTATATTAATAAATCTTAATTCCCAGTAAAGCTGCTCCCATTCTCTTATGTTTCTGTTTTTTTTTTGTCAAACAGCAGAATGTGTCAAAAATTGTGAGTGAAAAGCCCATTAGGACTGCATGTCAACGTGTAGTTGTTTAAAGCTACCATTCTAAGTTGCCTCCATGGTTCAGTTTATTATTTCCATAAATGGAATTAGGCACTCAAAGAAGCTTAAAAAACGTCTAATCAAAGTAAACTTGAGCAAATCTGTACAGTGTTATCAAAACAGCACATGTCCAGTCCATGCTGTACATAACGAGAATCACAATCTTTAATAATCTTAAAAGTTCAAGTTAATGTTGCAAAATCTCATCAGACTATGGCAACCAGGTCAAGCCCTCAAAAAGAGGACAAGTAACTGTTACTACCTCAAAGTGTGCGCTTAAGTGGGATCTTCCTTTCTGTTGGGACATAGGTAGCATACTCTGCTTGATGCTAATATTGCAGTCCTGCAGCCTTTCTTTAATGGAATTTAGGCCATACGTGAGAGGAATACTTTCTTTTTCAGTCATGCTGTGAGTTGCATAGACAGCCTCCTGTTTGTCGATTGCTCTGGCAGAGATGTGAAAAGTCAAGCGCACTCAGCCTTTGCTCTCTGCGTGGGCTTCATCTTCTGGGTATCTGTCTCTTTGGGGGCGGCCATTTTAATATTCAAACCAAGCTGAGAGAACATGTGCAGAGGGACAGTGGCCATTTGAATAATTGAAGAGGCTCCGTAGTGTTAAAGGAGCCTCTCTCTTTTCTCTCTCTCCACCATATTTTCTCTTCCATCTTTTTTTTTGTCAGCTTCTTTAAGTTTGTCCCAGAAAGCAGTCTGGGACATGCGCTCCCACAGCAGCCGATCCAACGATCCCAAAAGATATAAAAGAATAAAAGAGAAGAGATGCCTCACACAGAGAAGGAAATATAGAGGCCAAATCTCTTTTGACAGAGAAGTGGCTTTGGACCAAATTGAGGGATGAAAAGAATCAACTAAATCCATCTCTGCCTATAATTTGTTAAACATTTTCACTTAGCTTTTCCCAACTGTGCCCCTCAATTTGTTTGACAGACTTTAAAGCCATGATGTCTAAATAAATCAGGGAAAAGAAGCTTTTCCTCCCTAATGGCTGAATGAGGCATAAATCAGTTTTAAATTTTCAACTACTTTCTCACTTTTATCGTGTCTGAAACAGCAGTCCTGGTTTCCAAATCATGTTTGTACAAGGTAAACATGGATTTGAATACCTTTAGAGAAAAGACATTTTATGTACGAAATCTCAAATTAACACATGCATAGATAGGTACATTGTGCTAATTCATAGTAGGGCAAATCACCATTATTTACTCATTTTGTACTAGCAATTCACAAATTCTTTGTCAGTGCTGTCAGTGTGTCAAGAAGGAAGTCGCTCCATTCAGTCAATGTACATGCCCAGAGACCAATAGAGTTCTGATTTCTCATTTCAGAAACCCGCTGCTCCATTATTCAGAATCGCAGCATTACCAACTCCCACACAATTCTTGAAATCTGATTTCAGACTCCGTCTCAGGCAGAACAAATGTCGCTGTCCTTCCTTTGCATTTACTAAGCAACTGTAGCATCACACACATGCATGAAGTCTCCGTACTAAAGCACACATGCACTGCAAACATAAAAATTTTAAAGATACTTTCCAGAGGAACTGCGTGTCAGAAAATGTCAGCAGTTGTCAGTTATAGTTAATCCAGCAAGCTCTGTGGCTTTATGAACAGAAAATCTTAGAATAAGCTCGAAAATAGAGCAAGGCTAGTTCTCTGAAGAGTTCATGGCGAGCGAGAGTGATTGTGCGTGCTATTGAAGTTTATGGCTTCAAACTCCTCTCTGCCTGCTTCACCTGCCATGTTGGTTTCCACTCTTTTTGGTGATAAATAGACAACATGTATCCACAATATCGACAAGGAAACAGTCATCATCAAGGATAAGAAGCTTCATCCGCCATCCTTGATGTGCCACTAACAAAAGACTGCAATATCCACAGCATACTTTTTGCATCATGTCCTGTATCCTGTGCACTCTACCGCGGCACCACTGGGAAGTGTTTCCAGCGGTAAGAATGCATCTCACATGGAAAATCTCCTGCTGTCATGTACTTGTGTGAGCAGGCAACTTCAGGCAAAGTCTGCTCTTACCATTCTTTCATTCTTTGTGGAAACGGCTTAAAAAGAAGGAGATCTAATATGGCCTCATTAACCTAAATGCTTTTCTTCAAGCAGTAAACACATTTTCAATTAAGCAGACTTCATAGCATTTTTTATTTTCAGGAAAAGTCCCGTTATAGTTTCCTGTTATAATTTCCTGTGGATTATAACAGAATTTTCAGCTCTGCTGCTTAAATGCTACAATATTTGCAGCAGTGGGATTTCTGAGGGAGAGCTCATTTGATCATTGGAGTAAAGAAATTAAGCAAAACAATTTATTACACTGAGCCTATATATTATGCCTTGCAGGACGGATGATGTTTCCTGAACTATAAATAAATCACAATCAATAATTTGGATGAATAGACAGAATATTTAGAAAATAAATTAACACTATCTCTCAAGAAGGAGAACCTTTATTAATCTGGAGAATCCATCTCTATAGAACACTGCAGTTATAATAGGAGTTATAACCCCTACTGCCTGCAGTAAATGTGCAGAATGTGATCCTGACCCCATTGGCGAGGACTCCACTTCCTTACACAACCTAGTTTAACCTCTGCTATCTGCTATCTTTTCAAATCAGTAACAACATGTGCAAATGTAGCTGAGCTTTGCTCCTCAGGCTCACCATTCCATCATGTCATCAGTGCACAATCTTCCAGTATATTTTGTGTAGGGCTGAGCAGGCATCTTTCTCTGCCAACTCTCAGGCTGTTGTCAACCATTCATATCATCATTCATATGATCATGTTTGATGCATAAAGTGTTTACTTGAACAATCCAAAGTTTCACTTCTACATTTCTCTGAGACTTGTTGGGTTAAGAAACAAAGCTTCCTGATTGGGTTTAGAAAAATGAATTATTTAGTTATGGATAATAATCTAAATAACAAAATTTTAAAAAGCATCACTTTTTGGGATAGAATATATTCTTTATTGAAAAAACAACAAAATAGTCAATAAAACAATGACTGTGCTTGCAACACAGGGGCAAGTTGGAATTTGTTCACTGCAAACATCATCAGTCACAATTTCACTTTTCATAAACATAATTGCTTTCGCTTATGGAAGAAAAATTCCTTGGAAACAAGATAGGAATCAGTTGCACAATATTTGAAGTTCAGCTAAGATATAAAAAGTCTTACCCATTATATTTTGTTTTATAAGAAATCTGTTTGTTGAGAACAACTTGGATTTAGAAAACCAAAGTGAAGACACATCCAATTAATAATATTCAAATATATTGGCATCAGTAGTTTCAAAGCCTTTGCTGGCTAATTTCTGGCTAACTGTGGACATATTGTTACATACATTGATTATATGACTTTTATCCAAGCACATTTAATAAAGTTGCTTTAAAACGTTACATAAAAAAAAGTAACAGATGCTGTCAAATATCCGTCAAGCTCCAAGTTTTGATTTACAACACAGAGGAGATTTGTGGGCAGAAAATCTTTGGCGCTTACACTGAATGTTGATGTTCTATAGATTAAAAAATCTGAACCAGACACACGGTATATTTATACTGTCCTTGTAAAAACAACATTATAATGAGGGAGTACATATTTAAAGCAGCACATGGTTGACATTGATTTGATGGTACATATCTGCTGAGGCTTTCATTTACAGCAATGCAAGGTTTTCATCCCCCACCCTCTTATCCCCTCCACTTTTAGTTTTCATTTTCCTGCTCGAGAGATCGAGGAATTAAAATTCATATTTCATCAAAGCATAAATAAAATGCTGAGAGCTGAAAATACAGTGTTTGTACAGGAGACTAAAAGTTTTTTTGGAGTCATGTAACATTAGCACATAACATTAGTGCTGTGTATGAAGATAATATTGAGGTTAAGACCAATAATGCCCCAAATATGTGAAATATGGAACATATAAAGGTCCAGTTTTGTGCACCTGCATCTAAGGCAATAAAATAATCTCAGACAAGATTTCCACTGATCTAACCACTTAGATCAGAATTTTATTTAATCTATGTGAAATTGCCTTGTGTTCTGACAAACTACCCTATTAGTTATGCATGAGGAGGAAAGCGCTGACATTCACAGATGACAGAAAAGCTCTTATATGTTTTATGAGTGTTGGAAGTGTTTTCAATTGAAACAACTGAAGCTGTGTGAATCCATTGAAAAATATGGAAGTATGGACCAAAGGTCACATTTAGTCTTTTTAACCAAATTATCTTTTAAAAGTTGTCTATTTAATCTCTTGATGCTTTAAGTTATGTCTTTAATTTAATATATATTGGAGATATATTCTTCCACCTACATAATATTGCTAAAATTAGGAACATCCTGTCAGAGTGATGCAGAAACACTAGTCCATGCTTTCAATATTTCCAGATTGGGCTACTGTACTTCTTTATTAATGGCCTGTCCCAAATATGTCTTGAAAAGTGTCCAGCTGATCCAAAATGCTGCAGTGAGGGTTCTGGTGGGAACTAACAGGAGAGATCGCATTTCTCCAGTTTTAGCTTCTCTTCATTGGTTCCCTGTAAATTCTAGGATAAAATTTTAAATTCTTCTTCTCACATATAAAGCTTTCCATGACCAGGTTCCATTGTATATCAAAGATCTAAAAGTTCCATATATTCCTTCCCAACAGAGCACTTCGTTCTCAGACTGCAGATTTACTTGTGGTTCCCAGAATCTCTAATAGTCGAATGGGAGGCAGAGCCTTCGGCTATCAGGTCTATCTCTTATAGAACCAGCTCCTGATTTTGGAAGGCAGAAACCATGTCTACCTTTAAGGTTAGGCTTAAAACCTTCCTTTTTATACATTTTAGATTTAGGGGTGGTTAGCCTTCCCTTAGTTATGCTGCCATAGGCTTTGACTGCTGAGGGACGTCCCATGATGCACTGAGCTCTTCCTTTTCGTCTCTCTGCTCCTTATCTTCCATGAATAAACATATGACAGTATTGGCATCATTAGTGTTTTTCTCCTCACTCAGCCGGTCTTTCCTGTCCTCTCCACCCCAACTACTTCTTGGAGATGGCCACCCTCCATCAGCAAGGTTCTGTTGTAGGTTTTCCCTTCCTATTAAAGGAAGGTTTTTTCATACCAGAGAATTTTACTTGTAATGGTCCAACAGTTTCTCAGATGACTTTTGACGAACTCTCAGCAGGTTATTTGTCTGTTAGCGAAAGGATGGCTTCTGTAAGACTAATTTACCACAATGACCTGATTGGTGGAGTACTGCAATAATGGTTATCTTTCTGTAAGGTTCCCCCAACTCCAAAAAATGTCTTTCATTATTGCTTCAGGCTTGTACTTGTCTTCGTAAGACCCCTTTTCTCCCGAATACTCAGTCAAGCTGAGCAACGGAGCAGATCTAGAAAGGCTGTACTTGGTTTTATTTTGTTTCTTTCATTGCAGAATGGTTGAGATTCCTGTGCTTTTGGGCTCCTCAAAGGATGCATACATTTTCTCAGGGTGCTTTTCATGTCGGTAGTCCAGCTGTACACAGTCCTGCCCTGCAAGACTTACATAATTCTGTAGGGTTCACAGCTTGGTTTTCTCTCCAATATACGACATCAAATATGAGACAGTAGAAAGCAGGTTTGTCTCATTTCTACTTCTTGTCCAATAGTTTCCTGGAAGCACTGGTGGACTTCAGCATAGCTGAGCAAGAATTTCAACAATTACTGATAAAAGAAGAATGTGATTTTTTTTTTCTGTCAGTTATCAAGAAGAAAATTGAATACATTTGTTTTAAAATGATTTTGGATTATAAATGTAGAAAGTAGCACTTGCCACAGATGCAGTGATGAGATCCCAAGACAGAAAGATAAAAAACAAACAGAGCAGAACAGGAAAACCCAGGAAGATACATTGGGACACTGATGTACGAAAGCTTCCTTAGTCTTCAATAGCATAAATTATACAAGTCTCTGGAATGACATTCAAACAAATGATGTTTCCTCTAGGCCTGAATCAATTAGCTGATTAATAGATATGTAAAAGGCAACAGACATTTCATTTGCAACTATTTTGAATACCAATTAATTGTTTAATTAACTGCCTCAGTCTCAGTGGCAGTGAAGCTGTCAGGAGGGCAGCATTTGGTATTCTGGTCGGTTCATCTACCTCATTGAAATACTATTGGATGGATTGTCATGAAATTTCTTACAGACATTTTGTTTCCACAGATGATGATTCTGTCTGACTGCCCATGACGTTTCCTCTAGCCACCAGCAGGTTGACATTCATGGTTCAGACAGAACAACAATTTATGATATGTGTGCACTCTGATGATTTCAGAGTTCAACACTTGGTTTATCTAACAATTTCTTTTTCTGTATGGGGACACTGCAGCCTAACATAACCACCAAAATGGGAAAGTATACTGTTTTCCAAACAGAAATGCAAAGTTCTGTTTACTTAAATAATTCAACATTCTATGTTTAGTACATGCAGACCTTTTAATTCAAACAACAGTATTAGTTTAATGCTACAATTATTTTTGAGTAATGAACTGTTGAATAACTAATACTAAAGCAAATCATTAATTACACTCTATGTTTGGTGTTTTAAAGATTTAGGAGCATTGTAAAACTCTTCAGCTCAAAGTCCCCAATATTAGCTCATCTTTTTTTTTTTTTTTTAAACCAGTCTTGTCCAGCATCATAGCAAGCAGAATGGTAGTCTGGTTGCTGTATTGTGCCAAACAAATTTGCTTTGCCAAGGG
>JBAMHW010000001.1:7207858-7220625 GCA_037177495.1 Rhadinocentrus ornatus
TCCAACCTCCACCCCACACAACCCCCCACTCACACCCACTATCACACAGCCACACCACACACAACCCTCCCACCATGTCCCATGGTGGACGCCCCAGGCGGACCAGAGGACAGTGAGCCCCAAGCCCGGCCCACCCCAACCCCTCCAGCCACCACTCCGCCCCACCCAGATGCGGCAGACCGGGCACCCCCCTGAGCCAGGAGCCCATCCGCGCAGCCAAGCCCGGTTAGCTCATCTTTTGATATGCAAGTGAAGACCACACATTCACCTCATTTTCATACTCATCAAACCATTCACCTGACTCATCCTGCCCTTTGTGGAAGTGTCTGTATTCACTGTTTTATGTAGATTAAACTATTGAAAGGCTTCCCTTGTTGAACTGTAATTATTTACTTTAGGAGCTACACAAACTTTACTTCAGCTGTCATCTGAATTGAAGCAGTCAAAATAACATTAAGGCTGATTTATATTCATCTTTATTCTCTCTCTCTTTCTCAATCTCTAAAAGCATTGTGGCCTCAGCGGCCAGGAGCCACTTTGACACATGGCCGACTTGTGGTTCATTATGCCACTTAATGAGACAGGCTGTTCATCTCAGAGCAAATGAAACAACTCACTTCTGTCTATCTTTAAGTCAATAAACCTCACATTCTAGGCAGCACCATCCTGAGAGGTTCACTGGTCTTTCCGGTAAATAAAGTATCTTTAAGAAGATTTCAACCACGTGGCTGTTTGCAGTTAAAACAATCATAATAAGTATTGTTGTTTTTTTTTGTTTTTTTTAAATTAGGTAATTATTTAATGATTTTGTAGTCTAAAAGTAAATATTTATTCGTGTTATTTTGGCATATGCTCTTATTTAATCTATGCTTTCAAAGTGGAGGAGGGATGAGATCTCTACATGTTGAGTGTGGATTTATTTGTGGATGCTGACTGTGGAAATGGTCCGATTTGGATGACTGAATAGAGAATAACGCCTGTAGGTGGCAACCATACCTCATCAACAACCGAAACACAAACGCGCACACACACGTGCACGCAAAGACACACTCAGACACATCTGATTCGGGCTTTATGCGTTAATGCTATTGATCCCTGATAATTAACGACCGCTGGGTTGATTTAAATGGGCAGTTGGACGCGCAGGCAAAGTGGTAAAAGTTAAAGTGGTCCGTGGGCAATACAGGAACACGCTCACGCCTACACAAGCGCGTACCTACTTAGGCAAGCGCACGCGCATGTGAGTCACACACACGCGTGCGGCAGATCTGTGCCTGGAGACCGCGAATTCAACGTGCTCGCCATTCAAGTCATGGACTGCGGCGAGCGGGGGGACCATTAAGAGCCGGTGGCAAAGGAAATAATACTAATAAAATAAATAAATAAATAAATACACGTTTTATTTGCAACACACGGATGGTGCTGCCTCACCACGCGGATCGGACACTGGCTCCCTGACAGGCGGAATTATTACTTATGTAATCAATACGACGAATTGCTTTTGTGGAAAAAATAGCACCCGTAGAAATCTTCCCGGTTCTGCTCGACAGAAAAACGCCGTGTGCCATATGCTCTGCGATTTTCAGAGCAGCCTATAGCAACCCATTTGTATTGATGCGACGCGTGTGATGGTTGCAGTGGGACGGATATCCTTCATTTTATCCAATAGGCGTTCTCAGGATTTTTCCCCCTTTTTTTTCTTTTGTAGGGCGCTTCTGCGCCTCTTTTTTGAGCTGACCTTCTCCACAATGTTTTAAATAGGTAAATGTTGTCAGGTCTGCTCTGATTCTGTTCATCTAATTAGAGAGAACCACAGCAAGACTTCCACTTCTTTTTTTTCAGTTTACTTTAGTTGTTTGATTATTTTTCTTTTGGTCATTTTTTGTTTCTCAAGACATTGGTTGGCAGTCAGTTTTGGACTGTGACTGGCTTGAAGGAAGGGGGGAAAGGCGGCCTAGAAGGACTTGACTGCCCATCAGAAACTCTGCAGGATTTCCTTTTCCTCAGTCCAGAGGAATACCTTCAAGTCCGGGAGGTTACTGCTGGTCCGTTAAGGGTTTTCTTTTCTTTCTTTCTACCTTTCTTTATTTCGTACTTTCTTTTTATAATTAATTATTATCATTTTTAATCGGCACGCGTCTCATCCGAGGGAATGGTATCGGCACCGCAGATACGCGCAACTCTCCATAAATGTTCGGCGTTTTTTGCAGGCGAGCATCTTGACTTGTGATCGAGAGGGGAGACGTGGACTGCTGCAGCCTCCAACCCCTTTCACATGGAGATTTGTGTCTCGGTCGCACAGCAAATCTTGAAAACGTGGACGGGGGCCCTGCTGATTTTCCCTGCACCGTTCTCGTCTTCATTTATTCGACAAAATGCGTAAGTATAGCATTGAATTCGGTCCAAATTCAGCCTTCATTTTTACGTAATTTGCTTGTTTATATCCCTATAAAGAAGTATCTTTCATCGTCATTCAACCCATGATTTGCGACCGGCTCCCAGACTTTAATAAAAACAAAAAAGATGAAGATAAAAGAAAAATACTTTTCATGTCCTGATCTCTGTAGGTTATGGGATCTGTCGCATTCTCTCTTGAGGAGGAGGGTTTGTGCGCGTTTCTGTAGGTGTGCGAGATATAAATATAGAGAGGTAAAGATAGGAACAGAGAGGGGGTTGAGGAAATGTGAGGGTAAGTGGTGCAACAAATTGTGCGTTTGAGCGCTTGGTAGAGATACAAGTCTGTCGTAGTCCCTGTTGCCAGTAGGACATTACTGATAGAAAAAGGCCTACGTCATATGGTAATTCAAATTCAGTTCAGGTATTCTCAGCATTCACGTTTGCAGCAAGAAGGGTGCCTGATTGGCCAGGTGGACTGGCTGCTCCATGTGAAGGGCGCTTTGAGTTCTTTAGGTTATGGTTAAAGTTATAGAAATCTGCTCTTGTATTTCTTCTTTCTCTACGCTTCTGCGTGTTGACCCAGTGTGGCTGAATCAAAACCTCGGCCAGGCCACCCGTGGATGATACACCTCTAGTAGAATTAGCTTATTTCTTCCCACCACAGTCTGAGCTGGTTAACCAGAATGCATCCAAACAAATAAACCTTCAAGTCTTGGAGTTGTTGCTTTATGTTTAGAATATATGAACAGGAGCTGTCCATCAGTTTGTGGTGCTGAAATTGCTCTGGTTGAAATGGGAAGAGGGACCTGCATTTAGAGCACTGACATCACAACTAAAATTTTCAGTGCTGCTGCAGCCAAAAGCTTTCCACTTAAACCTAAACTGGCTCATTCTCAAGTACACACTGTCATATTCACATCTGACAATTTTACAACCAGCCTGTAAAATGAAGGGCACACCATATTACACATAATATTTGCATGCATGCAAGAGAATTGCCAACCCATAATGCAATAACTCCCATAAAACCTTTTTGATCCATTTGGCTCTTTAATAAGTACAAGGAAAGGTGAAGCATTCATGAAATTCATTTTGGGTCTGCAGAGAAATTAAAATTAGCCCTGGTACCCACCTGAACATGTATGAGTTAATGTCTTTGGGTACTTGATATGTCAGAAATGAAAGCGAAATGGTCATTTAAAGGACAAGAAAGGATTTTCTTAAATACTTAGATTTGTGTCCTATGTGCACAAAAAACTGTTTTTTAACAAATTATTTTAAACAGTTTTCTTTATGTGATTTCAAATTGGATCACATTCTGCACCGTGTCTCAAAATCTGCTGATTTCTTATTTCAGTGCTCAGTAATTTGCTTCTAAGTGCTAAAAATAAGGCCATGCACTTGTAAGTGTCACAGTAGGGCAATGGGCCACCCAAGCTGCCACACTGAGCTACTATTCTTGAAAAAAACTGAAGCTCAACTGGAGAAATACATGGCAGCTGTTTTTATTTATTTTCCTAGACTAAGTATAATTTTCTGCTTGGTTGAGAATTTGTGGCCATTAAGGGTGATAAACATGAGTTTCACGCTTGGCAAATAACCATGGAACTCGTCACATCTTCAGAGTTTTGGTTGATCACCTTGTTAAATTCCTCGATCATCAGGAGAAAAATACCAAACATAAGACATGTCATTATCCTGATGAGTGTTGCAAAGGTTTGGCATTTACTTGCCAGTTAAGGAACCAAATTAATGTAAACCATACCAGGGCTGCCTACTACAACAGCCCTGACAGAAGTCTTCACTGTGGGAAATGAGCAATTGGTTGAATGGATTTCTTTTCATGCGTGACACACATGTAGTCAACCACTGGTACAGAGCAGGGTGAACAGTGACTCATCTATCTACAAGGCTTTTGCCTCCTTACTAAAATGCTGCTGTTGTTATTGCACAACCTGCTGCATTATAACAAGGTAATTTATGCTATATGTGATAATATTCTGCCATAAATTTGCAGTGACAACCTGCCTTCTTACTACTCTAAAAAAAAACACAACAGTGTGTTGATTCATGTCAATTTTTATGCTTTTTTTTCTTTTGGAAACAATGCACAAATGGCCCAGTCAAGTACAATGTCCCTGCTTTTCCCAGGTAGTACAACTGATGTCACTTTAGTCATATTATTAAACATCAGTAAAGTAAATACATATCACAGACACTCCAGCAAAATGTACTTTGACAATTGGCCTTCTTTTAA
This sequence comes from Rhadinocentrus ornatus, assembly GCA_037177495.1. Taxonomy (NCBI): domain Eukaryota; kingdom Metazoa; phylum Chordata; class Actinopteri; order Atheriniformes; family Melanotaeniidae; genus Rhadinocentrus; species Rhadinocentrus ornatus. Next base: position 7,212,513 of record JBAMHW010000001.1, read on the forward strand.
AACTCCATGTCTTTTTTTTATCTTTTCTTAAGCCACAGGAGTCAAAATAATGAGCCTACCCATGGTTTTTACACACAACGCTAAGCCTGCTGGGATGCTAATCATTGAGTAATTTTAAGGACCAGTCACACACATGTGTGGAATTTTCCTCATTAGAATGTTAAAAGACAAATCATCCAAAGTGGGATTGTTTATTAAATCTTAAAAATTTTTTCTTCTTCTTTTTTACCATATCCTCAGGTTATGGGTCAATCGGAGAAAGTTGACAATTCACTGGTGCTGCAGCCAAGTCCCAATCTAATTTCAGTTTGACATTTTCAAGACAAGAAAGTCTGCATGTAGCATTGTTCTGGCATTGATGGCTATGACATGTGCCAAAGATTAATCCTGTGCTGAAAAATTGGTCTTTAAATGATTAAACAAAGTTACATGTCAATTTCTTCTTAAGCTAACTTTCATAATTGCTATGTAATATATATAGGAAGAATTTGCAGAGAAGGCTCTATGGTGCAGTTGTTAACACTGTCGCTTCAAAACCAGAAGGTTTAAACCTTCAGTGTGGAATTTACATGTTAGCTGTCAGCCTGTGTGGGCATTTTCCAGGTGCCTCTTTTTCTTCCTTTAATCCACCATCATGGATGTTAGGTTAACTGGCCACATGCGAGCACGAGCATGCTTGTCTGACTCTCTGTGTTGGCCCTGTGTTGAAGTGACGACCTGTGTTCCCTGTCTCTCGCTCAATATCAGCTGGGACAGACAACAGCCCTCTGTGACCCCCTGAGGGATCAAGCGGATGTAACTAATGGATAGATTTACTTATTTCCTTATAGCACACCCCTGGGTTTTGGAACTGTAAATGAAAGACATTAGCTTAAGCTTTGAGAAACTGAAAAGCTTTTTTCAAAATATTTTCAATCAGTTTATATACTATAAAATACCTCACTATAAAAAAGAGAAAAACATAATCAAGGGATTAATTTCTATTAATAATAACTCAAATAATTCAAATGGCACTTTCCTTAATTTAGCAAATGATTGACCAACCCCCAATCAAGCCTAAGTGTCTCTTTGCTTGATGGTGGTTTTAATTTAAACCACATTAAGTTATTCTTTGCTAAACTGTTTACTGTTTGCTCTATTAGAGTATAGATTAATTCTTGCTTTTGAAAGCCTTCAGTTTCAATCCGTCAACAGCAAAAGTGCTGATTCATTTTCAAATGACTGTCTTCTGCATTGCATTAATGCTTTTGGTGACTGATGAGGGTAGTCAGAGTTTTCTGAGGAATATGTTTTACTATATGCAGACCCTGCTTTGTTTATATCAGCTCACTGGCGTTCACATACTTCTCTGTGTGATATGAGTATTGGTGATGGGAGTGGGGCTAATTTATGCTTGAAGTGGTGTCTGGATAAAGTGAAAAACAGCCCAGTTTCTCTATGATCCTGCATTTAATCTTAACTAATATGGTGAGATCTTGAATTTATATGTATGTTTATTTGTACTGTGTGCCTCTGTGCCACAGACAAGTGAGTGGGATGAAGCCTGAGAGTAGACTGGTTTCCACTCTGCTCCATTTTGATAGATAGCTCTCTGTATCTTCCTCGTTGTACCTCTAGAAAACATGTGTTTGTGTCGAGTCAAGAGACAGGCTGATCTGAGTTGGACCGCTCGGGTGTGAAAGAGTCCAATGCATGCCAGGCTGGAGACTTAGTATTCACTGTAGCAGCTTAAGTTGTGCTTTTGTGCACCAGAAAGGGGATTATTCAGTGAATCCTGCTCTGTGTCGCTCACAATTTTGCAATTCTAAATCAACAAATGTGGTATCAACGTATGTCCTCATTCATTACAATTAAGTGCAACTGATGTAGAGTGACATTGCTTATTCCTGCAAAAAAAGATAACTTATGGCACTAATGTCACAATTGTTTTGACTGCGGCTGTTGGTGCCTTACTTTGCCATCTGTGTTGTGTACCATGTGCCTGCAGTGGCCTGCAGCATGGAGCAAGCAATCAACTCCAGTGAGAGGCTCTGATAGATAGAGTATGTTCAGTCTACGGGTACCATGTTTCTGCCTCTTCAGCAACCAGCCACTTTCTGAAAATGCCATAATGACCTTTATAGATTGCTTCACAGATTCCCAAACAAACTAAACATATACAGTTGGCAATAATGCACAAGTCAACAATATTTTCTGTGATTATACAGTGGGTATGGCAGGATGTGATGTGAGGCACAGTTGAGTTCCACCCCCTGCTCTGAAGGATGTATAATCACAGTAAACAATATCTTCAGGGCAATTATGTCTTCATTTTTCTTTTTTTCTACAACTATCTTGCAACTTTTTTTTTTCACCATTTCAAAAGTTTCTTAAAAGTGCAAGAACAGAAATAAAACCGAGAGATATCACATCAGCAAACAAGAAACTAAAGAAAGCTGTTGATCATGAGAGATATTCCAGTGCTGCAGAGACATCTTTCATTGATTCATTTAGGATCTGAACCCGGGTTGATAGTACTAGACATTAATTAGTTAAGTTCAAAGCCAAAGACATGTCTTAATGAATCTTCTTCTCCTTTATCTATCCTAGTGCAGTTTATTTATACCAGTCAGTGTGGTGCATTCCATTTGCAAATCAAAAGATGTACTGACATCCAGTTTATATTCAGATATTCAGTTTACAGCAAGGCTTTTTTTTTTATTCATTGGCTACATATTCTGTAGCAACTAAAATCTGCTATTTATGTCAGGACAGCTCCTAATAATATGCTAACAATACCTTCCACCCTGCCTGTGTCCAGGCTTTGCATCAATTCATGTAATTGTATTGACTGTCTTAATGTGACAAGAAACTCTGGTTTATCAGTTGAATCAATCCAATGAGTCCTACACAGGCTCTAGCAACTAGCCAATCAGAGCCAGAGACAAATAAAAGTATGTGCTGGATTGATTTAACTTCACAAGCTAGTACAAATTAAACAATATATATTCATTTACAGTAATTTATTCCTCTTTTTTTCCCTGAATTAAGATTATAGAATGTTTTCATATTGTATAGGATATATAGCATATAATAAAAATATATGATGTATAAAATGTATATTGACTTTATATCTGCATAAACTGATGTGAAGTTCAGGGTTGGGCAGTTGTGATTGCTCCATGGAAACTCTTTGGATTAATGCAGGGTCAGAATGCAGCTGGGAACTAAGTGTTATGAGTAAAAAATGTTGCTGTCAGGCAAGTTTAAACTGAGACCAACTTCCGATATTTTGAATTGCAAATTTCCAAGTAAACCCTTACTGTAGCCTTACTGAAGACCTTGATGTAGCTGGAATGTCAGTTGTGTAAAAATTGTGTAAAATTTCTGCTTCTTATGTCTTTATTAAAGTGTGTAGCAACCAATAATGTATTGGTGGCCAATAATGCAATATCAGTCAAGAATGTAATGATATTGTCCATTTTCACTGTAATGAAGCTAATAATTTAACCTCCACATATAGTGATCTTAACTAACTGTGATGATCAAATTGCACAAAAAAAACTTCAAATAATTCTTGTATTTCTTAGAAATGCAATCTTATTTATCTAATATTTCATAACTGGTTGCAGTTGTTACTTTTTCAAATATTTTTTTAATATTTTTTTTACGCTAGGCCAATAACTAACCAATAACATGATAACTTATTACATTATTGGAAAAATGTTTTTAAATTATTTGTTTAAAAATGTTATTACATCGTTTTACATTATTACATTATTGGCTTTATGACTTCTTAAATGGCCCAAATTATTATGTTAAATTTAGGTATTAAATTTTTGGCCATTATCACATTACTGATTGTTACACCTACTGCAAAGTGTTTATCTCATCTTTGCCTGCTATATGCTTTGATTTGTACCAAGAAGAAATGATTTGTTTGAATACTGGTACATAAGATTTTATCAAACTACACTCAAACCCAGCCTGACTCAACATTACAAATGAAAAGAAAAATAACAAAGCAATGAGTAGATGAAAAAAACTACAATTCAAATGCATAGTTAAGTAACTATGCAATGTTTAATTGATGGCCCAATGCTTTTTCATGCACTGTAAAAAAAAACCAAAAAAACAAACAAAACTAAACTAATTAATAAAACTTTGTTGTGAATATAAAGATCTTTCCTATTTATGGTTATGAGACAGCTTTTTGTGTAGGGCAGCAGCTTGGATTTAAAATACTAGAGCTCCAGATGGAAAAAATACATGCAATCCTCACAGTTCTTCTCCGTCCATCTGTATGGTCAGTATGTTCCCAACAAGTCCAGTTTTTTGTCAGAATATGGCAAAACGTGGAATATAGTGAGAATATGCGTTGACAGTTTAGAAGTAGTGTAGACGACACTGCAAGAGAAGCTTTCTGTAGTTAGTTTTATACATTTTTTCAGCTGCAAGAGGGTAAGATGTTGTGTTGTTAAATTAAAGGATCGAATTTTATCTTATTTTGATGCATTTTTTAAGTTAGTGAAGTTGCACCAGGTACCTTTACTCTGCCTCTACAAAAATATACCCTACCAAAAATACTATCTACTGATTTATCCTCAAGCTCAAACCTAGTACTATCATCAGGACATTTCTTTAAAATGTGACAAACCACTGGTTGCTACCACAACAAAAGAACTAATAAGATAAAATTGAGTAGGATTGGTCATCAGTGCATCCAGTCTGTATAAAATTTCATAGCAATTAGACAAACAGTTGTTGGAATTAAAACAGTAAATTGAATAACTAATTCCCAACAAACATTAGCATCCCTCAAGCAATATGGCTAAAACTGGAAGCCTCCAAAGATTTTCCATCATTTGCCTCTTTCTATGTAAAACTAAACTATTCGCTGCTCAGCCTCCACTCATGGCCCACAGCTTTCCATCATTAGAAGCTTCCTGGAGGATGTCCTGATGTGAGAAGTAATGCTTCTCCTCTTAACATTTTGTGGTTTGGCTCATAGTGCTAATTAGACTGAGACTTACAGAGGGCAGAGGAGAGTGAATCAAATCCCATCAACAGTTTGTGCAGCACCTGGATATGTCGCTACAAAGCAGAAAACCCGACGCTAACAAGAGCCATGTGAATTTTCAGTCATCTGAGGCATGAGGTTCACACTTCATGTAGGTAAAAAGAAGCCCTTGGAACGGCTTTGCCTCATGGCGTGGGCAAATCTTATTGTGCGCTTATCAGCGTCAAATTTACTCCGCCTTACTGAGATATTCCCCATGAGAATTATGGATAATAACTGAAGTGATGACTGTCATGATGAATCTCGATCTCCCTCATGTTCAGTGCCCCCCTCCTCTTTTTGCCTCTATCTTCTAGCTTCCCCCTATTTATCTAATTCCCCACATATTAATATACATTTTATCTCCTGCCAGTTCATTTAGCTCAGATGTCTTTGAATATCTTAACATTACTCGGAGCCATGCATGCATGGACTTTCATGTTGCAGCTCACGAGGAACAGACTGATTCATGATTCATGATACAACGATGGGAGTTACCAAATCAGTGTACGAATGAAATTTATATCTAGTTCATTACTGCTTTGGCAAATAGCACAGATTGTAGTTGCTGGAATTTGCTAGATTGGCTTAATTGGCAAAGAAATAAGCCCCAGTAAGTGGTGCCAAGTCAAACATTTAAAGGCCAAGAAGGGAATCTTGTAGGGATGACAAATTTGTCTCTTTAGCGTGCGACTCTGGTTCACCTCTGCTGCATTTTTTTCTCCTTTTATGTCAACACTTTCATTCACCCGCACTGTTTTTCTTGGATTTAGCAAAGCTGTTAGAACATCATGTTTCTCCATTGCCATGCATGCATTATTGGTGAACCTCACTGTAACAAGAGCATTTGTTTTTTCTTCAATCCTTCAAAAGAAATAGAGAAGCTCTTGTGCTGCTTTTATTTCTGCCTTGTATCCTCAGACTAACAACTCTCTTTCCTTTGTAATGAAATATAGTAAGCCAAGAATCCAAATAATTCTTAAAAAAAAAGTAAAGAATACAGCTGCAACAGTCAATGTTTTTTTTTAATTTCCTCCATCTTCTGACAGTTTTTAAACACCAATCACATTCTTGCAAATACTTTCACTAATATTCTGCTTTTTAGTTAAATCTTTGTTTAAATTTATTAGATATTAATGCAAGAGGTAGTGCAAACATTATTTATGGCATTACAGCACAGAATGAGTAATAAAATGTATTCAAATTCCTATATGTACAACAAATACAGCAGATTAGAAGTAAAAAAAACAAACAAACCTTGTTGTGGAGGAAGAACTTGGTCAGAATGAAGCCCTTCTTAAGCTTCAGTGTGAAAAAAATATGCTGCAGTAAGTCAGAGGTGTGATACTGACCTGTTAATCATGGTGAGATACAAACAAATTTAAGCACATTATAGACACAGACATTATGTGGAGAGTATTTCTATTGCTCATTTAACTACATATAGTGTGGTTAGGCTGTGTCTTCTGTCTCTTGATGCACTCTCAGTCTGACGCCATGATGTTGAGATCAGACCTCTGTTGGAGGCAAACCATCTTATGACAAACTCCCTGTTCTTCTGATTGAAGAGAAATCATTTTATTATTATTCTTTTAGCTGAATATTTGGAGCTGTCATGATGGAAAATGAATTTGGGACCTATCACATGCCTCCCTAACTGCATTGCGTGATGGCTAATGTCATTTCTGAGCTCTGTAATTCACTCAGGGGTCACTGTCTCATGGTGTTAAAACAGCTCATAAAACAGAAGATTTCTGAAAGACTCGTGGTTACTGATTTTAAACAAATGGAAGAAAAAACAGCCTGAATGTTTTAATGTAGATGTTGCAGTGAGTCTTCTTCTTTTTTCTTTTTTTTTTTTAAGAAAGAAATTAAAGCCAGATACATTCGGTGTAGCAGCTCCTCACCTGTCACTGTAATGCCAACCTTACATGGTAATACAGTAAATTACCAACCTTGATTTTTGACAAACCCAATGACCCAATATATCTTTTATGTATTTAATTAAAATATTTCAATTACTGTCTGGAAGTTTTGTTTCTGTCATAAACAAACATGATTTTTAGATAACAGTGCACCGCTTTCAAGTAAATTGTGTACATCATTACATTTTGAAGTTTTCACTTATCCTTGCACCCCATTTGGTCCCCACTGTGAAGGGAACCATAAGATACGAGCACTCACAAGATCACCGATTGTAGAGCACTCGACCTCTAATTGCAAGGACAGCGGTTCAATCCCCGGCCTCTCCAGATGGTGGTTAAGCCCGAGCACACATCCACCACCTTAGATCAGCATATGCTGGCTATACAGGAATGATGCACTTTTAAACTTTTGATGTCTTTTTTTTTATCTTTTGTTTTGACATGGAGCCAGACTGTATGCTACAGTAACACTTGAGATTACAGTAAAGATTATGGTTGGAGTTTCTGAGCCATCTTTGTTGGTTCTTGATAGAAATCATGCCTTTTGATCACTACAGTGGGACCATTAATTAAGTAATCAACCTATTAATCAGTAATGAAAGTAATCATTAGGTGCTGCACTATTGCTGAGAAAAAGTGATGCACTACCATGTAATACACAGCTGAAGCCACATTTTGCTTGCTCATCTAACTAGCACCTGCAGCATGGACTTTAATTACCCAGGCAGGAAGTACCAACACAAACCGAGCAGTCATCTTTATCTCATGCACACATTGTGAGCCATTTAATTACGTTAGAGAAAGCAGTGTTGCTTGACCACCCTACCCACAACTTGTTGTGCTGTAGTTTCATTTAGCAGGTCCTGTCATTAGATCAGATAAGCATGCATCACTGTCGTGGGCACAGACACAAGTACTTTGTTTCTGCCATCATCATACGGGAGAGTTAGGCCTTTATTTGCTGTCTGTTCTCAGTGACTACATTTGAGTAAGAAGCAGGTCAGAGGACATTGCCCTAAAATCACTAAAACAAATATTAACTCTATGATAGACAAGTCCTCTGAAGCCTCATGTGTTATGAGTCTACGGAGGAAGGACCCAAAATGCGGTGATGCAAGTTTAAATGGTTTATTTAGTATCCAGTGGCTGG
>JBAMHW010000001.1:7220798-7238731 GCA_037177495.1 Rhadinocentrus ornatus
AGCTGTAGACAGGAGACAACGTACCAGAAAGGGCAGCAGAGGACGCCAACGAGTACAGGATGAACCATTCATGACATCATGTTTTCTTACTATATTGACACAATTATTTAATCAATCTATGTTTTTATTTATTTTATTAAATTGATTATTTAATTTCATAAAGTTCATGAAAACCATAAAAAACACTTTTCTAGACAATTTGTACATGTTGTTTATATTTTATAGTGTTATGGAAAATTATTCTAGCTTGTTCTGTAATTTGCTGAAAGGTGATATTGGCACTAAATCAGTCCCTTGAACATTGTTTGTTACATCATTTTTTCTTTGCCAGGATGATTGTAAATATAATTTTAGTCAAATCAAAATGTTAAATGATTTAAGTAAAACAAAACTTGTTTTTCAGCTTTGGAAATTATGACTGGCAATTTTTCAAACAAACTAACTTATTAGCTTATCACAGAAAAACAGACAACAGACTAACTGGCACTGACTATATGCATCACAAGAAAAATGTTTGTAGTAAAATTAATTTTGCTGAAATTAAAGTGAAGTCACTGTGAGCCAGACTAAAAAAAAATTAATAAATAAAAAAGATTGCCTACTATCCTAGTCGTTTTGTGTCATTCTTGGGTAGTGATGATATGTTAACTATGTATCATGAGTCATGTAACACAGTGTAGAGAAGCTTGGTTAAGGGGCATATGGCCATGTTGGAGCAGAGCCACGTAGCTTAAGGCGGGGTAAACGGATGGGCAGAGATTGTTGGTGTATTAGCTGTTTAGCTCTGCGCAATGTCTCAGTCTTGTTTCTACAGTGAGTTTATGTTTATTGAATAGCAGTAGACAAAACATTGCTATCACATTCTCTATTGCTCCATGAGAGTGAAAGTTGGTGTTCTAGGGGATTAGGGCTGACGTACTGCAAACACCAATTGTCTGTGCATGTAGATTACACAGAGAGAAAGCAAGGCAAAGGGACAAAGACAGAGCTTCTGATCCACTAAAATGTCCGTGGCAACAAAAGGCTGTAGTCACATGTTATTCGCAGACAGTTTGTCCCAAAACTAACACTCTGCTAAGGTTTTGATCGGCTGTGATTGGCTAAATGCACTAGAGAAGAACCTGCCGCAGAGCTACATAGCTGATGACGGACTGTGTGTGTCAACTGTTGATTGTGGGGAGAGCCTGTGGTTCCATCTATTTCATATTAATGAGCCAAATGGTGCACGTTGTAATATTCATGGCCAAATTAGACGTTCAAAACACCAGTGTGAGAGAAGCCGTATGCACAACAACGGATCTCATAAACCTTCTCCTCCTTTGCCTGGCCCACTGGACGGATTTGAATTTTGTTTCTTTCCATCACTAATCCCTCATGCCAGGTCCCTGCTGGAATTAGCTGCTGATGCTGAATATATCCTTCAGATATTTTGTGGTACAAAAATTCCAGCCTGTTAATATCACAGCAATTTCTGCCATGTACTAGCATTAGTGAAGCGGAGAAGGTTGTCTTTATGTAAAAATACATCCTGTTTACTGTACGGGAGGTTGAGAGCGGGCTGGCTTGTAAGAGACCGGCTTTGTTCTGCCTCTCTGATCAGCTGGCTTGCTAGCAGTCGGGAGGGGAGCAACAGAAGTGTGTCCAATCAAGCTGAGCCCTGTTTTAAAAGGCCCTGCAGTCCTTGGGCAGAGGCCGCATTTATGACCCAAAATCGAGGAGACGAGCCTGGCCCTGTTCCAAGCCCTCAAGCTCGTATATATTCTGTTACAGCATATCCGGAGGAAAGTGCAGCACAGCAAGTAGGCCCCATGAGACACCTGTACATGTGTAACTGTGTGTGTGTGTGTATCTGTAAACAGTATGTAGGATGAAAAAAACATTGTTTAACTTTAAAGCAGCTTTGAATTTTTTCCATGTACAGAATAAAAAAGATCACAATTAAATCATCTAAATTTACTGATTAAAGAAGCTGCACAGTGAATAGTGTAAATAGTGTCACGGTTGGTTTCTGATTAACAAATATTCTGTAATATAAAAAGAAGAACATGAATACTAAATAAAAAAAGCAAAGAAGAAAATTATCTTCAACTCAATCAAGCTAAAACCCAACTGATTTACATTAGTCACATAGAAATTACTGCAATTTCTGTGATTACAGTGCTTTATTTTTGTAATGGTGTGGATTTGTGGTACATTTTACCCATTAGATGATCAGTGTTTTACACCATAGTGGTTCCTATCTATTCAAGTGCAGATTTCTATAGAGAAGGTCACAATCACAACAGAATGTACTTGTGTGTCTGAAGTCCCTCTGAGCAGAACCTTAGTGAAGAATTTGCTGCAGATTAAACACATGAGAAGCGATTAAATATTGGTAAAGGGCTTAACATTATTTAAAATTTCAAGAAGTCTATCTACACTATCAGCAATAATTTTTCTCAAATTGATCCTACCTTACATTACCTACCTTCACTTTTCAGAGATTCTCCCTTTCAGACGCAATCAGTCCAAAGCATAAGTCAGAAGTGCATCGGCAGGAATCCCTGGATGCAGTCTTTAAGTCAGCCACTTTAACCACTTTGTTGTGTTGTTGGACTGTAATGGTTTGTTTTCCTTGGCTCACAGTTTTGCCTCCCTCGTAGTGATCAATAGGCATTAGCTTAAAACAAGTGTTTTGTCAAGTAAGTTGCTCAATGAATGATTGGCAGCTCTTAGCCTCACTTACACATCAACACTAAACCCTTCTTACATTTTAACATCACGCTATCTGGGTGGGGGCCACAACATTCGCCTGCCACTCTAAGTGGCCAGAGCCTTGTCTCTGCACAGAGCCATATCTTAAAGCTGTAATATACTTTAACGGGGTAAACACCTTGTACACCTGTCACAAAAATACCAAAATACTTTGCACTGCTTGATGATTTCACTTTCTAACCTGAGTGAATTAGCATAATTGCAGTCAATGAAAGTCATTGCAACTGTATCAAAGTTTTAAATTGATCCACTAAAATTGGTTCGATAGGCTGGAAATAAAAACAAAAAAATAATATATTGAAAAAAAAAAAGAAAGATATCCAAGGATTTCGGTTGGGTCACTCAACCATCCAAGTCAGAAACCATTTCTGGTTGACACTTCAATGATTTCAAAGGATTCGTACCTTCAAGAGTAAAGGCCCATACATGCTCAAAACAGAGAGTGGATACACAGACAGATGGGCAGTTTTTTCCATCCCCTGCATCGGTTACATGCGTAATTTGGTCCGTTTTCAGGGAGCTTAGCTTTCCGTCGCTTGATGTAGAAGACGGAGCAATACCACCAGAAATCTCGAAGGCAGTGCTGAGCAGAATACCTGACATGCTACCTAAAAAAGAAACAAACTAGAGAAGAAGAAGAGGATCAGGAAGGGAAAAAAAGGAGAAGAATAAAGACCAGCTCAACAATTGTGGAAGTTGCACAAGATTTTGAAGAAAGACTATATGTGAGTGTTTAGGGCAGTTGAAAACAACTTTATAGCGATGCATTACCGCTGCCCATGGTGTCTGAAACTGGAATATTTTTGTGGGAGAGAACTACCCACTAGTGGAGTAATTGACTTAACAACCACGACAACACAAATGATGTATGGAAGTATAAGAACGGCAACGTATGACAACATTTGAAATGGACATCCCTGTTTACATACATAAAGGAGCATAAACAGGCCTTTATGATCAGGGTCTGACCAGCTTCATTCCAACAACTTATGTAAAAATGAAGTGAGCAGCAAAACAACATGTGTGTTTTACATACTGTGGACCCAATTAAAGAAATAAAATCAGTATGTTCTGTAAAATAAATGAATTAAAAACAGAACACAGTTATTTTCAGATTGCTTCAGTCCTACTACAACCTTATTTTGCAGCACCTACTTTATCTTAGGACGTTTGCTCTTATTCATAATTAATTATTGATAAGCTCAACTTGTTCATGGTTAAATTGGAGTCTTCCCAGGAAGTGACTTGACACAATCAGTTCATTTCTCCAGAGAAATGCCAGCCCATTTCTTTTTGAGCTCTGAACACGCAATCCACTATTCTTTTCCTGAATATCAACCCGATCTTGCTAAATCACATCAGGAAAAACGGAAAGGTTTATCCAGTCATAGAAAAATAAAAACCTTAACTAAACATTGGTTGTAAAAATGGAAGAAGATGAACAATATTTTAGGAGGAGCTCCTCAGCTTAAGAGCATATTTACCAATTAGTGACTAGACAAAGCGGGCCTGCTGACTTGCATCCTATCCTTACCTGATGCATCTGATGGATGGTTTCACAGAACCATAAAGGAAGTTCTTTTCAGAAATCATCGGAGCTGTGATAGTCTCTACCTAAAAACTAACTGTAGCTGCATTTACCTTCATGTTTTGGCAACAAACAGATCAGAAACTAGATGGATGTCTCAAAACCATAATCTTATGACTCTTACAAGAATCCAGCTTCTTCACAAGGTAAAGAAAACCTTTAAAAGTTTTAAGTAATCTGGAGTCTTTGGACACCATCTTTTTAATGTATTATTTTGTTTTTAATAATATGAAGATTATGACATGTTACTTACACACTTTGTACTATAATTTTATTTAAATTTTTTTTTAACAAATGTATCTTTTGGGAATGTATGAAGAAAAATGGAGCCATCAAGCAAAGAGGATGATATTGTGGTCTTCTCGCTTTGTCATAGTAGAAAAATAAAACACATTATTGGCGCCATATGATCTGGCGACAAGAGCAAGAGCTGCAGAGATTTTCTGAACATTTAAAGGCATAAATCAGGCTGTCAGTGGTCTTGTTTGAGACCTGTCAGACAATCCTGGAACCACCGATCCGAAGATCACCAACTCTTGCAATCTTATTATTCTGTTTTCTTTACATTGGTTTCCTAAATTGCTTGGTGCTCAGTGACAAAATAAATCAGTGTGTAAACTATTTTTTAATGATTTCTCTATGTACGGTGGCTCTGAGTGATCAAACAACCAAAACAATATCTTCTGACAACTATTGCCAGACTTAAGTTTCTAAATCAGTATGTAAATTTTCAATAAACCCATGACAACATAAGATGACTGAATTCTTTCTTAAAACCTAAAACCAAGCTGATAATAAACTTGTTGCCTTTATCATTTTGACATGTGGCTGGGCTGCATTTTTTACTCTGAAATGTTTTAGCACAAACTATAACTGGAAGATGTATGGCTTTGTGCAACCAGACCCAAACACTGGTTATAGTGCCCTCAGTAACAAAGCTGTTGATATTTTCACTCCAATTACTGTATTGTATATGATGCAAATGCAGCTCAAGCTGAATTGATTTTCTTTCATGTCTCTATTGCACTTTCCATCCATCTTTGCAACAACATGTAATAATTCCCAAACCAATTTGCACCAGTCCGTAGTCTAACTTTCAAGTTATGCAGACGTATAATCACACAAACATGTAAACTGCCTGTGCAGCTGCCTTTTCTGGATTACATTGCGGAATAATGGATAACACACCTAATTTAGCATCTCAGATTTATTAACCTATAAAGCAAGGCTACTCAATTTGGTCCTATGAGGGCCACAGTCCTGCAGGTTTCCATTGTATTCCCATTTCAAAACACCTGACTCAAATGAATGAGTCATTATGCAGAAGCGAATTGAGCAACCATGCTATAAAGTGTTTTTATACTCATAATGCAGCAAAGAAAGTGTCTGAAGTGTGAGCTGAAGTAATGTAGTGAATTGGATTTTCACAGCAAAGACTTGATCTATCAGATGCTGAGAAAGCAGCGGTGGACTTGATATGTGCAACAGGATGGATAATTTAATTATTGAAAATGATGTGGCTCCTTCCTCTGCTTTCCCCCACTGTGCTCAAGGTTAATTGTCATAAGTTCAGGCCACCAAGCCATAAGGGAGGAGACCAGAGGAGAGACAATACTATTCAATTTTATTGAGTTGATTGTGCATCCAAGCAATATTTTCCATCAGGCATTGATTCTTTACTGCAGACTTCCATAAGGAAGCTTAGAGTTTCCAAAGTTTTACACAAAAAAGGAAGGATTCTGCTGCCTTCTTGCTGACATCACAGCTAATGGGAAAACCTACGCTACACATTTACTTAAGAACTAGGAAGGAAAAAGGTTGGATGGAATGTCTTGAATTGTACCCTAAGTGTAGACTTTTGGCTGTGAGATGAACATAGATGTTTGGCACTGCAAAGGTGCTGCAGATAGAAGGCAGCCATTCCAGACACCAGCATGTTAGCTTATCTCAGCCGTTTAGAGGATTGCTTGTGTAATGCCATCTGTATTCAAGGGATGAATACCCACTTTTACACGAGGATGGAGAGAGAAGCAACAGTGACTTGAGCCAAAATCTTTTGGTCGCCTTAATTATTCACCCATGCACCGGTTACTTTCATCCCTTAAATTTGAGACACAAGCCAGTATTTTAGAAAAAAGAAAAAAAACAAGTGAAGAATTAAGACATTTGTGACCACAGAAAACTGAACTGTTATATAAAAAAATAAAAATATTGAATTGATTATTTCTCTACAGCTATATGAGCTGCACACTTTAAGAACGTTTAATCCATTTTACCAATGACAAACAAATATTTTTTCACGAGATAAAGGCTTTATTATGACATTAGAAGCTGGACATCTTTATTCAAAGCTTTAGTTGAATGGGCCAGAAATTAGCTGGCTACAGCAAAGATTTCATGAATAAATTGATATCTTGACAATAAAATAAGAATTGAATGTCAAGAAAATTCTCCCTTGTTTCAGATAAATATATATGAGGATTTTGTCATTTTAGGAGTTTTAGGAGTTTCACATAATGGGAACTACTGATTCAAACATACAGTGCTGCAGCATTATCAGATCATTCACATATTTATTTTTTCACTAGAAATGGTATTTGACATTCTATACTCCTGTTTATTAAATAGGGTGACAGTTAGTGAAGGAAATCATATAAGGTTTTCAAATTGCATACATGACTTCCAGATGTTGGAAAAGATGTGTGTTTAGTCATATCTCCGTGAGTATAAAAGCCACTGTGGTCTTGGTCTGGTACATTTAATAGCATACAAAGAACCTTCAGCTGAAGAATAAACCTTAAGAAGAATAAGTAAGAAGTCAGTCTTGCGTCTGAACCACAACATCAGACTAGGTTTCCAAAGTTCTTAAAAATGCCAGCACAACTTGTTGATTTTATCTAGTTATGACTCAGACTAAACTTTTCCATAAAAAAGCAAACAAAACTAAAGTACTTACTAATCACTTATTCCTTCTCAACTGCTTTACTAAAAAAAAACAACAGTTTCTTTATAAACTCAAAATTTACAGAACTAGCAAATTTCTGCTTTACCTACAGGGAAAGACATGAAGTGTAAGCAAATTATTTCTTTTAAAAGCTAAGCACAAATTAAAAAATCCCTTTTGTAGTAGCCATTCTTTTTTTTTTTTTTTTTTTTATAATAAATTAGATGTTTGTTGTTATTGAGGCTGTCATTTTGATTACCCAAGTATTTATCAATCATAAAGTACGTTTGGAATAAGTCTGAATGTGGTGGGTTGCACGCAGACATCATTATCACTTCCAGTGGATTTCACACATAATTTCTGAGTGAAAAAACAGCTAAAAAAAATGTTTACCCCATGAATGTATTAAATAGCAGCTCGACTTTTGCATCATGGTTAGATGCACAGAGTTTTCTTTGAATTTCACTCATGTCTGCAGATGGAAGATTTGATTCTTGACTCATTGCAGTTCATCGTTGTGGCTAATGTTTCATGTTTTTGTTTCACCTCAAGAGTCAGCAAACTAGTTTCCCTGCAAATTTTAGGCCACACAATGTGTTTCTTTCTTCATGTTATAAACCTGCTGTTTTATGTGTGAAGTAGATCTTTACCTCTTAATCAACATCATCAGAAGGGTTCCAAAACGAAAGCGAGATTGACCCGGACACAAATGGATGACAGTCAGCACAGTTGTGTCCCCACTTGTGTTGTCATAATGACAAATGGCTCGCATTGACTCTCACACAAGATACGCACACATGGACACAGACGCTCGATATTTGATTCTCAATCCTCAATCGATAGAAGAGTTCTCCTCTTAAACCCCTAGGCATTTTTCCAAGACTGCTGATCAGTCTGGAGCCCTGCACTCAGTAAAGAAAGTTAGGGCTGAACTACTTCTCTGTGATGAAGAACAACACAATTTCAACTACTGTGCAGATAAACAAAGCCTGCAGTTGGCTTGTAACTCCAGACCTTTTATTTGCACAAAGAGCTGGATCATACACCCAGGGTTAATGTAAACCCATAAATCTTTGTATGATCTGTTTAAAATGCAGAGAATAACTTATAAGATTCTTGAAAAAAATGTGAAAAATTTGTATTGACGTTGTATGACCCATTTCATTCATTATACTAGAAAAAAAAAACAAATACAGAAAAAAAAAATCAATGTTCATAAAAATGAATCACATGCCCATTCACTAGTTTTCATAAAATAGCTCTCAATTAAGTAGCGTGAAGCCAGTGGACAGAAGCTTTATCCACTATATGTCACAGGGGACTCGGTGCAAAATAAAGAGGAGCAAGTCTGCTTTACCATAATGTAATAGATCTTTGTCAAAGTGTCAAAGCAGTTGTTGTTCATGCTCATATTAACAATACCTGGAACCTTATTTAAACTTTTTTTTTCCCCTTTGCTTTATTTAAACAACAATGCATGGCTAAATGCATTTTTATCTTGTTGTAAGGTTGGCTCAGCTGAAAGGCGGGCACAGGAATAATACCATACAATGGTCTGAGGTGTACTGGAGGCTTAAATAGAGAGGAGACCAGGTGTGACTCATCAGGCTGATGAGGAGAAAGGACAGGTGAAGTCTGATGAGATAAGAACAGAGGAATCCTGGGTAGTGTATTCTAGGACCGGTAATCAGTAGGCTGATGAAGATGATCCTACTGGTAGAGGAGGAGCAGGCATGACACTTGTGGCTAAACATGCTCTGACTATTAGACTTCTAACAGGCTTGACAAAAGAAATCTTAAGCTTTTTGTCTTGACCTTCTCTATTATCATGTCATCAGAGTCAAGAGGAAGATGCTTCCAGGTCAGGACATTGTGACATGAGCAATTTTCAAAAAGCAAAACTGATCATTTTAGTACACACAGACACACCGAACCTCCAGAACCAGCTAATAAATTTTTTGGCAGCTGTTCAGATTTTTAAGAAAGATGTTACACGTCATTTCTGTGATGGCGAAATAGGATGGTTTATGGTGCAGAGCCACGAGACGCTGCTGTACCCAAAGTGCTGATATTGATGCTAAATTGTTTTTCAAACACTTAGTGTGTCTAAATGTGATGAGATTTTTTTCCCCTCCATTTCATTTTGCCAGCAGCTTTGGTGGTGATCATTGCTTTTTCTAAAGAAAGGGACCAGTCTGCGTAGTTCCTTAATGTCCCGTTTCATTCTAAAGTGCTTTTTACTGTTTAAAATCAATAGCAGTCACTCTGGTTTTAGCCAGCATGCAGTTATTTCTGTGGCTTGCATACTGATAGCAGTTCATGTATCCTTATCCTTACATTATGTTGTGCGGCTGATGGTGCTCATGCACAGTTCAAAGGGCTTTCATACTTTTAAGCAGCTGTTGCTGGTATGAACAGAGCAGAAGCATTATTTTCTGAGCAGAACCCTTTTAAACATCTGATTCTAAGAGATCTGCAGCACACTGAGTGCTTATATCAACTAATGTAAAAGTTGGGATCAAGATATATTTTGAGTCATTAGCTGAAGGTGTAAATTGTTAATATAAAGGCAGCATATCCTGAAATTCTCTTTAGTTTTTCATTTACATGCTGACGCACACACACACACACACAAATAATCAAAACTTTAAACATTAGGGGTGTAAAAGTTGCTATTTCTGGGAAGACTTGAGACTGGTTTAATATGGTTTTTGCTCTTTACAGACAGCAACTGTTGTTTAGTTAATTAAAAAACATTACTGAAACACAACCAAAAGCAAATTGCCTCATTATACTGTATTATGCTTTTAATCAACAAAGCACACTCATCTGTGCATGGTATAAGTTCAGCGGTGCTGAATTTATGGTTGAAGTGTTGTAAAATCCTAGAGCCCTTAGATGTGGAATGTTACACAAGCAATTATGATGACCAGTATATTACCGAACGTTGGACATGAAGTCATGGATGTGCAAGAAATAAGCACACTTTCTTTAACACTGGTGGTGGCAGTAAGTGATAAATTAGTTTGCCAGTGAAAATAAATGCATCACAATTCCTTGTCCAGTTGTGCTTATTTCACGTTTTTTAGACAAATCTGCCCACCTGGTTACCAGGGCAACTGGTTACATTTAGCCAAAGTAATGCAGGTAAATTCAGGCTATACAAACCATGGTCATCATTAACTCCAACCAAGTATTTCTTAATGCTAGGCATTCAGCATCAGATCAACATTGAACATATGTGACCTGCAGTTGTGTGAATGTTCATCCTTGTGCAGTGTGTCTTTGTTGGTCTACAATTAAACCTTTAAAACCCTAATTAGTAGAGGGTTTTCTGAAACTGCCTCCACCAGCAATGATTAAAAAGAAATGCTACTAAGAAGAGGGAAGATGTTAGAGGACATAATGTATGCAAGTGTGAAATGATTAAAAGATGGACAAGCAAAGCTTTTAGCATGAGAAAATAGCTACAGGCAGAATACTGATTCATGTGTTAATGTTATGAGCAAAACTAAATTTTACATTTGTGCTCTAAAGTTGTGTCGTATTTGAGAACAGCAGTGTCTGTTGTAAACACAAACTGAACAGATGGATCAGCATTGTGAGGATTTGTACTGAAATTTATTGGGAAGTGGACATCCTGTGTGGTCAAACATATTTATATAGATTTTTTTTTCTTTTCTAACCTTAACCAAATCCAACTGAAAGCTAAAAAATAGGGGGGGGGAGTAATAGCAATGACCCGTATAAGACTAAAGAGAAGGAAAACAAATCAATGTTTACTGCAGGAGTCAAAGGATTTTTGGGTTGGATGTTTTGCCTTTGTTCAGCTCTGCTGCCATCCCCTCCCTCTCTGATAGGGAGTTTTTCAGGTATTCATACTTCCTGAATTGAGTGAATTGCTGTGTTCAGTCAACTTGACTGTCAATTTGCTAAAGCATGGTTTGCACCACAAGTGCAAACAGAAAAGCAGTGCAATACTTTTTTAACACATTTTGTAAGATTAGGTAATAATGCATCAGTCTCTGGAAATCCAGTTAATATTATCTGTTGCATTTAGATCATGCTGGGTAGTGTTTGCTCAACCAAAACAGCTCAAACTGCATCCTTATCAAGCTGTAATAGTGCCTTAAATAAGCCAAAATAAGGGTATTTAATGGATGTTTAGTACAACTCATATATCAGAAACCTGTTTCCTTTACACATGCAACCTATTCAAATTCAAGAGGGTGATCATTGCCAGGAGATGACAAGTTGCCTACATGCCTGCAAGATTTAGAAAGTAGATGGAGGTTATCATCATTGATCATCCACCTGCCAGATAAACAATTAGTCTAATTGCTGGAATATACACTCCAACCTTTAGCACTGCTGTCAGAGCAAGGCCAAAACAAGCAACTTTGTTGTTCAAATATAGCTCAAACAAGCACCTCTTTCTTTCCCCCCGCAGACTGAAGAGGGGGATATCATCATGCCCTACTTTAGTTTGCTGTTAATTGACATGACATTATTTTTGTCTTTTAGTGTTGCCACTGTCAAATAAACATTTCTATCTATGCTTTAACGCTACGTGGCATATTTATTTCTGGTATTTCATAACGCTGTCAACTTAAATCAGTCAAGTCCAAATATGTAACTCAGCAATGGTTCTTATATGCATATTTTGACACTGACAACGCTCATTTATGTTGCAAATTAATAATTTCCTTACATGCAGCGTGTAATAAATAAGAGACAGCTTGTTTTTATAGCTTATGTTAAATATTTGCATATTTTTATTTCAGAATTATTATCATGTGAGAAGGAATTCACTTCATCTACGTTTTGCACAACAGGAGATACTGAAGCCAGTTGCAGCATTTAAACATACTTTCTAAAACCCCAAAGCATAAGTGTTGAAAAACAGCTCCTTTAATATTGTACGTATAAAACCAGTCTATCATAGCTCGTTCCATTTTAGAGCAGACCCTCATTTTAATTACTATACATGGTGAATTAGCTAATGAATAATGAATGGATTCCTCATACTAAGTGCTCTGACTGCTAATGCACTTGCGAGTCTGTCACTCTACAACCCCCTCACACACTGCCAATGTTGCGTTCACATTCGGTCCTCTTTACCCCCCACCCCTTCTCTCTCATCTGAATCATACACACAATTTCTTCCCATCTCTTCCTTTTTCACTCTCACAGAGATTTGATTAGATTTCCTTCTGTAAGGAATTATTTAGTGATGAGGGTAGAGAATGAGAGGGAAAAAGAGAAAGGCTCCAGGACAGAAGGAGACAAATAGTGGCTCTCAGGAGAGTGAGGGAGAAGGTGCTTCCAGGAAAGAGAGTGGAAAAAAGCTTCCAGGATTAAGGTGCAGTGGAGCTGCAGACCTGCAGAGAGGCTGGGAGAGACAATGTATGTGCACAGAATACTTAACCACAAACTCAGTGAAAGAAATAAAGATAGAAATAACAAATATGCATCTTTAAATGTAGGAAAACAATGGAATATGAAATCTTGCAGGAACAGAATTGTGAATTTAACCGAAGTAAAAAATATGTTATCTCATGAGACAAAGGTTCAGATTCCTTTCATATGCATATTACCCCTTGCCTTTATCAGATTATTGTTAACTTTCTCTGAAAAACAGAGGCTCAGGAAATATTCATATAATTTATTTAAGAAAAATGTAATAAAGCCAAATCCGAAGTAAAAGTGCATAAATGTTCACCAAGATGCACTAAAGTTCTAAAAGGAAAAGAAAAAAATATTGCATAGACCAGACTGCTATATATTTTGTCAGATTGCATGCTGATGTGGTCATTAGCACGATCACCTCACAGCACAGAGTTTTTCTATATTAAATCTCAGCTGCAGCCTTTATGTGTTGAGTTTTATGTTCTCCTAATGCAAACATAGGTTCTCACTGGGTACTCCAGCTTCGTCCACAACTCACAAGTTTAACTTGTGATTAATTGAAAGTAGGGATTAAGATGAGTGTGGATGTTAATTTGTTTTTTTTTTTATGTTTCTTTTTCTCTGTGTGTGACCTGTGATGGACTGGTGTACCACAGCTCCATTAACTATCTCCCACCCAATTTATAGCAAATGGATAAAAAGTTTGTCTCATTAGATTATTTATGTGTTAAAGGTCAATTTAACTTCTCCCAGATGTCTCAAAATAATACAGAGGTTACCTATACTCAATTTCCAGCTTGGCAATAACATTGTTAAGCCAAAGCCGGAACTTCCTAAGTAATTTTTGGAAAGAAAGTATGTGCTTGAATGTAACCAAGACTCTGTGGGAAACAGTACAACAATAACTTTCTGTCCTCACTTCCTAGAACTTAATTGTCCTCCACATCTTTGTGTGGACACCTCAGCATAAATAGTGCTTGCTCATGACATCCCTTATTACCACAGCACAGACTGAAGAAGACATCTTGTACACATGATTCAGGCTTTCACTGTAGAGCAGGATATGATGCTTTTGAAATGGGAATGTCTTTCAACAATCATTTATTACCCAACTGTGGTGTAATATTCTGCAATCATTTAAACTTTCTCTGTGCTGAAGATCTGCAGATCTCACTCTCACTCATTCTACCAGGAAGCAATGGTTCAGTTTAGTTTGCCAACAGTATTTTGTAGCATAATTTGCCTTTAATGTGAAAACAAATTTTACAGCTGTTATCCAATGTCAAGCAAATTTTTTGTATTTTCATCAAGTTGCAGTATTTCTTTCTATATAATATTATAATGTGCTTAATATTTATATAATAAAATACATGTTATATGTGCAAAAAATCAGAAAATAATTTAAAACAATGCTTCAACAGAGATGTCTGAAAGTATTCTGTCAGCAGATTTACTAATTCCCCAACTACCAGGTTATTTGTGTAAACTGCTTATTTGTTTCGGAACACATATAATCTTGTTTTTCATTTAGTCTCTAATAGTCATATTGTTCAAAGTAAGGCAACTAGAGTTGTCGACTGAATGTGGGGAAGTAAAATGGATTAAAATGGTCCTTTTGATGTGTAATGTGCAGAAATGGAAAATGGCAAGGACTTAGGCGGATTCTACCACTACAATCTAAGGATATGTGAGTTAAGTGATTTGGAGACTCTGAAGTGCCTGTAGGGGTAAATGTAATTCCCTGTCTATGTGTCATCACTGTGACAGACTGGGAACATGTCCATCTGGTTTCCCCCCCCACAATGAATCACGGGACAGGCTTCAATCCAAAATCCACCTAATCACAAAGTTATAAAAAAAATCAATTTACCCCAAAAAATAAATAAATAAAACATTTTAGTATGTTCTCTTTCAAATTAAATATTCAATTTGGTTGGTATTGCTTCCCAGTACTTCCATTAAAAACCCTGAAGTAATTTTTGACCAGGACTTGTTTTTTTAATTCAAAGAGTAACCCGATTTCTAGAACAGCATTTTTATTTCTGTAATCTGATCTGAAGCTCTGAAGCATCCTGTCCCAAAGCGATGCAGAAAATCTGGTTAATGCTTTATTGAATCTAAGCTTGACAAACTTTTACAATTTTAGTTAAATGACAAAACAACTTACTAAAATCATCCAGCTGATCGAAAACACTGCTGCCAGAGTGCTGACCTCCAAAGGAGACCACCTTTCCCCTGGTTTGCACCACATAAATTTAGAATATAATTAAAATAATATTTCAATGACATATAAAACCCACTAGTAGATGGGTTTATTAAATATATGGGTATAGTACAAATATTTGAGTCTAGAAAAGAAGACAGACCTTTCACTTTCAGGCTCCTCTCCAGTGAGAGCTACCACCTTGAGTAAAAAATGTTGATTCCCTCTGATTTTAATTCAACCATCTTAAATACTTATTGAAGTTTTTAAAATGTGTTATTCTATTTTTATTTGTTTTTATTGCTATTATTACATTACATCTAGTTAGAAATGGCTTTTTACCATGTTTTAACATGCCTTTGCTGATCCTTTTTTATTTTTATAAAGCACTCTGGGATACACACATGTATGATAGGTGTTATATATACAGCTAAATTGAAAGCTAAGAGATGTTAAAGTTAAAGTTAAAACAAAAAGATGCAAAGGAAAGCCATGTGTAAATAGAAACAATATTTTATGGTAACAGCTTCACTAAACACTTAGGAAAAGAATGGGGTGGAAAGATGGTTCAGCTGCTTTTCATTATGACCACTTATTAACTTTAAATATCAGTTTGCACCCCTAAACCTATAACCCAAGCTGTTTTGGGGTCTAATTAAATCAAAATAAACATACAAAATATATGTTTTATATATACATAGGGGCGGCGTGGCTCGGCAAGGTAGAGCGGTCGTCTTGTAACCCAAGGGTTGCCGGTTCGATCCTCAGCTAAGTCCAGTTCATGTCGTTCATACCTTGGGCAAGACACGAACCCCTAATTGCTCCTGATGGGTTGTGATGAGCGCCTTGCATGGTAGCTTCCGCCATCAGTGCGTGAATGGGTGAATGTGTATACTGTAAAGCGCTTTGGATAAAAGTGCTATATAAGTACAGACCTATTATATATTACTTCCTTATTAATAACATGCAAGTATCAACATGTGCTATGAATGGGTTTTTTTGAAGGATAATGCAGTGTTTTTCAGGTCATTATTTAGATTTTCTGGTCTGGAAAAAAGGTTTGAAACATGGCTGGCAGCTGTTTTAGGTTAATGAATTACAGTTTATTAGGTGCCTAGCACAAGACTGTGGACACTGCATATCCTGAGAACATCATGCAACATTTGGTAGCTAGAAAGACAGATATTTATCCACTGGTACTGGAGATGTATTACAAGTGTAGTGAATATTGAAATCCAATTTATCAAAGAGCAATAATCCAAAATAGTGTGGGGTTTTGTCTCATGGGTTATAAGTTTTTCAGTACATTTTTAAGGCAATGATATATTGAAAGTGCAAAAGCTCCTTTATGGATTGAGACAAACTTAGAAACCCCTTAGGTTAGCTTGAATATCTACTGTTGCTGAAAATAATATATTTGCTTTATTCTTGAGAAACAAAACAAAACAAACAAGATTTTACAAGACACAAACATATCCAGGCAAATCTTGACTAAATTATACCTTTGCTATATACCTTGAACTATAAGCAGTTTAAAAAGGTTGAATTATTACATGCATTTAATATCCCTTGCCTTATTGTATACATGTACCTGTAACACGAAGACAATTTCCATTAGCTGTAACAATGAAATACATATGTATAAAATCATAAATAATTGATAGTGGAATGTGCACATTAAAAAAATAACAGTATAAAGACAAAAGTTATTAAGCAGGCCCGTCACAACTACGACTTTTACCTGATGCTTTACATTTTACAAAATTGTTTCCTTTCCTTTCGTCAGTATGAAATGTACTGGTCATATTCCATCTAATTACCCTTTTTTTCTGCCATGGTTAAATGGAACACATTATTTATCCAAGAGATCTCTACACAAACAGCCAATTTCTGTAAAATTGGTACATTTTCAGAATAATATTTTGCAAAAACAATATATCACACAAATACAATTTTTGCAAAAATATTTGTTGGTCAAATCAAAAGAGAGTCCAGTAAGACAGAAAAGATAACTGTTTGGATTTGCTACAAAAAAAGCTGTGTTAAAAGCGCTATGACACCTAATCGAAACGGTGACATTAGATGAAAAGACAACAAGCTTACAGTGTAAACTGTAATTCTCTGCATAATAATTAATCACCAAGTAAAATTTCATGATTGTGACAGCCCCAGTGTCAACTGAGTAAGATTTTTAACCTGGGGGGTAAAAAAAAACTAGCAATCTGGGATGAAGAATAATCAGCATCATATTAGTCGGACAGTTCTGCCTCAGGCTAACTAAGATTTAATATAAATATTTATATAGATTTAAAAAATATCCCAGAGGAATCCCGACTCACAGTTGTAGATCAAAGTTTACTGTTTCAAGTGTGAAAAGACACAATTGTTTAGACCATGGATCGTGTTTTTACTCCAATTAGCAGCTGCAGGATAAATTTCATCAAGTTAAAGCTAATGTCTTTATTTGATCACCATTAGATTTACACATATTTTTTTGCATCATTGTGATAAGTATGTTAACTCTGAAGTACAGTTCATTTAAATGTGGAAAACCTGGTGAGAAGGAAATTATAATTTTAAAATCAGACACGGCCTAACAGAGGATGTGAATGCAGTAAATTTTCAGGATTCATGAAATTCAACTTTATGCATGAGGCCTTTTTATCTTTTTGATGAGAAGAAAATTGGTTGAACTAATCAACTTTTTTTTTCTTACTATGGCTCCATTTGTGTCTTTAATATATCTAAGTTCAGATGTTGCAATCTTATTATTCTGCAATTTTTATAATTGACATTTTCCTAAAAATTTGTTTTAAATGACTTTGTTTACTTTGTTACTGTTAGGATTACAGCCAAGACCACCCAAACTTATGTCACTCTAAATTTGAACCTTTTGTAATTTCTTATGCTGCTGACAAAATGTTTGTTTTTGAATCAGGGGTTGGGAAGTTTAACCATATATGGTACTTGTATGGTTTTTAGCGTACCCTGCCAGCAGACAGCAGATTTAAATTAGCCCAAGGCTAACTCTGGTA
>JBAMHW010000001.1:7239285-7266160 GCA_037177495.1 Rhadinocentrus ornatus
ATAAAATAAAATAAAATAAAATAAAATAAAATAAAATAAAATAAAATAAAATAAAATAAAATAAAATAAAATAAAAGTGGAAATAAGGGTTCAAATTCACATTAGGCCATATATAGTGCTCACGATCAAATAAGCTTTGACCTATTCTTCCAAACCTTCAGTGCCAAAAAGCTTCTCTTGACAGCTTGAGTTGGTTGTTTGAACTAGTGATGAAACAAGTATAACCTATCTTTTGATAAAATATTTAAGCTGTTATATTTCTGATGACTAACTTGGTAGATCTATGTTGTCTTTGTATTTATAATATAAATTGCAGAATCTTCCTAACATAATTCACTAATGTTAGCCTTACCTGTCTTCTCAGTATCAAATTAAAATCAAATTTATTTGCTATTTAGCTATTTCATGCACAGAGCAACAGAAAGTGCTTTACATAATAAAAACAAATTCCGCACATTAAAAACAAAATGTAAAATGCTTCACACACCAGAGTATATAACAGGAAATTAAAATACACGTCACAGTAGTCTCTTTCACACACAATCTCACACACGCACTCACACACATACAAAGTGCATGTACACTACCCCCACTCACCCTTACCCCAATCTGTACAAAGATGAACTCTCATCCCTAGTAACTGTCTCTTAACTGAATGTAAGTATAAAAAATTCAATAGAATGAAAACATCTGGCTTGACGCTGCTGTGAGGAAACGGTATCAGTAGTTAAATCAAAACTCATTTTGAGGTCATCCTCATGCTCAGGAGATAACAGTATTAGTTAACGTTCAAAGGCCACAAAAGCATTTATTGAAGGTGTTATTTTACTGGCCAGTCAATTCACCTATATATATTTTAAAAGATTGCATTTATTTTTTTCTTCTTTGATGACATGATACAATCCTTTTATTGGGGATTTCACATTGTGTTTTGAAATGCACTCACAACATGGAATCTTTGGTAATTACCAGTCTCATTTGTATTTTTTTTTTTTAAATTCACAACCCAGTCTCAGTTGTTTATCCTCTTCAGTGATATGCAAGCTCCACACATAAGATTGTGTTACCATCCAAAAAAGTTTTTCTTTTTATATCATGTTGGTACCTTCCTACACTTTTATACTTTTTATTACTTTTTTTCTTTTTTTAAAACCATTTATTGAGGAATAAACAAAAACTGGACAGTATGGCTTCAACCAGCAGTTTGGAAGGAAGCAACTGCCCCAGGTGGTAGCATTCATTTGATCCATTGTAATTCTAAATCAGTGCAGTCTCAAGTGTAGAAAGGGAAACAAGTCAATCAGATTAATTGTGCAATAATAGTAAAAACTCCCATATTTCTGTATCGAATTAAACATCAACCCAGTTGTTAAATTACCCACTGAGAATTGTTCCAAATGTGCATCTATGGCTATGCCCCACATCTACTGTAATCAGGAAAATTATAGTTTTCTTTTTTAGTTAATGGTAATCTACAGAATTATTATAATAATAATACAAATAATAATTGGGATTAGAAAAAATTACTAAATAAATAAAGAACAAATACAGATAAATCATCAGGAGAGTGATACAAACACAACATCAATGCTTTCCAGCATGTCAGCTGAGATGTTTAAACATGAACAAATAATGACCGAAAAAAATGGGCTACATACTGTGTGCTGTCAACATTAGCTAAACATAATCACTCAGCTATTAGCAATGGGAAAACACTATCCCAATCTCTTAAACCACAGCTAGACTTCAGAGTAACTGTGTCATGGTAATGTTTGTGCTGCAAGAATACTGCAGGCCTACATTGTGGCCTTGCATTAACAGATCATATATGAGTCTCATGGCGATGATTTGTTTTCCTATTTGTGGATCTGAAGCTTTATGACTTGCTTTGTTTATAGTTTAGATGCAGCTTTTTGAAAATAGTTGATTGTCATTTGCATTATTCCTACTCTGATTTCTTACTGACTTTAAGACAGCCTCCCACCAAGCATGATGCATTCACTGCTCAATAATCAAAGCAGATTAACAAAGAGAACAGAAAAAAGGAGGAGGAAGGAGTAAAGAGGGAAAAATCAAAATCACTCCTCTGAGAAAACGACAGCTCAACTGCTTTCATTTGTTGAGTCCAAATATATTTGATGGTGGTTATTTTTAAACAGACCTTTATCCTCTTCTCACCCGTCATTGGGAGGTAGATAATTATAGTAATCTGGTCGAAGGGAATTTAATTCCAAGCTGTGAATGGCTGCAGTGGGAAAACCTAGGTGCTTTATAAAACGGATATAGTGGCCTACAATTTAGACATGTAGATGACTACATATAAGCCACAAAGAACATTGTTCTGGATCTACTTTTGCAATCTTGTGAAACTAATTAGCACCAGGGGGTGGCAGGTACTCATATGAGAAAACCAGGCACATGACAGGTGTATACTTAATGAAAAATTGTCAAAAAGTACCCATTGTTCTTTTTGTTCTATATAGACTAGTTTAAAAGACTTTCTACGAAGTAAGACAACTTCACAATGCGCTCTTAATGTTCAGTTCAAATAACAACCTAGCTGCTTGTCTAATATATCACATTTCGTTTGAAGATATTCTGAAGCAGAGGAGATTTACAGATGGCCCTGCCATAGTAACTACACAGTTAAGCACTTATAATGAACATGCAGTTCGTGTCCTGCCCTTGAGCGTGTCTGTGATTCTCTACTGACTTGCTCCAGGGGTGCACACTGTGAAGCTGACCCATCACCCTGACCTCCCTGGAAGAAGCAGAGTGAAAAGAGAGTTTCACTGCAGGGATCGATAAGAGTATCACTTTGTTATCACTTTTTTCAAGTCAGTTTAACAGTTTAGAAAATAAAAGGTTTAGCTTGCCTTAATCCTTGGCCAAGATATCAAGGTATTTATGATATTTTTAAACCATTTTTAAGATTTTTCTGTATGCATAGTTGTATTAATAGCTAACACAGGATTATATAATTATATGGTATATATATATTAATGAATTAGATACCTTAGAAAAAAATGTATGTCAATCAAGAGCATCATTAATTGATTTAAATGGGAAATTATAGTTACAATCCCATCTTTAAAGATTTTGAACTTTACAAACCCACAATAAAACAATCTATGTTAGAATAGAGGAAATTCAAAATATATATTATTTATATAGGGATTTTTAAACAACAAAGACCACACAATAATAACAAGGCGTGTAAGGACTTTTCTACACTCGTAAAAGAAAGAAACAACAACAACAGCAAAAAAAAACTAAACAAAACTTACACTTACTTTCCCGATTTTCTTTACATCAGGAAGGTATTTAATAGGTATTTAGTTACTCATCTTCAGTAGTAAAAAGTTATTATTAGTATCAACTCTGTTCAGTATTAATGGAAACATAATCTTTGAGTGCACATGCTCATTTGCAAAGAAGATTCTGCAGTTAAGGAAGGAAAAGAGGGCCCAGTTCACATTTTCTTTATAGAAACACGCCTTTATGAATTTTAGCAACTCGTGGAGGCTATGACAACAATAATGCATAGATAAGAAGAGATAAGGCTGATGAATTATACCTGCCTGTAAAACATATAGCAACTGACTCAGACACTGCTTTGTGGAGTTGAACACTGAACAACATTGCTGTGCAGGGCTACTCAGAAAAAAATAAATAAAAATTGTAGTCCATCTTTATATAGTGGAATTTTACACGGAGAACTGAGCCAACTTTAGAAAAATTGTTTAAGGTTGCATGAGACCAAGGTAGAATGTTTTGTATTCAATGAGAAACTTTTTGTTTGGAAAAGGGAAAATAGTGCATTCCAGCATAGAGAACGTTTAGGTCACGAAACAAATTAAACTTGTATCTCGAGGTATTAGTACATATTTATATATATATATATATATATACCCATTTAAATTAATTGAAAACCCATTAATCCATTACAGCTGGCAAAATTCCACTCCAGTTGTTTTGTTTGTGTTTTGAAAATGAAAAATATACAGTATACAAATATTTTATATTTTATAAATATTTTACAATATACTGTATAAATATTGTAT
This sequence comes from Rhadinocentrus ornatus, assembly GCA_037177495.1. Taxonomy (NCBI): domain Eukaryota; kingdom Metazoa; phylum Chordata; class Actinopteri; order Atheriniformes; family Melanotaeniidae; genus Rhadinocentrus; species Rhadinocentrus ornatus. The sequence goes on from JBAMHW010000001.1 coordinate 7,243,350, forward strand.
AAAATCATACAATAAAAGAGAAAGTTAAAAAATAAACTGGTTTTAGTATACAGTGTATTATTTACCTTTGAGATCAGACGACTTGAGCTAACGGAAGATGCGCACGGAGGTTGAGGGAGGAGTCAACAGGCGGAGGAGTTAGGAGGAATAGGAGACGCGGGAAGCTGAGGCGGGGGAAACAGAGCACACGTTGTTGTTGTGGGTCTTAATTCGGCAGCGTCGGCTCGGATGTTCGTATCTCACTCGTGGTTGTTGAGGATCTTTGTTTTGGCGGCGACGGCTTGGATGCTCGTGTGTCAAAGATTTGTTCGTATCTCAAGGCAAAAATTTGGTCGTATCACAAAATTCCTATGTCAATGCACTCGTCATCTCGAGGTATCATTGTATATTCTTTTCTTTTTTCTTTTTTTCTTTTTTTTTGCACCCCTATTTGTGTTTTAAAAGTTGCTTAAAACTTCAGTGCAATATTTAGTTCTGCAATTATGCAGAAGCAGCCTACACATATTCTCACAGGTGCACACAGTATGCTCTTCAAGGAAGCATGGATGACTACACGCAGAATGCTTTTTGACTATGCTGTAGAGGCCACTTCATTTATGAAACCCCTTAAGTATACAGGAGCTATGTTGCTTTGTAGCTTTCATCTTGGGCATTTTGGAAGACTCCAAACATGATTATGAGTGCTGGAGTCTGGCCTCAGAGTGCATACTGATCAGAGCCCACTAGAAGTCTTACCACTAAATGAATTCATCACTGCTGAGTCATGGCAGCAGCATCCTCCTTTTAAATTTTGAAGAAGTTGTGTTCCACTTTACATATTTATGCTTAGAGTCATGAGCAGTTTGTTTCAGCTAAGGCATTTTTTTCTGTTTGTTTCTGAGGTTTCTTTACTTTTCTCTCAGTAGAAAAGCTTACTGGTTGGCCAATGGCATTGACTTGAATTTGTTTCATAAAAATCTAGTAAAGCCAGCAGACAAAACCGAGGGACATTCTTCTACCTGATACGTTGAAAAAGGATTCAATTTCAGGATTCAAATGCACAAAGGCCTTATTTTTGGGCATGCACCAAGACTTCCCAAGTCATATGCATGTGCATATATACTGAAATATAACGACAAATAGAAAGAAGTGCTTGCTGCTGGGCCAGCTCAGGACATAAAACAAACGAGAAATGTTGCTGTCCACAGAACTAAAAGAAACAGAATGCATCACCTGTGTTGTTTGGAAAATCCCCTAACCCCCTAACTTTACACACCTAGCCCTGACAAATTACTGCTATTCTTTTCATTTAACAAACTTCAAGAACCTTATGGAAAATAAAATACAATAAAAGCTAAAAGTGAACTAATTTTAAAATCTCTCCCATAGTGTCTGGCGTGAGTTTCTTTCAGTGGAGCTTCTTTGCTTTTCAGAGTCAAGCACCCCTTTGCACCTCTGTAATTCAAATCATTTAATAGTGTTTCACAACATATGACAAATAAGGCTTAAAAGTCTTAGATTTGAATTTATTTTCTTTAATTCTGAATATGAATAAATGCTTTTGCAATTTTCAGTCAGATTTTGATAAGTCTTTCTATGCTTGTTTGAATATATTGATTTGATATGTTTATAGGTGTTGGATAGTACTATTTTTAACATTTGATTGATCTTTATAGGTACACTTTGTAACATTGTCATAGGTCAATGAAAGAAAAAATAATATCTAATTAAAAACTTTGGTTTTTAGTGTCTCATCACTTTACTAAACTGTTATATTTTTATTGTAATAAAATTAGCCATTTATATAGATTTTCTGTAGGTCAACATACATGGCAATTGCTATATTTCCCCCATTGTTCTTACTATGGTGTCTCTAAATTGACAAACAACAGAGGAGGTGAAAACCATCTGAGCTAAAATACTGTGATACCAGCTTTGTTTGATAGCTATTAGAGCACTGTTTGGGATAAGTAATGCCATAAAAGTTATAGAAGAAGACAGTATACAAGTACATAATATTGTTCAAAGTAAGTTACCTGTGATACAGCCATCACTGCCACAGGAGCCACTTGTAGATGAAAAGCCTAAAAGAATTTTGGCCACTGATGGCCACAGCCGATTCAAATTTCTGCTTGGCATTTAAATTTTGTTAAATTTTTACACACTGTACCTTCAAGGATTGAAATGAAATTTTTGTTTTAATAATTTGCTTGTAGAAAACAGAGAGTAACTTCAGAGATTCTGATGGTTTTATAACCTTATTATATATTATTATATTAATATTATATATTAAGGTTTAATGTTGTTGTGGTTTTACAAAAATGCTAGTAAGTTGGTCAACAGTACTCATTGTGAATCAGGCAGAAAGTGTTGGTGGCGCTCCTGCATATGTGAAATCATATTTGAGCTATTGCCTCCTCAAACAGTTACTTTAAAAAAAAAAAAAAAAAAGTCTTGTGCAATTGATTGACCTTAAACCAAAAGCCATCCGTAGTTCGTATGGCCCAATAATTCAGAAACAGACAAAATTGTCTTGTTTAAATGGGAGGAAAAACTTGGGAGTGTTAATCTCTTTTTTAAGCATCATACAGTTTCATGTTTGCTCACACCATCAAAAGAGGGAGAGAGAGTATTAATGCTGCCCACAACCTGGGGGATTCATGCACTTTCTATTTGAGATAAGTTAGAAAAAAGAAGGAATAAACAGCTCATGGTGCAGTGGTAGAAAATTGTACTGATTTTAGAACTTTTTATTTTATTGCCATTTAGCTTTAAACTAGGAAATAGCCACTGCCTAACCAGTGTTTATCATTTCACAACAAAAATCTAGTTATTCTATTATATTTATGCACTGTAATGGAAACTAAACATTATTCATATATACACACGTTTTAAATCTGTGTTTTGTGAATTTTCCTTTTGTGGAAATTTTAACACCAGTTCTCATATTTATTGTGTTTCAGCATAGTGATATGCAACCACATAATGGTGTCACCACTGCGCTTATTAGATGTGTGAATGACTTCTCACATAACAATAAACACGGGACATTCCAAAAAGAGGATTTCCAATGAAGGACAGTAACACATTGGTGGGCAACAATAAAAGAACAAATTACTGTACCACATATGGTGTCATTTGTTGTCCTTATCCTGTCACTCCCAGTGTGAACACAAAAGCTCCAGAAAGAAGTGCCTGCAACTTTTACTTTTCAGTCAATTTGCAAACGAGAATGGACAGAATTCGTTGGCAAATAGCTGTGACTGAACAGAGGACACTTCAGTGAACTAATCCCTTTAAGCACTGTGCATTTTGGAGGAAGTGGCAACCTGCCAAGTCTGGCCATTGAAGCTACATTACTATTGTGTCATTTTTACTGCAACACTGTTTGCTTTCTCAGTGCTAACAATAAGCCCCATCATTTTGGCCTTTTGGAACCATTACCATATATTACCATTATTTCATTGATCTGCCACAGAAAGGCAGAAATCTTAAAGATTATTGACAAATTGCAAACTCAAGTAGTTTTTACACTCAGATATTAAAATTCATTATATATAATTCATTAAAACATAATTCCAATTTTCCAGCGCTTAAACACCTGAAAGAAGCCACATTCACTGTTATTTACACATTTGCAAAGAGCTTTTACTGGTGAAGATTAAACCATAATGAGGTCCCCAAGATTTTGAACCTTTTAAGTGAATATTTGATCATTTATCTTTCAAATAAATTTAGGGACAAGTTCATTCTCAATTCATTTGCATGCAAACTTGAAGTGGTATTAATGTCTAACTTCTGCAAAAAGGCAAATTATATTTATCCAGTGCATTATTCAGGCAGCTGCATCTTCTCACCTACCTTTTCATAATCACAACACAGATGCAAATACTTTTATTTAGTCAGTATAAACAAACAAAGGCAAGAAACAGAAAATTTGGGGCATCTTGTTAGCAGCAATGTAGGGTGAGCTCTGTGTGAAAAGAGTATGAGACTGCTGTAAACCCTTATACTCCACATGAGGTTGGAATACGTTTCCAGTTTACTGTTCACCAAAACCAAATTGTTTTACAGTAACAGTGTTTGCACAGTATGTGTGAAGCCAATTACCAAGATTGCCACTAGTGGCTGAGTCATACTAACATACTGTGCTGTGCCACGTTTTCATTAGTTCAATCAGTTTCAGCTCCACCGCCATGCCCTTCCACTTACAGTTGGCCAGTCCTGCAGATCTTATTTTAGGAGTGCAGTCATGGGAACAGACTGGTGGGCAAGACAAGTGACACGAATACTAAGAGCGCCCTCGCATTCAGTCAGTCTGCCACCCAGGGTATCCTGTCTTGATCCCTTTGCAGAGACCAGACAGTGCCTTGACAGAGTGCATATGAACATGGAGGTTCCTGCAGATTATTTAACCCACACAATTATCATAATGGAGGCAGCAAAAGGTAATACGTGAAAAGGATTTGAATTATTATTTGAAAGGTGTCTCTTTACCCTCTTGCTCCCTCTTCCTTTCTGTATTAGCTGCATACAACCTTCTTCTTACTTGAAATCAAATAATTAACTCACATTAACTCTTATACAATGTGATACTACCTTGCATAATAAGTAAAAACACAACACATTTGTGATTATTTGAAAAAAAAAAAAAAAAAAAGCCCTTCATGGTATGCTTTTTTTTTATTTTTTATGTGATATATTATACTGTGCTGCCTAAATTTCTGTGCATGTAAAATGTCTGCAGATTTTTCTGAGCTCCCTGAAACACTTTGGTGCAGACTTTTTTTAAAAAAACTGGAAGACATGCCCATGAAACATATTTGGATAATGCTAGGTGAGTGGCTAGCTTGATATGTGAAAGTTCAGAATAAACAGCTGTCTGGCACTTCATCATTCTAGGACAAAAAGCAGCCAGAGGGTGCATGTAAAAGAAAGCTCTGCAGTAATGTCAAGATTGTAAGAAAAGTGTTTTTGAACATTTGAGCATATAAACATCTGCTACACTGCCAATATTGTTGTTTACCTGTAAATAAGCATAGTAGTGTATTGGCTCTTTGACTATTTATGTAATTTTTATCTGTTATATTTGTACTGCTGCACTGAAATTTAGCTTTGTGCCATTGTGAAGTAGAAGTTTATCAACAGCATGGCTTTAAGTTTGTCATTAGTTCTAATTGGATATCATCAAATATTGCTACAAGTGATCTAAAGCTTTAAAACGCTTTAATATTGTTTTATAAAACCCATGAAAAATGAGTTACCTTGAACTTTGTTTTGATAGAATTTCAAAACATTTTTCTTGTTTTTATCTTCTATTTAATGACAAACTTATATTGAAGCAATTTCATAGTTATTTCACAAAGAACAATTGTAATATAATATTTGGGTTCGTGTAGCCTGGGGCTCATACCTAACAATCATTAGTCCGTAGGGCAAAGTGGCTGTTTGGCTCATAATTGCATTGCTTTGCATTTCTCATCAGAAACAAGACAATGATTGAAAAATAAAGTTTTTGCTCTGTTTTAAAAATTATATCAAATCATACTGCCAAATGGCAAATTGAAATGCACCGATGCGGTATGTTGTCACAGTCATTGTCTGTCTGACCACAATTCCAGATGGCAGTTTGATTGCTCTCAATTCTGTCTATCTCTTAATTGAATTTCTTTCATCAAAGAGACATCAAAAATGAGCCTTGCCCATCTAAATACAGGGTGATTTTCAAGAAAATTATTTTGCCATCTGGGAGTGTTGCAATCTCTGCTACCCCTAAGGGGACCACAGAGGTGAAGCTCAGGGTAGAGGGTCAACTGTTTCACATCTTGACGATGAGTGAAGTATGATTGCCTATTTCTTTTTGTCTTTACTGAGGAAATAAATCATCCAAAATGTGATTTTACTTAGTAGGGTATTAATTAATTAGCAGACATGTGTTTTTGCATGCCTCCGAGTACATGATAAATAAAATATAAAATGTGGAAATATGTTACATGTAAATATGCTATTTTTTAATTCATGCAACTATTTGGGCTGTGCACATTTTTAGAAAAACACCCACTTACCATCATTATAGATCAACACCAGTAATAAATTAATTGATTGTAATTAATCCAAAAGGAATTAGCTTGAGATGCTGAATGTCAGTAATACTTTTGTTTTTTCTAGCCTATGTATTTACAATGAACACGAGGATATCTTTTCTTTCTTCCCCTACCCCTCCCCCCTTGTGAGGCTGAAATAAATCAAGGCAGCTTTAAGATAAGAACAAATCAATGAGGTGTATGTGCAAGCATTCAGCTTTAATAACTCTGGATTGTCCCTGCAGTCCTCACAGTATCCTGCTCTCCTTGATTATATAGAGCCTCTCCACCTTTTCACTAACATCCCTGGCAACCATTCATCCATGCAGCATTTCATCTTCACCCAAACAAGAGGAAAAACATAGCATTGCCCACTTTTTAACCTTTTTATTTCAAGTCTGTAGCCAAATCAGTACCCTGAAATTGTCTTTCAACAAGATGTTGAAGAATATGTCACAGGTTGTATGTCCTGACGAAACCGTGTATCTACAACAAATAATTATTTTTTTATTTCTTCTTCTTTTCAGTCGTACTTTGTGGTTTTGTCAGAATGCTCACTTATATCCCCTTGATAATGTAATGTATTGTGAATGTTGCCGCATGTTATGTTTTAATCAATTACTTTCAGGGCATTCCATTTAATAAGTGGTCTTACATTACATACACATGATTTCTACAAAGGGAACACCAAAATCTTGTTTGCATCTTTTTTTTTTTTTTTTTTTTGTGATCTAGATTTCACTGGATTACAGCAACTGTCTGTAACTCTTATTGCAGATGGAACAACGAAAAGGCAAAACACTACTTTTATGAGTCACTGATTATATACAATGTGAAAAGTAATTTTATTCCATGACGTTACGGCATCCACAGTTGACCCAATGAATGAAACCACTGAAACACTGAACACTGAAAAAAACAGGCAGACAGAAATTATGTCAAGCTTAAACGGACAGAGAAAATGACAGATGTGATTATACCACAACCGCTATAAACATGACACTAAACCGTGCATGTGACAGCTGGCCAGTAGTCCAAACAGCCTCACACTTGTCCCAGGCTTATTCAGTTTAAAAATGGCTGCCAGGAGTGGTAGTCAACAAAATCGAAAGAGAATGAGAAATTCTCAAGAAAATCCACTTTTTATTTATTTATTTATTTTTGCTTTTCTTTGACCTGTTTAATCAATATAAGGGCCATCATTTTCACTTCTGTTTAAAGATAAAAAAGTACTGCTGATAAGTCAGCAGCCTCCTACTGTAGATTTATTTCCCCTACAGCAGCACTCAGTACCGAGACCAAGATGTAGGAGAAGAATTGCTTTTTTTCAGGTAGAGAGTGGAGCATTTCCAGTCTGTTAGTGATGGCTGCTAGTTATGACGGTCCTCTGTGCCAGATTTTAAAGCTGCCATGCCTCCAAGCCCTCTGGGACTGCATGCATACATGAACTAAAACAGCTGCTAGATAGAGATGTTTACAGTGATGGGTTTGAACATCTAGCCTAATAAAGATAGAGGGACACAAGACACAGTAACCAAGCAAAAATATAGCTTACATCACTTTCTTTGTCCTTTTCTAATCAGCAGAGTATTATAGTATATTTATTTTTATTTAAATACTAACAATCTTGTTTAAAATGTATTAGGATAAACAGTCAATCTCTGACTCTGTGACATTAAACATCAAAATAAATAAAATAAAAATTACTATGATAAATATGTAAAATGCAGCTGGCCTTTAATTTTTCTGAGTTGCTTTTTGATTATTCAGCTCATGACTATAAAATTTCAGAAAATTAAGCCTATTATAAATTGTGATTATCAGTCCAAAACTCTAAAATTTGATGACTAAATGAAAGCAAACAATCAGCACATTCTTTCAGCTTCATTTCGCATTTCTTTGGGTTTTTCAGTCAAGTCTGCCTTCTGACTAAGGTTTGAGAAAAAAATTGAAGGAAATAATTTATATAATCTTGAAGATTTACATTTTTATATAAAAGACTTTAAACTGAGAGTTGCATATATATAGGTCTTTTCCTGAAAGAAAGATGTAGTAAATTGTCCAGCTCCTTCTTCAATATGCAAATATAAAGTTCTGGTCTATATTGAATGCGCAAGCCCTCAAGATTTATAATAACCTCACACACTGATGCAACAGACTTGTCATTTATCTGCATCTCTAAGGCATGTTGTCTGTAGCCATGTCTTGTGAGACCCAGATGGCCTGTGAGGTTATAGCATCAGCACAAATGAGGTTAAAAAGAAGACATGCAACAAACATATGCAAATGTAATGAATCAGTAATGTGATGAATGAATAGACAAGATGCGATTTAGCTCATCAGACAGCCCTCTTAGTGGCCAAACTCTTGTTTCTACACTATTATGAGAGTCTTTCCAGATTTCAGATCACTTCAAACCTAACCCACTCTATCAATTTTACACTCAGATGATTAACTGCATTAATCAGCATCTGTCTAATCAACACCTCAACATCATTTACTTCACATATATTTAAATACTTTCTCTTCTCCAAAATGTTACACTGCTAAGTGGTTTTATGTGTTGTATAATATTAGGAATAGGAATATTTAAAGTATATTAATTTAATGGGTAAAAAGAAGTAACTCTTTTAAATGCTAATGAGACCTGATGTTAACTGTGACAAAAATAATCATCAATAACAATTTCTGAACATCAGACTTTTTTGTCAGATTCTGCAAATGCAAATTTAGATGCTCATTTTTGGGCTAATTCTGTTGTATTTAACAAGAATCCAAATTCCCCTTCAGAACCCCGAAGGGAAATGCTAAATATGCCAACAAGCATATCAAACAATCAAAATCAAACAGCAGAGAAAGTTATTCTATAATGCAACATTTTGTGCTCATTGTTTTATTCTCAAAGTTCTTTCATCTTCCCAAGTTTGATTTGTGTGAAGCAGTCTTCTCATATTTTTACAATTTACACTGCAAAACGGATTTTTCTGCCAAAGTGTTCAGCTGCATTTTCTTGGTACGAATGTGCTTGTATGCTTTTGTGCCAAGCTCACTTCAGTGATGCGTGGGAATGTCCAACATAACACATCTTGCTGGTTGATGTAAGACATGGCTACTTCAAGTGCTTCGTGCACATTCTAATCAGCTGATATTGTAATTTGAATGCCCTGAAATACCCATACATTAGTCTCTTTGTGCACCTTGATTGAAACATATGTTTCCCACTTTTCCAACAAACTCATTATGACAAATGAATTTGGCAAATCCCAGCTCTGTCAGACATAAAGCCAGTGGCTGCTGGTGCAGTAGCTGGGAAGTAAAGGTGGGTGTGTTTTTGTGTTGCTGGCAGGATTTTAGATGTAAGCAGCTATTGCCTTCAGCGACTCTGAATACGTGTTGAGTATGGATAGATGAAATTAATCCATGCTGTGTTGCACCAACAAAGGGAAAAGCATTTTTTTCTCATGCAATATATATGCCATTTCTTTATGTAATGAGGCATAAGGAGCTGTTAAAATGTATTCACAGCAAATGCATTATGAAGAAGGCATGTCTCCAAAGCATGAATTACTCTAGGAGTTGTAGATCAAGACACTCGCCTGCTTAAGCATTCAAGTGGAAATGCAAACTGATATGTTTTATTGACAGCAGATAATCACTATCAGTGTGTTTGCCATGTCTGACATTTTCCTCTCTTTGGTGGCAGTGTGGGCTTGTTGTAATTCCAGCCAGACAAAATGAGCTCCAGCCAGTGGGAGGCCTTATTCGATCTGATTCCCCTGCAGAGGCTCGTCTCTCTGCAGCTTCGCTCCATCACAGCTATTGTGGCAGCCTGGCTGGTGCAAAACCAAGCCACATGTAGACTCATTTCTTCTGATTAAGTCAGCTTACATCCTTACCGGAGAGGATTTCCATTTCAGTTAACAATTTTTACAGTTTAGAAAACACCTGTCACAGTGCACTTGTTTGTCCTTGCATGTGGGCTGACAAAAAGAGATGATTAATAGATAAATTCAGCTGTAAGAGCCAAAAACAGACAAGGAGAACATTTAAATAATACTACTTGGTGTGCAAGGTTAATGTTTTTTTGGTTGTTTTTTTTTGATAGAGAAGAGTGCTTTGCTTTTGGCAAAGGAATAAACTGCACTGATGAATGGTGTTTGAATGACTTAACAGCTCAGCTTGAAACAACACTATCACATTTTAGGCTTTTAGCACATATATATGTTTGTTATACTGCACGTATTGATTTATTTGTAGGTTGCCATCTTAAAGGCAGAAAAAATGAGGGGTGATAGCAACACGTCAACACTGCAGAGTAGAAGTGGGAGATACAGGCTGTGTTGTATGTGTATCATGTACTCAATCTATTTTTATCATCAGCATACTGAGGCATATTCCTACACATGTTGGCTGAATATACTAATGTGTTGTAATTTAATCTGATCTAAGATAATAGTAACCAGTCTGTTGTTGGATTACACTTGTGCAAAAGCAACATCAGATCTTTTCACTCTTAAACTTGGTCATTTGTCATGAATTGTGTTAAAAATGCTTTGCATCATCGTGTAAAGTAATAAAACGCCACCTGTACTAGTAGACTGCTATGATTTTCAAAAAGCACTAATCAGGAATGAGCAGAAAAAAGGAAATTTTGAGTCAATCTGTGACAATATTTCAAAAGCAATACACAAATCAGAAAGTAAATTTACAGAGAAAATGAGAGAAAAGGGCATTTTATGTGATTTTCAGCAGGAAGAAATTTTGCACTTCCATTCAGACTATGTTTGTCTGTCCACATTCACTAAGAGGGATGCTTTTGTGACCTAACCAAAGCAATTGACTTCAAAACTCAAGAAGATTGCACCATTTCTTTTCAATACATTATGATGAAGCTTTTCTCTATTCAATAATTCCAGGCTTATGATTCCCGTGAGTAAGGGGCTTAAAAGAAATTATTTCACAGGTTCAGCTTCAATGAGAAACACAGGCTAAATTTGTTTTCTCTTTTAGTTTGGGTCTTTTGTGTGGATCATCAGCATTTAAAAATTGGGGGCAATTCAGAGTTAGAGAAGAAACATAAATCTTGTTATAGTACAGGCATTTTTAATATTGACAATGATCCTATGCACTCGGGCATCTTGTTCTTTGCATCTTTTATGCTCATTATGTTTGCACAGCAATTTATAATAAAGTATTCAGTTTTTGATAATTCATAGTTTGTCAAAATTGAAAAATACTGCAATTTCAAATTTTAAATCCTAAACATATTATAATTTTACAAAAATAAAAACATACTCTATAAAATCAATTCCGTAGAGGGACTGAAAAAAATCTTATTATCACTTCCAAGACTGAAAAGTTCCAAAATGGACTATTCAGTCTTGTAAATACCTTATTACAGCAGCACTGTACTCACTACTTTGTGGTTACTAAATTTTCTTATCTTTTTCTTTTTTGCTTCCTTTTACAGAGAACAAAAACACCAGATGAACTATGAATGCTGAACACAATGATCTCCTCCCTCCAGCGCCAGACAATGAGAGGTCGTAGGCTGAAGGGGGCCCTATCCAACCCCCTCTTTGTGCTACTTTTGGCCCTTCAAATCCTGGTGGTGGCTGGGCTAGTGCGTGCTCAGACCTGCCCTTCTGTCTGCTCATGCAGTAACCAATTCAGCAAAGTCATATGCACGCGTCGAGGTCTACGGGACGTCCCAGATGGCATTTCTACCAACACCCGTTACCTGAATCTGCAGGATAACCTCATTCAGGTCATCAAGGTGGATAGTTTTAAACATTTGCGCCATCTGGAGATCCTGCAACTGAGCAAGAATCACATCCGCAGCATTGAAATTGGCGCCTTCAATGGATTGGCCAGTCTCAATACCTTGGAGCTCTTTGATAATCGACTTACGACAATCCCCAATGGAGCATTTGAGTACTTATCCAAACTGAAGGAATTGTGGCTACGGAACAACCCCATTGAAAGTATACCATCTTATGCCTTCAACCGTGTTCCCTCACTTCGAAGGCTAGATCTAGGTGAGCTGAAACGTCTCTCCTACATTTCTGATGGAGCTTTTAAGGACTTGAGCAACCTCCGCTACCTGAACTTAGGAATGTGCAACCTAAAGGAGATACCCAACATTTTACCTTTGGTTAGGCTCGAAGAACTGGAAATGTCAGGTAACCAGCTCTCTGTTGTCAAGCCTAGCTCATTTATAGGGTTACTGAACCTTCAGAAGCTGTGGATGATGCACGCCCAGATCCAAACTATTGAGAGAAATTCCTTTGATGATCTTCAGTCACTGGTGGAGCTGAACCTGGCTCATAATAACTTGACTTTTCTACCCCATGATCTCTTCACACCGCTGCATCGTCTGGAAAGAGTTCATCTCCACCACAACCCCTGGAATTGCAATTGTGATATTTTGTGGCTTAGCTGGTGGCTTAAAGAAACAGTCCCTGCCAATACCAGCTGCTGTGCACGTTGCCATTCTCCTTCGGTCTTTAAAGGTCGCTACATTGGAGAACTGGACCACAGCTACTTCCAATGTGATGTTCCTGTTATTGTAGAGCCACCCACTGACTTGAATGTGACAGAAGGCATGGGTGCTGAGCTTAGATGTCGTACAAGCTCGCTGACCTCCATCAGCTGGCTCACACCAAACGGCTCTTTAGTGACACATGGAGCTTACAAGGTACGATTGTCTGTACTCAATGATGGAACACTGAACTTTACAAGCGTCACAATGCAGGACACTGGGACTTACACCTGTATGGTTAGCAACACGGCAGGCAATATTTCTGCTTCTGCTGTGCTTAATGTTACTTCTGTGGAAAACAGTGGGGTGACCTATTTTACCACAGTCACCGTGGAAACCATTGAGACCCCTGGGGATGATAACCAAACACCACTTCCCCCATTTGGCTGGGTGTCATCCTCAACCACAAAGGGTACTCCTGTTGCAACAAGGACCACAGAGCGGACTTATACCATTCCAGTTCTGGATCCAGATGGAGACGGAGCCCCCAGTAGCCTGGATGAGGTGATGAAAACCACCAAGATTATCATTGGCTGTTTTGTGGCCATTACACTTATGGCTGCTGTTCTGCTGGTTATTTTTTACAAGATGAGGAAGCAGCATAACCACCAGGACCCTGACGGCCCTGCTTCTTCTATGGAAGTTATTACTGTTGAAGAAGAGCTTGCAGGTGTTGCTGCTATGGAGAGACACCTATCGCTGCCCCCTCTGGAGCACTACAACCACTACAACACCTACAAGAGCACTTACCATAATCCTCCTATGCTTAGTACCATACACAGTTCAGTCACACAGGAACCTTTACTGATTCAAGCCTGCTCAAAAGACAATGTACAAGAGACCCAAATCTGACTCTAAATTTGAGTACAATGGACCAAAAACATGAAGATAAAATAAATAAAATGACAGTTGATGCCAGTCATGGCACTGAATCAGCATTTGGCAAAGGGACAAAATGATAAAAAAAAAAAAAAAGTGTCTCCACAAAAACAAAGATTATTTATTAAAAATATGTCTAGTGGCTAAATTTAAAAAAAAACTATTTGTGATAGCTTTTTAGCTCATTTTATTTCTCTCTGAGTGTAACACTGCACAAGGGAAAGAATGGTTTATTAACTGTGAATATGAAAGGGATGAAATACAGCTTATAAAGCTACTGTAGGTTTTTTTGGCCCAAGAATAAAGTTAAATGTATATATATATATATAGATATATATAGATATTAATATTTTTTTTTTTTTTTAACCCAGACATTGCCTACTAGTCAGCATTTTGTCCAGTAATGAGAGCTCTTTTAAATCAAAGAATTCTTAAATTCTTAAAAACAAGGCTATGTTCCTCATCAACGCATTCAAGCTGTCATTCAACATAAGATTAGATCTTATAATGACACAACTCTGGATTATATCACAGCGAAACCTGCATGCCTGCAGAGCAAAGCTATCAAATGAGTAAATGTGCATTTCCCCCATGGCTCCTAAACAACAGCTATACATCCTTCATTTTAATTAAGATTAAGGTCTTTTTCCCTCTTCCCCCTCTCACATTACTCGACACCGTTTACACTTAACCTTTTCCTCTCTAATCCTTCTCTCTTTTTTTAAGTCTAAATTCTCATTTTCCTATTCAAGACTTTCTCTGCTTTCTTGTCACTCTTTTCTTTCATATCTTCTCACCTCTTTTATTGGCTCTCTGTCATGAGCTCAGGCACTTTCCTCACCCTTCACCATGTCTCATTTGTCTAGCTTTATCCGCCAGCATGTGCCACACGACAGAGCAATATTGCTTAGGAAAATGAAGGGTAGCATAAGGCTGTGGTCTGCAGCCTCCCTGTTAACCCAGTAATGATCTACGTCCACTCGGTGTCACACTACCTTACCGTCACCCCAGGGTCACACAAGCTCAGGTGCTGATAGTCCATCTGTTAGTACAGATAGAAAAGGCAAATGAGGCTGCTTTGTAATGTAGTGTGACCCTGTCAGACAGACACAGATGGGGCAAACGTAGTCAGTGATGCAGTTAGGAACCTGCAACTAAATAAGGGATGATGGGTTATAGCTCATTAATCTGTATCATCAGTTCATTTCCACTCTAACACAGAAAAGCTGATAAGAAAACAGCATGAGACTTTGTGCCTAACATCTAACAGGGGGTAGAGGCCTTTGATATTGAAGCGACCCCTGCTCAGTCTCATTTTTGTTGGAGCGAAAACACACAGACACTTTGATGTTGCATCATTTATAGAGCATCAAAACATCGTCTCTCCTCCAGTCTGTTTTATTTTTATTTTTTTTTTTTCCTATTTAGTCTTTCAAAGAAGGAAGTGGAAGGCAGGAATTAAAATAGAAGAATACTGGTTTCAGAGGAGGCAGGGGGAGTGGTTGGTGGGTGGGTGGGTCGGTGTAGGGGGTGGGGGGGTTAGACCCACAACAGTCCTAACAGTCTTCAAGCTGAAATATTATAGATATGAGGGGAGAAAAGTGGAAAAATAGATAATAAGGAGGGAAAACTAGCCATCAGCCTGTCGCCATGGAAACAGTGACCTTGTGCAGAAAGTAAGAAGAGGTAGATATGCCTTTCACTTTGGTCTCTGCGCAACAAGCATATTTTAATTTCCCACTGGTGAGTCCACAAATGGGACTGAATATCAACAAAACCAGCTTAATGTGTATTTACAGATGGGTTTTGATGCAAGTTGACCCGCACATGATATCACTTTGACAAGCAGTGTTCGGTGAGAAATGTTTGGAAATAATCCCCTCATAACATAAAAAAAAAGACAACTTAGCTTTCCAGCAGCTCCACCAGCCTCCCTGCAATAGCTTTGAGTAACACAGCAATGTAGCAAAATCAAACTTACAGCATTTTATTTATTCTCATGTCTTCTGCAAAAAATAAAATGGTGAATAATAAAAGGGAAGTAAAACATGCTTTTTAAAGACTGGTCATGTTTGCTAAGAACAGATGAGCAAATGAGAACAGCAGAAACAAAGAAAATCATCGCTGTGGATGAGAATAGTACTGTCAATGTTAATGCCAGTGAGTAAACCATTCTTTCCCTTTTCATGGTTTTCTTTTGTTTAATGCTCAATTCATTTTTATTGCTTTTGGTGGCCTGATGAGTCAATGTCGACTACAGAAAAAAAAAAAAAAAGTCCCATCTTTTTTATACAGAATGAATGGATATCTGTGTTTTGATATTTGCTTTAGCAGGATGGCCTATGTGGGGGATATAGTTGAGCACTGGAATGGATCTGACTGAAGACTGACATACAGAATGTTGGACTTGAAATACCAGCAAAATGAGCTTGATTTATGTGCAAAACCCTTAGCCAAGGTGATCAATTCTTGTGTGTTATTCTGCCAACTGTCCATGTATGGGGAGGGCTACTGTATGTGGGGAAATTTTCTCTCATTTTTGGAGAGAATAATCATCACATGGTCAAATTTTTACAAAAAAAAAGAAAAAAAATATTTTGAAAAACATAATGTTAAAAAAGAAGAAAAAGAACAACTTCAGATCATAATTTTACATGTGCTCCAATTGTTAAAAAAAAAAATTAAAATAGATAAAAAAAAAAAAACGAAATACAAAAAAAGAAAGAAAGCAAGTGCTTGTGAGGAGTCCAGCTTAATTTCCCTGAGGATGATGTTTAATTATTGATACCTGAGATTGTAGTTCATACTGTACATGAATACAAATAAAAATTATGATTCTCTTTTTTCCAATAGCTTTCATAGAATGGGTCATTAACAGAGATGTTGTCTCCCTATTTGTTTCTTTTGTATATGAATGTATGTGTAAAGTGACACAAACAAAACATATTGGTAAGTGGTGCCCAGAAAGTTAAAAAGAAAAAGAATGTGCTGAAATGTTGTGTAGCTTATTTCATTGGGTCAGAGAAGGGAAGTGGATCTTTTAAAGGAAAAGGAAGTGTTCTTTCTGCATTACACATTGGAAGCTGGATTCTTTTATCTAATTTGATTCACTCCATCTGTCTGACAGTCATTTTATTCATGCTGGCTAATCTCAAAATTTCTTAACTAACAGCACAATGGGCTGTTTCTGCTCTCTCGTCTGACTCAAATGGTGTCTAAAGAACCTCACAGAAGCATGGAGAACATTGTAACAGTCAGAAAAAATGCAACTCCTAGAGAGAAATGCTTCTCGTTATGACACTCCCAACACCCAAAAAGCACAAATTAGTTTGGAATCACAATTCCCTTTGAGATTGCTCCATAGCAGTCACAAAGTACTCGTGAGGTGGTTGCCCATCAAAATGTGGCAAGCAGGGCTGGCTTCATTCAGATGCTACTGTCATTTCTGGCCAGTGCTGAAAACTAGGATGTCAATTCCAATCTTATAATTGATTCGTTAGCTAAGTGATGAATTTATTGAGGCTCAATGAAATTATGTCAGACCCATTTCAAAATGCTGGAAAGTAACTGCACTAACTATGAGGCAGATGGGGGGTGTTTTCACACATGGTGAAAATGCTAATTATTTTCTGTGATGCTAATATAGGTTTTGCCCCTTAGATTTGTCAGTTTTTCCTTCCATTAAAATCACCATGTAAGTCTTAGATGTTGGAGTAGCTGTGGCATATTAGAGTACAGTAAGCATGCAACTACTTAACAAGTGTCAGCGATGCACAGAGCTCCTTGCAGATAAAAGGAATCAGGGGCTTTCAGAAGAAAGAGTAGTATAGATCTGAACAACACAAGAAGCATCATGAATGCAGCCATGCTACCACAGAGAATAGCTAAATTAAAAACCCATTAACAGGAAAGCTCACTTAAAGCTCATTAGTTGCAAACATACTGTATGGTGGTTAATGCAAAACCTACCTTCATGCCTGCACCAACTACTTTCATTCACCTCTCAATCTTTCTGTGTTTCTTTAATGTGTTTTATTATAAAAAGAGAAAAATGCATGGCAGTGCTGGCATCTTACACAGCACTTATTAAAATTTTAAAATGTAAAGATCAAATGTTCTAATGTCACATCCCAACTTTTCAGCTAATCTGATTTTTGTGCCTAGCTAGCTAGAGACATTCCTCTTTCATTATTTTTTACCTTATTGCCGATTTATTAATATGTTTGTCTTCACTGGCATTGTGAGAAAAGACATTCTGTGTAGTGTCAAATACTTTGCAGCATTGTTTGGATTCAGATGTGGAGCATCAGAGTTTTTTTTTTCTTAAATATCACACACCCCAGGAAACATGATAAGTTTTACTGTTCTGGTACATGCTGTGCAGACAATCAAAGAAAATTATGGACTGCACAAAGTTATAAACATTAAATCTAGAAACCTTTGCAGACTTGGGCCGATAATGAAATTCATTACACATGCTTCCATGTTTAAAAAAAAAAAAGGCCCTGGCAACTAAAGGAACAACCACATTTATATTAATGATGTCTATTGGGGGAGTGGTGCAGTTCCTTGTTAAAATCAAGAGTGCTCCATACCAACCAAAACCTCATCATATTTGCGGTCTTATTCTTTTGATTTTGTATTTTTGTTGGCTTTAAGTTACACAAGAATTACCAAACCAGCTAATTCTAATTTTAAGCCTTTAATGTTTCCTTTAAGAAAAGCTCTGTTGAGGGAGTTGAGTTCTAAGAGACAAGACAGCCAGGTTAAACAGCCCACCTGCAAGCTGTGAAACAGATGGTTTCCCACTTGACTGCTGTTGTCCATAACTAAGCATCTAATACCACCTGTTACACATATGAATGGTGGATAGAAAAAAAGAGACAGAAAGCGAGAGAGAGAGAGAGAGAGAGAGAGAGAGAGAGAGAGAGAGAGAGAGAGAGAGAGAGAGAGAGAGAGAGAGAGAGAGAATGTAAAGTTGCCCACCAGTACCTTAAGATGTTATCAGAGCAGCAACAGCAGCTTTGGTACTCAGTAAGTATAAATACTAGGAGGCATTATGTCACATCATTGAGTTAAAGGTCAGTTCATTTTGGAGAAAGAGTCACATACCAAGAGCAGCCACAAAATGCAGCAATATAGGTTATAAGGTTGGGAAACAGCCACAAAGATGAACTAAAGCCCTAAAGTTATTTTCAAAACATTTACCTCGATTACAGTCAGTAACAGCCTTACAACTTTCAAGCCAAATTAAAAAATCTTGGGTTCTATAGATAGGAGACAGATGGGAGAGCTGAAATACAGTAAATCTCCCTATCCTCTTCACAAGGCCAGCACAAGAACTCAAGCATAAATTGCCATTCTTTCATTTCGCCAAATCCAAATTATAAATCAGAAGGTAAATAGTAGCCTCATAGCAATAATATAGATGTAATTAAACGTCTTAGGACATTTTTCAACTAAATTCAAACAGCGTTAAATGCTACACTCATAACATTACTGAAAACCCAGTGTAGTGACTGTGCCCTGCTTGGTAACCCATTAAAAAATGGTGATAGATCCAGTTCTGGGGTCTCTATCCTGAGCATGGGCGCAGATGGCACTAGGGACAGGGGGGATATGTCACCACCCGATTCAGAGTGACACCGATCCGCTCCACTCCCCTCTTTCCCAGTGTAAGGCGGCAAACATCTCCAGTAAAACAGAGGATAAATATCATTGCAGCGCACATTGAGAGCCAGGTCTAAAGCGACAGCAACTGGATAACTGACAGTAGCAAGTCTGAATGAGGACACACTAACTACCCACCTTGCTTAACTCAACCATTAAGATATGCAGTGCTGTCAAAGGAAGACCTGGACAGCACTGGATAACATACTCTTCACCTGTGTTTGTGGTATTCTCCAGGATATGACTCACAGTGCTGTCCAGGTCTTTGTTTTACAGCACTGTATATTGTAATGTCCGAATTATGCTAGGTGGCTAGTTAGCATGTCCTCATTCAGACTTAATTACTGTCAGTTGTCCGGCTGATGTCGTGTTAACCCTTAATAGTCTCTGCTGAGGCTAGAATAGTATTGAAGGTGCCAGCTGCTTCACTGAGATTACTTCCAGGTGACTGAGCAGATACTATTAGTCTTCGCAAACATTTGTCACGTTGTTTTCCAACTTCTTCCTCTTCGGTTTGTTTTGAAAATGCGCTCCTGTTTTTTTTTTTTTCTACGTGACTTCCGTTTCAACTGAAATTACTTCTTTTTCAAGGGAAATTTGCTCTACACTAGTAGAATTCTTTTCATACCTACTAGCGAAATGTAATTTAAAAAATTTCACTATAGTGTGTGAGTGATTTCAATATAGTGTATGAGAGCATTTCAGTATAGTATATGAGAGGCAGTTTCAGTATAGTGTACTGAGGTTTTACTATAACGTGTGAATGATTTCAATATGATAAACGAGAGGTTTTAGTATAGTGAGAGGGTAATTCTGAATAATGCATCTCCCTTTCTTTCTCAAGGCTCTTGCCCCGCTCCCCCTAGTCCCGTCGGAGAGAGCCCGGTGGACTCCTCTGCGTCCAGCCTTCGAAACGTGAACCACATGTTATGTTTTTATGTTCGTTGCTGAATACTCCGATTAAAATCAGTAGGAGAGGAAGCAGCTGTGTTTCGTGTTTTTTATTTATTTTTTTATTTTTTTATTTTAAAGGCACAGAGCAAAAGTGCATAATGACCGGAGATTTCACTGTGCATGCGCGTCTACTTCCCAAACACAACAATTGCTATGGGGATCGGTGCGTTTGATTAAATGAACTGGGACGTTTTCCACAACTGGCTAACAGACGTCAAGAGATGCCGCATTCAATAAAATACACCAACGACATTCCACACATTCTTGTAGTTGGATAAAACACTTTCAACAAAATTTAAATATCTACCAGTTATCATCTACAAACATTTTAAATAAAAAAGTTTTGCTCATGACTTCATAAGCTGTTCTTAGAGACTTGTACTCTGCATTTTTATTAATGTTCAAATTAAAATGTTATTTGTTTTTTTAAAATGCATGAAGTGAGAGAGAGATAAAAGTTTTGGAAAAAGAATCTAAGACCACTTTCACCCCTGCAAATTACTGAGAGGTTTATGCAACCAGGCATTCAAACATTAAAAGAACTGGAAAGTTCACTCTTGACTCACCTTGCTAATGACACAGCAGTTTGCAAATATCCTGAACTGAAAAAGGAGTTGAGAGTCCAACTGGCCATGTTTGAAAACAAGTACAAGGTCAACACAAGCTGTGCATGCTTTAAAAGAAGTTCTTCCTGAAGTCTTGTTTGATCCAAAATATCGTATTGGGCTAGTTGTTCAAATGTAATCCGAATGGATTTCGGTTATCGGATACAATCAAATCTTGAAAATTTTGGATCACGTAATTCAATTGTGGTTGTTTTCCGGATAAAACCCTCAGTTTCCGTAGAATCCAGATAACTTTAATCCCCCCCAAAAAAACAGGATTATCCTGATCCCAACAGAGGGTAGGATTACAAGGCGGAGTTCAGGAAGAAACTGCGGTACAGCGTAACACCTGATCAAATAATAGAACTTTTTATTCTGTGCTTATGCTAATATTTGTATTTTGCACCTGACTTGTTTAACCGTTACGGGGATGAAGTGGTTAACGGGTGAATAGGCTACCTATTAACCCTTGCAGCATAGTAAAGCAAAAATAAAAATGTGAGATCATCACGTTCCCACAAAATAAACCCGTCAAAAAATCCAGTAACATACACAAATAAAATATAAATTTTCCTGTTATTCATCACGACATAATCAGAAAAGAACTTGTCAAAAAAAATACATTTCTAACGATTGCATCCCTCACTACACCTGCTGTCTGTCCATCCCTCATTCTTTCAGAATGCCAGAGGTTTTGAACCTCCACATGGGGCTCAGGTGCATCATCAATATTGTCACAGAGAGGAACATTCCGCCTGGTAGCAGTTTTATGCAGGACAATACATGCACGTATTATGTTACATGCTCCCGGTGGTTCCATTAGCAAGTAGTTAAGGCATACAAACCGTCTCTTCTACCTGTTGTTCTTCACATGGCCGGCAGTGCACACTGATCTACATGCTGGAAATCCGGATTTGGTGATCCTGAAAAACGGGATTTTGGATCAGGGTGATCCAATCTTATTTTCTCTTTGAACAACCTGGGTAAAAGTAACCCAGATCATGTGATCCGCTGTCCTGAAAAATGGGATTCCTTAATCCGGATAGCTTTTATCCAGATTAAATTTTTTTAACAATCGGCTCATTAAAATCATTTGTTGACAGCTTGGTCCCCACCAGTTAAAAAATCCCATTTGCACCCCTGATTCTGAGGGAACTTAATTCAGCATTATCTGTTATATTATTGAATAGGAATAAATTGGCTTTTAAGCAGGAGTTTGATATTAACATTGTACAGGCCAAACAGGTCCCCAGCAGTCTTCAGTAAACATGTGGTTATAGATTACAGAAGCTAGCAGGAGCTAATGCTGAGGTATTACATCTATAGTTCTGTTGAAACCATGTTTGACAGCTGGCACAATCTTCATGTTCAGCTCCATAACAAATTCCCTGCTGAGAGAAATTCAGCAGCATCATGAAATTCAGTTGGACTGAGTCTGTCCCTCACTTTAACTTTCTCTGAGGAATGTGTTTAATTTTCTAGTTTATCCAAATAAAGCAGACATCCTAAGTTACACCTTGTCAGGGGATAAATTCTGTTTAAAGTCCCCATGAAAATCCATTTCCCTCTGGATGTTTATGTTTTTCCTTGAAAAAGAAGATAAAGGGATATACTTTATTTTTTTAAGTAGGATGGTGCAAAGTAATCATTGCTCTCAGACTGGAGAATCAGAAGCTTTCTTGATTGACAAGCTCATGCTAAAAGCTACTGAGAAAAATGACACTGACCTAAAATAAGATGGACTGGACTACGTTGCTTCAGAGAAAGCGCAGTGACAAAGTAAGCACAAATGATGATGTGTAGAAATCCAAGACATGGAAGTCACTTGCAATGATTGTTTTTGATGTTTTTTTTTAATTTACTTATTTATTTTTTCTTTTTAGATGGTGGAAAAGTGCTCTTTTCAAGGATGTCTTCGGAGTACCGTTTAGCTTTACTCATCTGCCAGGAGTAGTTTCTGCACTAAGATGGTTCTGACTGCAGGTAAACGATTGACTACTCACCATAACTCCAGGAATATGGCTGAGAGGGTTTTTGACCGAAAGTGACAAACCAGAGATGAGACCAGGGCGCAGAGCAGTTGTGTAAAACTCCTCTCTG
>JBAMHW010000001.1:7290057-7303936 GCA_037177495.1 Rhadinocentrus ornatus
GTATCCAGAGCCACTGGAGTATCCAGAGCCACTGGAGTATCCAGAGCCACTGGAGTATCCAGAGCGGTCGACATTCTCGGGGTCCAGACTGGCGATAAGCCCAAATCCGCTTGGGTGGTCCATGTCACGGGTGTCGCCATCAGCTCCGAGGTCCACGTCATGGGTGTCTTCACCAACTCCTCCGCCGCCTGTGGTGTGCGCTGCCGGAGAGATTGTTCCGTCGTGGAGCCTGCCCAGCCTCCGGAGCTCTTGGCTTTCTCGCCGCCGGAGCCCCGGCCTGCCCAGTCTCCGGAGCTCCTGCTTGCCCAGCTTGAACTGTCCCTGTGGTCTGCTCAGCCCCCGGGTCGATCCCCTGAACCAAGTCTGCTGTCTACACGACCTCCGGGTCGACCTCCTTAACTCTCCCCGTGGTCTGCTCGGCCCCCGGGCCGCCCCCTTGAACTAAGTCTGCTGTCTGCGGGGCCTTCGGGCTGACCCTCTGACCTTTGTGGCCCGGATTATTCTGCCTGGGTCTGAGATTTTGTTAAAAAAAACCTAGCCACCTGCACGATTTTGCCTCCTGTACTCGCCTGCCTGCAGGGATCAAGGCAAGCTTGAGTGCAGCCCCCTAAAAAGCTGACAGTGCTTTGCCACTTCACGGCAGCACTTAGCTGTGTAGTTTAAAAACTGGGTAATAACACTAAAGAAAGAACCCCAGACGAGAAGCACAGGCATCTGAAACAATTTCAGCAATCAGCAGAGAAAATCTAGAGGACCAATAACAGCATAAACACAAACACATGGCCTGGAGCCTGTTTCACAAAAGTAGAATGAACTTACCCAGAAGAAGAGAGATAGCGAGGCTTGATCAAGCTTACCTTGTTTTATAATCTGAAAACAACATGAGGCTGATCACAGAATAACTAATGCTAGCATGGGAAAGTTGCTGCTCCTTCCTTAAAAACATAAAAGTATAAAGTATTACATTATTTAATTGTTCTTCAACACAAGTGAGCAACACCTAGTTACGAATAATTAAATCATGTAATATTGTAGCATTCTAAGTGAATACAACCACAGTGACTTGGTAAAAACAGACCTTTTACTGTTGAGGCAGTTATAAATCTAATAGGTGGTAGCTAAAAGACAGTACTTACTATTATGTTAATATTAAGTTCTGGTTTACGTTAGCACCATGAATCTGAGGGGTTGTGTGAAGAAGTGGGTTTCCTCCCTCTGGTAATGTAATTGTTAACATTAAGGTGCGCTAGTGAAGACAGTTGGCTGTTGCATGCAGCTGTCTGTCCTTGAAAAAATTGCAGTCGCAATTCAAAATGTAACAAAAAAGCTTAGTAGACAAGATTTCCTTCCAGGCAAAGAAGTAGCATTAACACCTAGTGTTTAAAATCAGTACTGCAGTCAAAAGAGAAAAACACAGAGACACGGAGAGCTCCGCTCAGGTTGCCGGTTTGTGAGAGGACGGCTCTATTTGAAGGACGAAGAACATAGCTCCAGCAAACATCATGATAACGAGCAAAGATGATTTACACACAGTAAGTTGCTATGCTTTGCAATGTTAACGCTAATTTCGCACACAAATTTACGTTAGCATAAAATAAAGTGTAAACAAAAGCAACATTAATCAACAAATGCCACGCAGCATCTGTTTTCCCTTAGTCTCATTTAATAAATAAATTTGATAGTAATTTATAAGGACAAACACATTATTCCCTTGTTCAAAACATTACATCAATTTACTCAACTAATATATCCATACAGTCACACAAATTAATTTAATGATTGCTGAGAATTTAAATTAGACAAAAATCTTTGTAAATCAAGTTAAACTTTTTTCAAGTAAAATTCCGGTGCTTACCAGTCGCGGAGAAACTTTACCAGCTCTGCATCCGTCTTGAAATTAATTTGGCTTCTCAGAATTCTCCACCTTGCAAAAGATTCTCCAATATTGAACCTCATTTTATTCCGTTTTGGGTCGTTTGCCTTTTTAGCAGGATGCTGATGATTTTTAGGTTTTTCTGAAACTATTTCTGGTCCACTTTTATTTACTAGCTTCCATATCTGCAGGCTCTTTTGCCAACATAAAATACCAAATTTTATGTTGTCTGTCTGTCGCCACACATCTGTAAAAACTAGTCCAGCTAATCTTAATATGGCAATAAAAGAGAAAACCCCAAAGAAATTGTACCTGGAAATCCAGAAATTGCAAATACAAGTGTACAATGCATGTTTAGGAAAACAATCTGTATTAGAAGTACTTAGAGAGTGCAAACCTCTACCAAGCCATTGTATTTTGTTGTTGTTGTTGTTGTTGTCACTGTTTGTGGGCCTGATTTGTGAGTTAGATGCTGTGATGGCAAAATTATCTTTATCTCCACAAAGTATGTGGATCACCCCCAAAATCTAATCACTTCCATTCCTGAGATTTCCTGATATTGTCATCAAAATCCATCGTAACTTTTTGAGTTATGTTGCTAACAGACAGACAGACAGACCAACACTGCTGAAAAATATAACCTCCGCCTTGGCAGTGGTAATGATAGTTTATGTATGTTCATCCTCCCAAAGTCTCAGCAGACACGTGAATGGATTAGAGGGTAAAACATTTAAAGGTATTTATTTTGAACTTAAAAGAAAAGAAAAAGAAAATAGAAATCATCATCAGAAATCATTTGTTGGATCTATTGCTGGAAGCAACCTGCATGTTGATCAGCTAATATTAATCAGTGATGCGGACCCAACATGTCTGCAAGTCTAACAGCAATATGTTCATCAATCTTTAAATAATTTTCCATCATTGTGACATTAATCATTGACAAGGATGATGATCACAGTTGAATTATACAACTGACAGGAAATTAAATAATTTAAAAACTACAGAATGAGTTACTGCTGACCCGAAGTTGTAAACAATTCCAGCATTAAGTGGCTGTTACCCTAGTCTGGAGCAGGCTAGCTGCACAGAATAAATCTCCATGGTAACAAATGTGTTACTGCTTTTGTAAGGATAAGTTCAGGCAGGGTAACCAGGAAACCTTCGCTTGATCCCATATCTCAGTATTGTGAAACAGCCCTCTGTTTTTATCCCACACCGTCTAAGCTGCTGTGTCAAGACCTCTTTAAGGACCAATGGCATGGTTTTATACATTTTCTTGCTTTTCTGCAGTGTTACAATGATACATTATCACATTAAACATCACCCAAAATTTTAAAAGAGATTTTATTTCTATGCAGAAAGAACTTGATTTATCTAGTTATCTCAAACTCATTTGCAAGACTTTTCTTTTTTTAATGACTTAGCCTTTGTGACCATTTTAAAAGTAGAATATTTTTCACTGCCAACGAACACCTTCTGCCTATTGTAGGGTAGCACTATATAGCTGTATAGCTCTTTAGCACTGCAACTGAATAGATGAAATGAGAAACTTTCACATATTGCAAGAAGACACCAGCCAGCTGCCATTTAACAAGCCAAACAAGCAGGTAATAAGCCATAAGGACTTGATCCTGCTGAGTGAGCAGGTACCAACTCCATCCACCTGGACAAGGCAGAGCAAGCAAGCAGACAAAGGTAGCATATGGTGCTGGTGTTCTGCAGGCACTAGCTGCTAATCACAATTGAAATGGTCAAGTAAGCAAACTACCAACAGCAGTTCTGAGCCAGCCTGATGCCACCACATACTCACTCTGCCGGGGAAGGCACAGTCAACCTCTTCCAGCAGCCTAGCTTCTCACTTTGCACCACCAGGAGAGATTTGGGCAGTAAAGGCAACTAACCGTGCACTTAACACATACAAGCAGCAACCATTAGTAGATTACCCTTAGGTTACAAAGTGTGCACAATTGTCTGTAATGGCAAGTTACCTAAAAGACTCTTTTTTCCATTATTCAGCAGATCAAAAATAATAAGCATAAACTTTTAAGGCTACCCATCAGTTTTATTTGAGCAATTTAGAGTCCTAAACCTAACCACGTAGCTTTAAAACTTAACCCTAACACATAAAATTGTAGTGCCTAAAACAGTGAGCAAGACAGCATATTCTTTGAGATGTTGTGTGGGGCTGAGAAACATGGTCCTGCTGAAAATAATTTAAAAGTTTACCAGAAAATTGTAATTAAAAGAGAGATTAAAAGCGATTAAGTGGCTTGTTTTCAACAAGTGTACCCATGTGAAAAACCGATAGTTTGCAATAGATACATAAAAAAATAAGCACACTACATTTGTTGTAAAAATGGCATCAGATTAACTGTTGCCTTACAAACTATGTGTGCCATTGTCTTGTTAGATAATTGTCAGTTATGGATATGCACTAATTTGGAGATAAAAAATAAAAAAAGATAAACTGTGCAATACATCTAACTTTATAGTAAATGTACTGATATTGTAATTTAGAGCCATCACAGTTTTATGATGTAACATTCAGAGAAGCTGTACTAAATCACATCTTGGCTTTGTCTCTAGCATTTAATAGCCTGTTTTTGCACTCAAAATACAATTTATCAAGACAGAGAGGGAGTCAGTGTGGTCCCACAGCATGGGCATCTAACTCATTTAAGAAAAAGATTTATCATTTTTCCACACTATTTCTTCATTGGTTTTCTCAGAATCCTTCAGCTACACACCTGCAGTTTGCAGATAATATAATTCTAAGTTGGGAATAAAAAGTTACTCATAGGCTGTGGAAAGTTGAAAGGTGATGAGTCACCAAGACGCTCTGCAATGCCTGAGTTCAACCTCCATAAGCACAGAGCTCCTGCATTAGATACTGTGTATACATTCTGCCACAAAGAAAACTGAGCCTCACTGTCTTCAGGGACACTACAGTGGTCTAATTTCATACAGCAAGTATAAAACAATCAAACACTACCTCCCAAGCCAGTGGAAAGACCTCTAAAGGGGCAGGTGCTCAAAAAAGGGGCACATAAAACCTTATTTTAAAAGTCTGAGGTGAGGCAGGAATCTGATAATGACAGCTGTAGAAGTTGCAATGGAATGCATGTATGCAACACACTGTATATTGCAATACAGACAGATTTTATTTTGACATGGTCATTAGCATTACAAATCAGATGCAAACTAAAGAGGGTAGAATTATATCAATGATCATGGCAGGGGAAAGTGAAAGAAAAATCTCAATAAAAAAAATCAATATATATATAAGCTTTTAGTGCAATTCAATAAAGTCTGTGCTAACAAAAGCAGTAACCTGGATACTCTGGTTTGCTATACCCACAGTGCAGACTGCAGAGGTGAGTATACTTCTGGCCCATCCTGAACAGCAGCGAACTTTAACATGAAACTACAGACATTAAAAGGAACAGAGGAGAGATATTACCTTAGTGTTACATTTCCCCATGGCAACATTTGTTTAAATGTTTCAAGCCAAGCTGAAACAGCGTGTACAGAATGTGTTTTTACACTTCATGTACACCTTGATTTTTTTATTATTGAAAAATAATATATCTGTGATTAGAAATAAAAAAAATCTTCTCAAGCAGCTAGACTTAGTCTGAAGGTGAAAATAAATTAAGCACATTCCTGTGAATAGCCAGACGTGGTTCTCTAAACTAATGCTGCCTCTAATACCAAAGTCTTAAAGGTAAATCCAAGGAATTGGTTGTCTCTTTGAAGGATAGAGAGTATATGCAATATTTCAGTTTCTGATTCAGAGACTACTGTTTTAAAGCCTATGGCTTTCACTTCAATCTTGATGAAGTCTAGGAAAGTTTAAAGTAAGGTCAACAAGTCACTGGACCAACTCCAGTTTGCTTACAGGGAAAGGAGAGGACCCGATGACACCATTAACACCATCACTCACCCGATTGTAAAACACCTAAAAGACACTACGTCTCCGTCATAGAGCCTAGCCCATCAACGACCTGTAGAGAGGAGGGAAACACGCACTCAGCAGTCCTCTTTTTCACTGTGGGATACCCCATACCCCTTTTGCCTGTCTGCAGCCAGCACCTTACTTTAAGTCCATGTCACTGCCTGAACAATATACTCATGCTTTTCCCAGGCCGCGACGGAGTTCCTACGACCCAAGGCTGAGTAGTAGATCCTGTAGATCCCGAGTCGCTACCGACCCAATCTGCCTGCCGGTCCTCCGAGGTCCCGCGGCATGTCGCCTTCTCCAGTTCTAGCAGCTTCATTCCGATCCTTGCCGAATTTGTTCTCCACCGCCTTGACTGCCTCCAATCCCAGCCATCTTCTACCGATCCCAGCCGTGTTCTCTGTCACTCTGCGGTCTCCGCCTAAATCCCCTCAGAATTGTTCACACCTGTCTCTAATTGGGCTCGTAACTTAGGGCTTGATTGGCTTCAGAGGGTGTCAATAAAACCACTACAAAATACTGCATAAAACCAATGAAATAAAATTAGTTAAACATGCGGTTTAAAGTATAAATAAATAACACAGATAAAATAACATGCAGTTAAAAACCATGTCCTAATTAAAATAAGTCACACACCCTCTTTACCCCCGTCACACTTACACTCATTAATATCTCAATTATTTATTTTTTTATTTTTTTGTGGCAGTGGCACGGGGCAGTGTGTGTGTGTAAAGGTGTGTGTGTGTGTGCGTGTGTAGGCGACGGGGGTTATGTGGTAGGGGGTTATGTGCCAGTAGAGCTTTATGCCTAGCAACGCCGCTGTTCAGGGGGCAGGTATTCAGTTTTCTTAATAATAGGATTTGGTTATTTGTGGTTTTAAAATGTAAAAATGTCTCAGCTTGCACACTCACTTCTGTGTATAGCACATTTAATTTCCCTACACCAGGGATTACCAACTCCGGACCTCTTTAGCCAGTGTCCTGGAGGTTTTCAATATGTCCATACTGCAGCACACCTGACTCAAATAATAGGTCGTTAAGAGGCTGGTGCAGACCTTGACAACAAGCTGTTGGAGAACTATTTCATTTCGACCAGGTGTGTTGCAGCAGGAATGCAGTAAAAACCAGCAGGACACTAGCTCAAGAGGTACGGAGTTGGTGATCTCTGCCCTACACCATATGATAGGATTGCCATTTTTTTTTTCAAAAGGAGAACATTGGTTTGAAAAGTGACACTTAAATTCAAATTTTAAAATTTGTGTCTCAAGCTGTAGTTTCAAGTTTCTCTTGAGATTCAGCAGCGCTCACTCCTGATGCATGCCCCATTAACTCTAAACTAATGTAGTAATCTAGTGTCATAAAAACATTTAATAATGTTTATGTAAAATTATTAATTTTAACAATTAAAATATGAATTATTAATAATAATGAAAACCTCGTGAGCACCACCACACTAATAGCTTTAATAATAATCTAATGGCAGTGTGGACCCCATTAGAGTACTAAAATAATCAACTGAATAAATAATTAATTCAAGTTAGTCAAATCAAATCAGTTATCAATCAGTCTCACAACTCTTAATGACGTGAATTCTAATTCAAAGGGACCCATAGCATTGATACAAAGGATAATTCATAACACCAGACCAGTTAGGATAAATATGAAATATTTATTAATTAGTCTAATCATGTATAATGTTAGTAAAAATATTTACAAAGGTTCTAATGGGAAACACGAAACAAACATTGTGAAATGCAGAATATGATGTTCAAACCAGAATCTTATTTCAAGGCGATTTCAAGGAGATGATCACCTCTGCTCCATGACAGGGTTGATTTTGGCAGGCATCTCAGTTTTAGTTTTAGTCTTTGGGACAAAATTGCTAATTGGTTTTAGTCACATTTTAGTAATTTCTAAGTTTGATATTTTTAGTCCAGTTTTAGTCGACAAAAACTCAAAAATGTTTTAGTCTACTTTTAGTCCAATAAAAAAAGTATTAGTCTTTTAACAAATTAATATATGCCAATAATACGTATTAAAAAGTATATGAGTTTGACTGACAATTTGCGCTCATAATAGGCAAAAAATGTCATGCATGTTTAATGTTGGAAAACCAGCCCTTGAATATTTTTATCTCGTCTCGTCAACGAAGTCTCACAAACGTCTTGTCATGTTTTTGCCATCGGAGTGCCATTTTTAGCTTGTCACCGTCTCGTTATCGTCATGAAAAAAACAAAATAAATTTGTCATTGTCATCGTTGATGACAACAACACTGGCCCAGACTGAAGTTTCCATCGACTGATCCCACCCTGGTTTACTGTCAGATATTAATTCCTATTTGTGAAGAGTGTGGATGAAAACATTTAAAAAGTTAAAAGTGCTGTAACATGTTGCAGACTCTTAATTATAGAATAGCCAGAGCTGTTATTAAAACTATGTGAAATGATACTTTAACTTTTGGTCTGTTCAGTTTTGGCCTGGGATATTTTCAATTTCTTTTTTACTGTTTTAAATGCATTTTTTTCCAGACAATCATTTAAAATTGTTTAAAATATTAATCTCTTTGTTTATTAATTTATTAAATTATTATCCCTTACAACTGATATAAATTAAAACAAAAATGTTGCTTTTGGGGCCAAATTTTGTTATGTGATTAAAATGCAATTAATCAACATTAATTACAAAGTCTGTAATTAATTAGATACATTTTTTAATCGAGTCCACCCCTAATATATAAGTGCTTTCTCCACTTTCTAATAATTACTTTCCTACTCACTTTACCAGTAGAGGTCTCTCCCCTCTCGCTCTCTGTGCTCCTGTGCCCTGACTCCCACAAATCAATAGGGATGGTGGAGTAAATATATAGCACGTGAAAGGGTTCAGATCCTGTTTACATGCCTAAAGTGAGAAACACAGCTGATGCTCCAAAAGGAAGTCACCCCAAAGATGATATGGTAGAAAGAGTGAGACCTTCACAATGCATTTCAGGCTAACTTGCTAACTAAAACAACAAAGTGTCATGATCTCACGGGGTTATTTCAGGGTTTTTGTCATGTTTAGTTTCTGTTTAGTTCTTGGGTTAGGTTTTTTGGGTTTTGACATGTGTAGTTCAGTTTTCACTGTTTTCTGTCCCTGGCTAGTTAGTTCACCTGGTTTGATTATTGGATTTACTTCACCTGTTCCCGATTGGTTTCCCTCTGTATATATGTCCCTTGGTTTTCAGTGTTCGTTGTCAGATCCTTGTTGGTGTTTGTGATCCTTTTTTGGTTTACTCCCTGTTGTGTGTGGATCCATGTCCTGAGTTTAAGGAATTAAAACTGCACCATTTTGCCTCCTGCCTGATACTGCCTGCGTTTGGGTCCTCACAAAGGTAAGAAATGCGCAAAGATTGTATGTAGTGTGCAATGTAGTGTGCAAGCCAGGTTTTTGTTTGTCAAACATAAAGCATTGGTTCTATAAGACTGACTGACAGACATTGAGACTTTCTGCTGAATGGATTGGATGAACAACGTACTGAAGGAGCTCCCGACCTTATGCTATGAATTGAGGATAAACTGGCAGATTTATGATATTTAACTGGTTATATGATTATTTATTTAAACTCATATTCAAGCCAATTTATATTGAATATGTCAGCATGTTTCTAAAATAAATGAATAAATCTTTTAAATGAAACAACACTGAATCACTAAATTATTTAGGGGGCTTAACAATACTTTTTTGGGGGGTGGGGGGCTTTAGCCCCCCTAAAATAGGCCTAATGATGCCACTGTTCCTGCCTAGGTTCTCTCCATCTCTGAAGAGACTTCTGTTCTGGTTCTGTGTCAAAAAAGATCATGTCTCAAGAAGATCAAAAGTGCGTCCCTCAGGAAAATTTTAAAAAGAGCTTCAACAAAAAACTCAAGTAAAACTAATTTCTTTGTTCTAAGTTTCAAAAGTTTTAGTGTAAGGCACACCCACATGGCAGGATGCCTGAAGTCTTTCAGCCACTGAGCATTCTGTGGGCTTGGCGTCAGTCAGATAACAGATGTGGGCTGTCTCAGTATTCATTTCTGATCCCTTTGTAAGAGTAACAGAATAAACATTTGTGAAAACATCAATATGTCCAAGTTATTAAGTCTTTTACGAGGCTTGTTAAGAAAACCACACCTTGACACATTACACATGGTAAAAGCAATAATCACTCAACGTAAAGATGAAAGTCATATCTTAGAGATAAAAAACATTAATAAAGTTTCAGATCACAAATTAGTCAAGCTTGTTGATTAAAGCTTGTCTCAGTGATGATTATTGTATGCATGTATGTATCTAAATAACCACATATGACTGACTTAATTAAATCATAGATTAAAATCTTCCTTTGAATCGTAAAAAGGTTTTACAAATGCCTCACACGGGGCACCTTTAATAAATGTAGTGATTTAGCGTCATTAAACATTAAAAAAGTTTAGATAAAAATATTAATTGTAATAATTGATATAAAATATGAATTATTAATCTTAGTATTGATTATACCTCGGGCACCACCAGACAGATAGCTTTAATACTAATTTAATGGCCATGTGGACACCATTAGAGTACTAAATAAATTATTTGGATAAATGAATTCAAGCTAGTTAATAAGTTATCAATCAGTCTCAAGACACTAATAACGTGAATTCGTAATTCGAAGGGACCATAACACGATTTAAAAAGAGAGCATTCACAAAACCTGACCAGTTTAGGATGAATATAAATATGTATTACCAGTCCTAATCATTCAAAAATATCAAAAGAAAACATTTACAAAGCTTCGAATGGGGAAATGAATCCAACTTTGTGAAATGCAAATATGATGTTCAAACTAGAATGTGTCAGAATGAAAAAATCTATGCAAGAAGTGAAACAAAAGTTAATTAACCTGTGATGTTAATTAAACTAATCTTGAGGAAAAACTGGAAAGGATTTCTAAATCCTAAAGTGAAAAGAAAACTAGTTTTATCTGTTTAAAGCTGGAAGTTTAACTAAAAATAAAAAAAAAAATACTTTACTGTAGTGATGGGATGTTTGGCTCTTTTCAGAAAGCCGGCTCTTTTGGCTTGGCTCCTAAAGAAGAGCTGGCTCTTTTGTCACTTAAACAGCTCTTAATTTAGCCTTTTTTTTTTTGGCCCCATAAATGAATTGTGTTTTGGAAACCCGTTTGTGTTGACCATTTTTATGAGAAGCCTTATATTTGCCTCCTTTTTAAGCATTTATTCTGAAACAAAAGCACTTACTCTTGTTTTATTATTTAAACAAAAATCTTATATTGCACAAATATAAAAAAAACAGCAAACAAATCCACAAAACAGAACGAGAACCAAACTCAAGAAAGCAGCATTAATGTCCTCTGTGCAGGTTGGCATTCAGAAATATAAGATGCCTCATTTTGGATTGGCTGATCCAGTTTCTCCTCTGTGTGAGTAGGGTTTGATGACATGACTCACTCACTCACACACACTCCTCACGGCTGTCTGCTGTCTCACACAATGTAGTGCCATCTTCGGCCCCGCCATCACCTTTCTGTTTTCACATAATGGTATGATCCTATATCCTCACATGTGATTGGCCGCCTGTCCATGCGGGCCAATCCAATCAAAGCAGTGTGAGCAATGAGAGCTAAGACGCAGTAAAAAGAGAAAAACTGGGAGCCGGCTCTCACTCTGATTCACTACCTAGCATTGGCTCTCAGGGCCGGCTCTTTCGAGCATGGCATTTTTAAATACATCTGTTTGTCTCTATGTAATTAAAGTCTTAAATTAAACATTATTAAATCATAAATGACACATTGAAAGGAATAATAACCACAGTAAAAATAGAATGAAGGAAATACCATAGAAAAATAAACGCATGTTTAAAAAGTTTCATATCAAAATAATCAAGTTTGTTGATACCTTGTACAAAATGATGATTATATGCATAGTCTGCACTATCAAAATGAACATACTGTATGTATATACACTGCTCAAAAAATAAAGAGCACACTTAAACAACACAATGTAACTCCAAGTCAATCACACTTCTGTGAAATCAAACTGTCAATTTAGGAAGCAACACTGATTGACAATAAATTTTACATGCTGTTGTGCAAGCCAGCACATTAGGAGACATGGAGAAGGCTGTAGGAGGGTAACAACCCAGCAGCAGAACCGCTATCTCCGCCTTTGTGTAAGGAGGAACAGGAGCCAGAGCCCTGCCAGAGCCCTGCAAAATTACCTCCAGCAGGCCACAAATGCATGTGTCTACTCAAACGGTCAGAAACAGACTCCATGAGGGTGATATGAGGGCCCGACGTCCACAGGTGGGGGTTGTGCTTACACCCTAACACCGTACAGGATTTTTGGCATTTGCCAGAGAACACCAAGATTGGCAAATTTGCCACTGGCATCCTGTGGCAAAGCTGCAGAGCTGTGCTCTTCACAGATGAAAGCAGGTTCACATTCAGCATGTGACAGACGTGACAGAGTCTGGAGACGCCTTGGAGAACGTTATGCTGCCTGCAACGTCATCCAGCATGACCGGTTTGGCAATGGGTCAGTAATGGTCTGGGGTGGCATTTCTTTGGCGGGCTGCACAGCCCTCCATGTACTCGCCAGAGATAGCGGGACTGCCATTAGTTACCGAGATGAGATCCTCAGACCCCTTGTGAGACCATATGCTGGTGCGGTTGGTCCTGGGTTCCTCCTAATGCAAGACAATGCTAGATCTCATGTGGCTGGAGTGTATCAGCAGTTCCTGCAAGACAAAGGCATTGATGCTATGGACTGACCCGCCCATTCCCCAGACCTGAATCCAATTGAGCACATCTGGGACAATATGTCTTGCTCAATCCACCAACGTCATGTTTCACCACAGACTGTCCAGGAGTTGGTGGATCCTTTGTCCAGGTCTGGGAGGAGATCCCTCAGGAGACCATCCGCCACCTCATCAGGAGCATGCCCTGGCATTGTAGGGAGGTCATACAGGCACGTGGAGGCCACACACACTACTAAGCCTCATTTTGACTTGTTTTAAGGACATTACATCAAAGTTGGATCAGCCTGTAGTGTGTTTTTCTACTTTAATTTTGAGTGTGACTCCAAATCCAGACCTCCATGGGTTAAGAAATTTGATTTTCATTGATAATTTTTGTGTGATTTTGTTCTCAGCATATACAACTATGTAAAGAACAAAGTGTTTATTAAGAATAGTTCTTTCATTGAGATCCAGGATGTGTTACTTTTAGTGTTCTCTTTAGTTTTTTGAGCAGTGTATATACACATAAAAATCACTTTAAACTGATAAAGACAGAATCTTTTACTCTTTTCTTCAAAGTGTTTGTCTTTTCCATGGTGGGACACAGAAACTTTGTTTTATTTCCCCCTTGGAATGTATAAGACCAGCAATTCTTGGTGTGTTTCCAGATGGTCTGTTTCCATTAGGTTGACCCTGCAAAAAGGGGGTTTACTTATCAGTTTAAAGAAAACCGTTTCAAAATAGACAATGTTCTCGCATGAATAGTTCCATCTGAATTCCATAAAACATTTATTTCCTTGTGAGGCATCATGACAGTTTTGTAGCTACACTGATGATTAATTTCAGCGATTTACCAGGTATTAAATATGTAGCGGTTTCCAGCCGTGGCAAAAAAAGAATGGAACTTTTGTTTAATCTCCTGACTGAATTAGACATTTGAGTGATTTTTCTCCTCACAGACAAGCAGTCCCTCTCCCTCCCAAAGTGAGGAGGTTTTGACTGGTAAAAACCCAGTATTCAAATTTATGACTTGGTACTTCGTTAAAGTATATTCAAGACCTGGGAATATTCTGAACTTTAATCTTCTGCAGCCACAAATCTACCAAATCGGCTAACTCAAAAGGCTAACTCAAAACTCAACTCTCAATTTCCGGCTAACTCAAAAGGGGGGCTCGAAGTAACGGAACACACACACACACTCACACACACACACACACGGCCAAGATACTAACCCCTTTAAGTAAATCCAAACATCACTGTGTGCATAACAGGGCAATATTTATTTTAATTTCCGA
>JBAMHW010000001.1:7342609-7353313 GCA_037177495.1 Rhadinocentrus ornatus
TTATTATTATTATTATTATTATTATTATTATTATTATTATTATTATTATTATTATTATTATTATTACATGTATTATCACTATGATTATTGAATGCATAAGTATAAGTATTGTTCCTAGTATTGATGATATTATTGTGAGAATTATTAATATTGATCCAAAAATCTTTTGATATTATATAAATATGTGTTTTTCATTGTCTGTGGAGATTAACAAGTTAAAATTAAATTGCACTGATTGAGTGATTGTTTTCTTATTTGACCTATGCACCACAAGTTCACATAGCCTACTATAAATATTTACAGAATAGTTTTATTCTTTTGATTACCAGTACCAGCTAATCAAAATATATAATTTAATGAATTTTATAATGAAAGAAAGTTGTCGGTTTGGCCCTCTGACACAATTCAGGATTTTCATGTGGCCCCTAATAAAAATAATTGCCCACCCCTGTTCTACATCAATACTACAATGTTAAAGGTCCCATATTGTACATTTTTTTCAACAATTTTATATGGGTGTCAGAGGTCCAACAACATTGTTTTCAAAGTGTATTACCCTAAATTCAGCCTTGGTGATTAATTTCAGCCATTCCAAATGTGGCTCTAGTGAGCTCTACTGTGAAAAGGCTTTTTTTATGTATGAACCTGTAAATGTTCATGAGTGGTGCCTATCCACCCCCACTCCATGCCCCTCTCTGGGAGAAGGTCCGACTTTGGCTGGCGCCCGCACTGTGATTTTAGAGGGCAGGCTCAGCTAGCCAGCGAGGCAAATAAAAGGCAGTATCCACAACCGGGGGTAGTAGGTTTTTCCCTTCGTGATGTCACAAAGGGAAAGATCACAGACTCACATGTTTGAGCAAACATTTGCTAAAAAGTGGAGCAAGCAAGGGAGAAAGCTGACAGAATTTTCTCATTTTTGGGCCTAATACACAGGCTACGAGGACACATGACTGTTAGAAAACCTTACTTTTTGCATAATATGGGGTCTTTAACGAATTGAATGCATCAGTTATACAGTGTCATGTTGCCATTTGGGTAATATTTGTCAAGGCAAACTTTACATTTTTATGAAGATTATGTAAAAACCATAAAACCACCACCTGTGATAATGCTGAAAAAACACTGCTTGAACTTGTGATTTGACTCAAGGCTAATTTTTCTCAATAATGAAGTAAAAATGTTTGTGCAGCAATGATTAAAGCCACGCAGAATCATCCTCAGTGAAGAATAGTTCAAAGCTGTTCGCTTTTACAAATTTTGCTTTACTTTTTACATTAGATGACCACTGTAATTGTAATAAACAACTCCTAGTCTGTTCACCTGTCTAGTTCCCCAGATCAAAAATCCAGACCCATCCCTAAATCTAACCAAGCCTTGCCATCTTTCTCAACTCAACTGCCCACGCTTTCCTGCAAGTATTACACATTGTGGCTGATTTCTTGTGGCACATGTTGTGCAGGACAATATGTGCCCCAGGTTGAATGTCCCAGTATAACCAAGCAGTACCTGTTTTGATGATACAAAAATCCATACCTTTTGGATTTCTTAATACAACAGTATACTTAAAATCACCCAAATTTCATGGCTGTTCAAATGTCCTGAGATACACACTGGCAGTCCTAAAATAGAAAATTTACAGTATAGATACTCTGACAGAATCATATTCCCCAAAATAGAGTCTAATTTAGAGCAATCTCTCAAGTGCCAATCAGTCTTAACAGCAAAGTATACCGACTCTTCTGTTAACTTCAAACATCCTCTAATATCACGATTTTCATACCACTTACTGAGCTTCTAATCTTTGCACTCTGCTGCTTCTCTAAGTGAGCACTCCCTTGCCAGCAAAAGAAGCCTGTAGGGTGTGTATCAAGGATGCATTTGTTTGTGTTGCACATGACGGAGCATGCTCTCCTCAGAAAACCTCACAGTTTAATGGAATTGTGCGCGGTGAATGTGAGACAAGACCAAGAAATGAGCCATAAGGAACCCCACGGGTATATCTTCTCTTTTCATTGAGCTGTATGCAAATACGACACCAAATATAAATGCCAAGCACTGCTTTTGTGAAATGGTGCTGAAGTGAGAGCCTTATCATTTTCTATCAAAGGACAGAAAAAACAATCTATCCTTTGCAAAATAAATATTTATAAATACAAAAAAAACAAAAATCTGCTCTTCAGAAATGTAATAAATCGTGTTGAAAATGTTTCAACAGCAAAACATTTATATTTCATGTATAGATAGAGTGAAAAAATAACTGTTCTTGCATCTGCTGATAAGTTACCATGTATCATCAACCACAAATGGTAAAAAACAGCGCTAATTATTACAGTAAATTTAAGACTTGACAGGTATCTCCTAGACCTAACGAAAATGCAAGGAGGGAATATTCAAGAGAAGCATAGACACTTGTTTCTCTTCTCACGCTTGCTTTAACAGCAATGCAGTAAATTACAGCAGTGCAATGTTGCTGAGAGATGTTTTAGTAGGGGGCTTGGCTGCAATCATAGATTTGCCCCAGTGGTCAAGAATGCGTTGCTGAGACAATTATTCATTAACTCCTGCTTTGATTGAAATGAATTAGTCCAAGCTCTCTTCTCTGCAGGTTGTTCAGTCATATCTGACAATAAAGGAGATCACAAGCTCAAATAGAAGTATGTCAAGCAGGTGAAGGTCATGTTTGTGCACTACAAAATTAAATTTAAGTCACTTAAATAATTCCTGAACTGTGGTGAATATCTCTAAAAGATATCTGCCAATTTATAAATAGGTATGAGCTCTAATTTAAAAGAAAAACAACTTTAGGTGTGATTTCTCCAAAGGTTAGTAACGAATGCTTTAATAAAACTGAAACAATGAAATATGCTGTATTCATTTAATAACTGAATAAAAATTGGTTAATGACAGAGCAGTTTAAAGCATTTTAGGTCTTTTCATCAAATTGTCTTTAAATAAGCACACATTTGTGAAAAAACAAAGAATGGAAAAAAAAGAACATTTGAATTACAAAAAGAAAATATTTTTAAAAATCTGTTATCCACTTTGGCAGGGCCTGTTTCAATCATCAAATTGAATAACAGATCAGTTCCAATTTTAGGCTGAATGTGTGTATCCTTAATTTTTAGCATGGTAGCATGACTGTATGAGGCTAAACTGATGATAGAGATATGTATCCATAACTTAAGGAACTATTCAACAGCCAACAGCAATTTTACAGTCACCTTGTGTTTCTAAAATTGAACTGTGAGGCAAGTTGGTTTTTACAACCTTCAATTTAAAAAATATAACTACTGCAGAATATTATTAATATTTTTTTAATGACATCAGTATTTTGCACACATTAGTTTTTCAAAAGACTGCCAAGTATCTTAACTTCCAGAAACCTTTTTAAAAACCATTTCTTGTGTGGACCCTCTGAAGCTGCTGAATGGAGGGAATTTTTAGAGGGTAACCCATCAAAGATTCTCACAGTCAGGAAGAAAATATAAATCGCAAGGGGGGAAGCAATCTCTCTTACATGGAGCAAAACAAAACTTGGTGACCCACTTCCCTAATGAAAAGATGAACACTAAAAAAATCCTCATATAATAATAAAGTTTAAGCTTGTGCTTTTAGCTCGGAGTGATGGTCACCAGCCATTACTGTGCGTTACATGTTGGCAAAAGTAAGCTAATTCTAATTCACCCTAAACAAGCAAAATAATTAAAAAAATTAAAAAAGGGGATAAATCCTGACAGTAGCAGACACTTCACATTACATCT
This sequence comes from Rhadinocentrus ornatus, assembly GCA_037177495.1. Lineage (NCBI taxonomy): Eukaryota > Metazoa > Chordata > Actinopteri > Atheriniformes > Melanotaeniidae > Rhadinocentrus > Rhadinocentrus ornatus. Next base: position 7,346,371 of record JBAMHW010000001.1, read on the forward strand.
TTTTTTTGTGTGTTTCTCTTTTTTAAACACGTGGAGAAGATAAGTTCAAAACTAAGAAAACAAGAATTTACAGCTTCTTTTGATGCAATTTCATTCTAGATAAACACTGACAAGTGAGATGTTGCAAATGTGAGATTATGTTGATTAAGATTATTTTAAACTAATCTTTTGTTTGGTTTTACATTTGCAAAAATTTATTTCAAAAGTGAAACATCTGCTTATCTGCTTTAGGTAACAAAATTTAAAAACTCCTACTCGTACTCAGCTCATGCAGCTAGCAGCTAGCTAGCAAATCTTAACAAAACAGAGAGAGAAAGATGCTACCTGCTAAAAATCAATACACAGGCTAAGAAACAAAGGAAACAGCTAAACTGACCTTAAAATGCCACCAAGAACAACAAATTCAGCAGCTGAGGAGGAGTTGAAGTAGATCAGGAAATCCCTTAACTTTATACCGGATGAACTTAGCAAAGTGGCTAAACAACAAAGTATGCTTACATGACCTGATAGATGAGATAAAACAAGAAGATGACTAAGGCATAAATGGACAGGTAAAGACAGTAAGGATGCTCCGACAGAGGAGCTGCAAACGCTTGGACAGCAAGTAATTAAATTCCTTCCAAGTTAAAAATGTGATTATTCAGAGTAATCATATTGCAACATGTCACATGCTCCACAGGAAAGACAGTAAAACAAAGCCGACAATTATTGTTTGGTTTGTGAGTCCTAAAATAAAGATTGAGCTACTAAAACAGGCAGACAAGCTATAGGGGACCGGTGTGCATTTAAATGAACATTTAACGAAGAAAAGTGCTGCAATTGCAAGACAGGCACGTAGCCTGAAAAAACAAAACAAGATACAAGTGACATGGATGAGAATCTGCAATGTAATGATAAGCCTGATTGGTACTCCTGAAGAAGCAGATGTGATGATAAGAGAACTCAAAGACTGAGGACAATAGAAATAAAAAGGGAAATGATTAGGGAAATGATTACTCTTTACTGTGGAAATGTGTGAAGATTGGACATTATGAATAATGGATGTGGAAAGTATTTTGCCCTTTTGGCTTCAACGAACAATGAAACAAAAAGAGTGACAATGAAAAAAAGAGGAGATGACAAGCTTGGACACAGATTATATGTTTTCATTCAGAGACATTGAAGAAGAAGACTTGATTATGAAAAGGACTGTAAAGATTGGATCTTGTCCACACAGGTTGAGAAGATAACTTTAAAACATTTGACCATGCCGAGCACAAGATGTGTGACCCTGAACATTATTTTGACCCAGATAATCACTTTTACAACAAAAACAGTAACGAGTTATATACTGACGATCAATTCAATATGAATATTAAAATAGAAAATGAATTATCAACCATACATTTCAATAGTAGAAGTCAGTTTAAAAATGTTTCTAAAATGAACGAATGCTTGAGAAAAATAAAAAAAAATCTATATAATTGCAATATCGTGGCTCGATCATGAGAAAATACGTGAAATGGAACTAGAAGGATATAAATTATTTCCAATGAACAGGGTGAATAAAAGGGATGAGGTGTAGCTTTACATGAAGACAAAGCTTGAGATGACTGTGTTGACATACAGTACATGTCAATACAGATAGATAACGAGCACGGATTTCAATTGGGTTGGTACAGTCAGGTGAGCTATGCCTGAGTTTCCATCTTTCGGGTTATTGTTTACATTGCTAGTGTGGGGCTCTGTCGTTAGCACCTTTTCTCTACAACCAGTTGAGGCCAAGATGCAGGTCACACCCACTGTGTACTGCTCAGGGCAAAGCAGATAGATTTGTTTGCTGATGACGCCAACACGACGCCAACGCAAACAGCTTCTGACTGTAGCTGAAAAGGAGTTAATTATACTAAATAACTGGTTTGACATAAATAAGTTATCCATGAATATAAATAAAACTAAATTTATCATTTTGGGCAACAGACAATTGCTACAATCAGGGTTAATGGAATTGAAATTGAAAGCATGTATGAAAATAAATTGTATTGGAATGACAATTAATGATAACCCTAATTTTCTTACTCAGTATGTTTATAAGAAAAGTTATATTTATTTGTTTTCAGTCTAGAACAATATATTTAAATCTGAAAGATTATGCATGAATAACAAAGAAGTACAGCTTGAAACAGTATAGCTGCTTTGGCGGATTACTGTTGAATGTGGGGACACACTTCACCGGGTTCTGCTTTGCTTTATGAAATATATGTCCCCTCTCGAGAATTTTCCAATTTTTTTTTTAGCACATTTAATCATCACTTGTATCAGAACTTTGATCACTTGGGTATGTAATTATGTTGCTGTGGATAGGAAACCCCCCAATAATGATTCTATTGCTTCAACAAAGGAAATTAAAGTACAATCACATAAAAAAATCTACTGAAATAAAGAGACTGAGCCAACCGATGTATCCATCTAATTCCCACACTGCTGTGTGGTAATGAGGAGCAGCGCTGGCTTGGGAGCACAATTAATTACTCCGTGATATTTTTCTAGAGGGAGGAAGCTGAAAATAAAGTTTGCTGTGAGAATGGCAGGACTTCTAATTTGTTATGACCTATAGGCATAGAGCGTTTGGAAATTTATACTTCAAAACTGCTGAATATTTTTGCAAATCAATTTGGCATATTTGTGTGACTTGATGGCTTCATATTCATGAGTCAAATCTACAACTTTGTAATGAGGAAGGCCATAATTATGTTTGAAAGTGCCTATGACATTTTCTTTCACATGCAATGAGCATTTCCTACCTAATTGTCTGTGTAACAAAAATGGCTTTTGCTTTATTGTTGGATTACATTTATAACAATTGGTAAGTTTTTGATGACAAAATCATAATAGCTATTATTTCTTTAAATCATTATGGTACTTGCTAGTCCCATGTGCATTGCTTACATGTGTAGATCACTTAAATACATTTATAATGAAGCAAACAATAAAACTAAAATTAATAATTGTTCTGTCTGGCTTGTTTTTTGATAACAAAACTGTAGTCTGGCTTTGCTCATTTTCATTATTTGTGCATAAAAATACATAATGATGTTTGAATAAATTATAGTTACACTATGCAAGAGTTGGTTGCCAGGTCTCTCTCAATTCAAAATTTTGGATTTAGTTTAAACATTGACTTGTATTGTAAGTAAGCTATTGTAGCACTACATGATACGTTAACTTCAAATTGTTTTCTTTCCTGATACTTATCTAAACATAAAGATAGTGAGTCTCATGAAAGCCCAAGACATATTTTCTTTGCCTGTAGTACTTATATTGGGTTTTTATTTAACTATGACTTAGATTTCTCTGCAGATTACACTAATTACTGGTTCAGGTGGCCACTTCATGAGGGAGGGAAAAATTAAGAAAGTCAAGAGGCCTCTGTGTTGCAAAAGTGTTCAGACTATTTGCATTTTTTGACCTTAGCGAGCTCATGAGTGAACTGCTATCTTGTTGAAAAGTTCAACATGGCCACAAAGGAATTTAAACTCTGAAAGTGACTTGCATTGCTTAACACACCTTCTCACTAGCTAAGGTCTTGTTTAATAATATTTTCATGTCAAGTCAGTTTTATTTATTTTCTAAAAACCAGAGGTTTACCAGAGTGCTTTACAGCATTAAACATATTAACCTGAAAACATAAAAAAAACAGAATTAAATATAACATGAAAACATGGGTAGTGATAGCCTAGTATTGTCAAAAGAACTGTTAAATTCTTTACACTGTAAATTTTTATCCTGCATTTTATTTTAGCTTTTTTTTAATTCTGCTTTAATTTAATTTCTTAATTGTCTATTGATTTTGTTTTTAATTCACTTGTTATTGCTTCCTGCACTGACCGTAATGTTTTTAATATTTTATGTAAAGCACTTTGTATTATTTTGTACATGAAATGTGCAGTGTTGTTTTCGTCGTGTATAATACTCTAGTTTCATAAAATACTTGCAAAACCTATTTGATTTAATTTTATGTTAAAAACAATGGAAACGACAAAAACATTTTTTGCTCATTTCTCCTACAAAATTCATTTAATTTGTGAATTCATTTTGTGTTATTGTTCCAAAAATGCAAAATTTCCACAAGTCCATTCAGCAAGCCTTCTAATAATTAGGAAAGCCACAAAGTTATGCAAGTGGCTTTTTTTGCCTCCATCTTTTTACTTCTACTTTTATTTTTTACAGCTCTCAAACTACAAAAAAGAAAAGAAAAAAAAAAGAGAGAGCTGAAGCTGCATGAAGCTGCCATTTCCTTTATGTTGTTGATATTGACTTGACAGAGGCTACATGGCACCGTGTCAGTGTGTGCTTTCAGAAATCGAGCCAGCAACACAGAATCAGCTGAATGGCAACAGCATTATTGGTTTGAGCGAGCAATTCTGCTTCCGTCTGTCATGAACTGGAGAATCCTTTCAGAGGAGATATGAAATGTCTTCTAGAACCAAGAAAAGAAGTCCAGTTGCCTTTATTCAAGCTCCCAGGATTACCATGACCTGGATGACTGAAAATATACACCATCATATTGTCTGGCCCTGCCACATATGTCAGCTTGGCTCTGTGACTATGTCTGTTGCTGGCCCAAAGCACAGCTGGCCCTTTGCATAGGCCATATAGGCGCCCGCCTAGGAAGCGTGAGACATCAAAGAGAGAGGGAAATAAAAGAATAAATAATGACAAAAAATGAAAACAAGGCAAAAAAAAAGAGCCCTGACTGACATTTCCTTGTGTTTTGTCTTGAAAATAAAATGTGAATAGATAGGGGAGAGTGAGATAAGTTGAGCCAATGGGTAAGTTGACCCACCCCTTGTCTCTAGGTAACCTTGCACATATGTTGTCATGTGACCATGAATTTAGGACACATATTTTTTTCCATCTTGCTGTGATGCAGAGAAGCACATGAGAGAAGAGGCAAGCATTTTTTACACAAAAAATGTTTTTGCTCAAATTAAATTTTCTGCATATCAGATAAAATGACTGTTATATCAAAGCAAATTAATCCAGCTAACAAGTTATATATCTTAGATGTTTGTGACTTGCTAACCTATAAAATCATGAAAATCACTTCACTAAAGATTAGCATAAATTTCCATGCTAGTCTGTTTTTTTTCTGAAATGGTGGCTATGGGGCAAAGTGAGTCTGAGGAGAGTGATGTTGCTATTCCATTTGATGACACTCCCAAGCATGAGAGCAAAGAAGTGAACCAGATGTCTCAGATCTGGTAGTTGGTGACTGTAAAATTTGTATCCAAATGCAGGAGCCACCATTACATTGGCTTGGTTAAATGCCTTGTGGGGGACGAAGTGAGTGCCCGATTTTTCAGAAGAATCCGCAGGATAACCACCTTTGCATTCAAGGAAAAGGATGAGACATCTTTCCCACGGAGTGAAGTGCTGAAGAAGCTACCTCAACCTCAAAAGGCTGGAGAAACTACAAGGAGGGGGCAACAGTTCATATTCCCCTTCAATTGACAGTTGGAATACTGAATAGTTGTTTTAATTAAATTGTTAAATGGTTTTAAAGATAACTAATGGTTTGTTCTCACAAGTTCAAAACTGTTAAAACTGTTTGTTAGCACATTATGCTCAGATTTACATTATAAAACTCAGATGGTCAGTTTACCCCCAGATGCATCACCTTACCACATGACTTGGTTCAACTTACCCCTAATCTGGGGCAAGTTGAGCCACTGCAGCAATTTTTTGGGAGAAGTCATTATTTTAGGCAGCTTTGTCAGAGATGGATTCTGATCATTTAATTTGTTAGTGGGCATCTTGAAATAAAGGTACATGTTTTCAGTCTGTTTCTGAGTCATTCTTCCTCACCTCCAAGACAACATAAGTAAAAAGTGGCTCATCTTGCCCCACTCTCCCCTACAGAAATATTAACAATGGCCCCCACCCCTCACTGTTTGATTGACATGGTCAGAACTTGTCCTGTTCTGTGCACTATGAGAGAGGGGGAGGGACAAGTTATGGTGGGCCGCATGTCAGGTAGAGGTTAATATTGGCAGAAATCAACAACCCGTTCAAGCGCTCAAGAGTCACTTTTAGAAAGTTTAGAAAATAGGAGGAAGAAAAGAGGTTTCAGTGTAAAAGGGTATGTGCTGTTATCTAACCTTAAAAATGCTGTTTAACTTTTAATCTGTACCAACTAGAGACTAGCAAAGCTGAAATAAAGCAGAGCTGCCACCAATTCCAGACCTGAGCCAGTGTCCTATAGGTTTTTTAAGGTGTCCCTGCTGCACACACCTCACTTAAATTAATAGGTCGTTAAGAGGCATATGCAGAACTTAACAAGCTGTTGTAAAACCATTTTATTTGAACCAGGTGTGTTGCAGCAGGGACACATTGAAAACCTGCAGGACACTGGCTCAAGATGTCCAAAATTTATTATCCCTGCTGTAAATCATAGGTCTCAAATGCAGCTTTGCAGTCATATTGTTACGTACCCTTTTGTCTAGGGGTAGAAAGGGAAATAACACACAAGTCGGACTGGGAATTATATAATAAAAAACAATTTATTTACAATAAATGCAAACCATTCTATGTAAACAAAAAACAAAAGCGGTTCAACCAAAATTATTCCTGAGGAACAGTCCCAAAACAAAACAAAGTCCAACAAACTTAAAGCTTACTAAAACTAAAATGCATAATATAACTCAAAGTGTCTTTTTTAACAGGTATACATGCCCACGCTGGCGGTTAACAATATTTAATAAATAAATAATTAAGAAATATAACTCAAAAGCACCTTTGAGCTCATATAAGAAACATTTTGTGCAGGATTTGAGAAGGTTAAACTGCAATCTAGGCAATGATCCTTATCACCCATGAAATTGCATTACTTTTTGGATTGCATCATTCTATGACTTTTTGATTTGATTTTATTCCTGAGCCTAATATTTTTTATATATATATA
>JBAMHW010000001.1:7359769-7373004 GCA_037177495.1 Rhadinocentrus ornatus
GTGTTCAAATACTTATTTGCAGCTGTTTCATACAAATAAATTGTTAAAAAAAATCATACATTGTGATTTCAGGATTTTATTTTTTTTTTATTATGTCTCTCACAGTGGACATGCACCTACCATGAAAATTTTAGACCTCTCGAAGATTTCTAAGTGGGAGAACTTGCAAAATAGCAGGATGTTCAAATACTTATATTCCTCACTGTATATAAATGTATATATATCATGATTGGGGGAGGAAGGTGGCTGTGTGCAACGTGCAGATACCAAAGGCGTATGGTTTGAAAATGGACCAAAATGTTGGTATACATCCTCAGTCATTCAGGTTATGGTAATACTAAGTATTTGAATAAGGCCAACATGACTTCTTTTTTTCTGTAAAGTGTCACGTGTGTCACTTACTCACCTGACCATTGTGTGGGTCGTTCAAGAAACCGCCCCCAGTGAGTTGTTTACCAGCCTGAACAAAATGCTTTTGGTCAAAATGACTTGTTGTGAAGGGAAAGTGCTGGGAAGGTGATACCTAATGCTACCTCCTCTGTTTATGGGTGGATTTTGAGAAGATACATGTGGACTGCTGATTCTTGACTTATAACGCTCTTTCTTTTGTTGTACCATGTCATTATAAAGTGGTTGTTTGGTCTCTTCTACATAAAGGGTAAGCACTCCTTGCTGAACTACACTATATATACAATCAGCTTGTGTTTTGATGTTTTGTTCTGTAATGTGTCAGTTTCTGAAGGTGTCTGAAGGTGGTGTTGGGTTCAATCTTCAGAATGACAGAAGAACTTTTCCAACCGTTCATCTGTTTGTGTTGCTTGTTTTGCTTTTTGTTTTTTTTTCTTTCCCAAATATTTCTCAGCCCACTTTGAATGTCCACAGGTTAGATTTGCTTCCTTGAGTTGTTGTTTTCTTTCAGTTTTCCCTTATAGGGACATTTTCTGTACGATTGCATAAGGCTCTGATAATGGACAGTTTGTTTCCCAGTGGGTGGTGTGAGTAAAAAAGTAGATATTGTGTTTCTGTGTGTAGGTTTTCAGCAAACCTCAGTGCTGAGATTTTCATCCTCTGTGTGCACCACACAGCCCAAAAAAGGTATCCTCCCAGAACTACTGAGTTCACTGACGTGAATTCTTACAGTTCTTCAGCATGGACTTCAACCCAGGTGTTGTCCATGTTGTAAGAGTAATGAATGAAAAAGGACCCAATTCAGGTAGAAGAGGCAGGAGGCAAGCAGACATAGGAAATTATATTTACTGAAATAAAGAGCAATGTCACAACAGGGTTAACTAGTACATTAACTAGTAAATTAACCAAACAAATTTAGAACAACTCTAAGGGGTAAACTGGGAGGACAAGGAAAGGCAAAAGCAGCAACAATGAAATGGCCAAGAACAGAAACCAAGGGGTATATATACTGAGAGAACTAATGCCAAGATGAGTAGCAGGTGGCATAATCACTTAACAGAAACCAGGTTAACAGAAAACTAAATCAAAGCAACAAAAGAACATGCTCTACAAAATAAAATAGGGAATAAGAAAAACAAGAATGTAAATCAATTCTCAAAACACAGGTTTACAAAAGTACCATAACCAACCAAAGACAGAATCCTAAACAACTAAAGAAAAAACTGAACCCCATGGATTATGAAACACCTATGATATCAGTAAACATGTGAAAAGTGAGGTGATATCGAAGGACACAGTGGTTTCAGCTAAAGTTAGTTTCAGATGTGTGATGCTCTTTACAAAATCTGTGAAGTTGTATAAATATTATACTGTTTCCTATCAGTGGACCTGAGATAGAGGCCAGGTGTATGGCAGTGTTGTAGGTGACTGAGACGATGGTGCTAATGATGATTCTTTGCCCATATGTGACTTATTAGATTTTTTAATGACAGTCTGAGCGGCACAAATCAGATTTTTTCAAATCTGACCCAGGCCACTTTCATTTACAGCTGTAGGATTAAGTTCCCAAGACTCCAAATGGTCTCCTCCTCCAGTCTCTCTCTACAAGTTTCTATGACCAAAAGAAAAACATTTTCAATCAGATGGCAAAATGTTTATTTTAAACTGTTTCCCAGCGCACCCCAACTATCTTCAAAAGGAGGAATCTCAAGTAGATTAAATCCACAATGGAGGTGTCAGTCTACACCCAATATACAAACAGTTCTTTTGGGAATGATGGGCACTCGGGTCCACTCAGATCTACCTTTTTCCAAAGGGCCTTTCTCCAAGACTTTCACACTTGTAAATCACAGATTACCATCAAAACTCCCAACTTAACTTTCTGCCTGGGACAACTGTGTTTCGTCAAGGTGTCAAGGAAAAAACTATATTCTAGGATGAACTGGTTTTAAAATGTTTGATTCTTGTCATAATGAATGGTTTAAACTGATCCCACAAATTGAAAAAAACTAATAGTAATTTCAGCAACGTTTTTGGGAGCTTCTGTTGAAAAGTTAAAAATAAATGGAATTTTATCATGAAGTTTGACTGCCTCCTAGTGGCCGTTCATCAAGGCTTGTTACTTTTGGTCTAATGAAACTTTTGAAGACTTTCAGAAACTTTAAAGAAACGTTTTATCATTTAATATTCCTAACTAAACTAAGAATGTGTTATTTTGAAAATGAAGTTTCTTTCCATGTCTTGGATTACAAAGATTTTCTTTTATCTGTAAAAATGTTATGAATACGTATTCATGTTTAATGACTAATTAATTCTTCTTGGTAATAATCTAAAGTTGTTTTATTTTTCAGCAAAGTTATTAAGATTTCATTATAAATTCGCAATAATATCTACACAATGATTGGAGTATGGAAAAGTAAGCTCTTGAAACTAACATTTGACTTGATTAATTTCTAGTCTGTCTTTGTATGTAAAGGACCTTATTTGTGCCAAGACCCTTGCGCTGTGATTGGGCCACAGTGTAAGGTCTGCCTCAACCATAGAGTACTATCAAAAACTCAGGGAGAGTTTTGGCAGCCTAGAGAAGATGATGAGTTTTTGAAGAAGGAAGAAAGAACTAAGAAGAAGAATGTGCCTCATGTGAAGAAATGAGAAATTCTTTGATTTACAATAAACATTCAAACGTAATTTTTGTTTGTCTTTTGTTAATTAGTCTTTGTTTTGTTTAAGTGTAATAATTTTGCTTATGTTTTAACCAGGAAGCGTTGCTATGTGATCAGCGTACACTTTGTTATCCAGCGCATGAGTTATCCAGTTTTGCTGATTATTCATATCGCTTTTACTGCTTGAGTGAACTTTTGGAAACCCGTCCAAAGTTCAAGTCTTATGAGCCAATTTCAGCCAAGAGTGTTTTGGTCAATAATGCTTGATTGTGGACACACTCAATAAAAAGGCTCTGATTTTGACTCTGGAGCAACTGGAGTCATCCTTGCTGCACCAGCAATTACCATACCTCTGTGCCAGTGGAGAACTGAGGCCATGAGTTACTCAGGACGCCGAACCAACGGGAAAGGATTTCGGAGTAACTCCACCCTGATGTCCTGCTGTGTGCCTTCGCTGCCAGGCCAGACCCCTGCGCCATGTAAGACCAAGCTAAACTCCATCTGGTTCTAGCTGTTGTCTGTTAAAGCCCCAAATTAGATACCTTTCTAATTATTTAAAGTCCCATCCGATCCAATTAACTCCAATTTTCTAATCGGCTACATCTAAATTCTTAAACAAATTCCTTCTCAACCTGCCATTATAGTTCTGACCAAAGTCAATTAAGTTCCACTCCCTAATTTAGTTCATTTTTCCATATTCCAAATCATATATATTACCAAGATATCATCTTTAATGTAGTGTTTTCTGACTTTATTTCATTGTTATTTTCTATTTCTGCTGTCCTTTTAAGCTGGCTTACCCTCGCGGCCAATTACAGGACCCGCTGTCAGAGACTTTAAAGCGATATTGATAATTCCACATTTTCTTCTATTTCATCGTTGTTTGCTGTTAATTAAATATGGGTGGCTAATAAATCATTTACATGGTTGTAATTCAACATTGTTTCTGTAGTTATTTTTGAAAGAGTCATGGTCCCTTTAGACGAGGAACTCACAGGCTTTAGAAATGAAACATTGAAGTAAATAAATATTTTATTAAAACACCTACTCAAGGTTTTCTCTTCTGGGCCGTGAAATTTGTCTAACAAACAGAAGAGTGGTGCCCCAAATCGACGCAAAATCAAATTAATAAAGTCTTATTAGTTAAAATTTATTTCTAAGATTAATATTTCTTATTAATATCGAGGTATTACACAACACAGCCCTAAACCGGATACATATCCATTCTGTGTCAAAGCGACCTCAGTCTGGTAATGCTGCATGTCATCTAACTCTGATGTCATAGAAATGAGACAAGTGTCACAATTATGCCCAGCGGAAGTTGAATGCAGCATTATTGAATCATGTTAATATTGAATAATTTCACTCAACACTGGACACTAAAGGCCCATTTATGCTCCCGTACAAACATAAATAGGGACGTGTAAACATTTTCACACGTTGCTATCATCATACTTCCATGTGTCTTTTGCGTTGCCATGGTTATTGAGTCAATTCCTTCATTATTCTGCAGTGCTAAGTTCAGCGTTCACTTCCGCAAGGCAACGTCAGTTTCAGACATGGTTTGGCAGCGGTAATGCGTCAGTATAACCTTGTTTCCAACCGCCCAGCACTCCCTAAACACTTGCATATAGTCTTTCTTTAAAAGCTTGCACAATCTCTACAGTTGTTGTGCTCCTCTTTATTCTTCTTCTGCTTTTTTTCTCCTCCTGATCTCTTGATAAGTCTCTGCCAAAATAGGTCTCAGCAATTACCAGTGCATTTTAACAAAACAAAAATAACCAAAGATGTACACTTTTTTCTTTTCTTTTTTTAACACAAGATAATAATATATAGTTTAGGGTTCCATCCACAATTAAAGATAAGCTGCCTCTATTCCAACTAATATAATATAATCCCTTTGAGAAAAATACTTAACACCAAGGCCGAGTCAACCAGAAAGACAACCCTGCATCCATCACATCCTCTGTCATAATCCACCCCCCACATGTTTGAGGTTAGAGTGGGTTTAAGCTCAAATAAAATTGATTGCTATTGTCTCATTCCTGGTCTGTGCATCACCATTAGAGTAATGGTGTTCAGCTCATATGCAAGCTAAAAAATGGATTTGGGATCCATTAGCTTATTAGGCTCAAAATGACATTAACTTCCCTCAATGTGAACCCTGTAGCAGTCATACAGAGATAATTTATCCTATTGCAACACCCCTTGATCTGTCAATCAATCCTCTTATCAGTTTGTCTCCCATAGGGATTGCAATCACACATTCACAGTGTGCTTTAAATAAATGTAAGAGCAGTGGTTGATCCATTCTGCTTGTCTGGGGAAGGATTTATTTAAATGAGAGAGATATGTTAAGTCTATTAGAATCTGAAGACATTTTGGTCCATATCCAGATACACAGAATGATATACATCCAACAGCATTTTTTACCTACTTTATTTGATCAATTTGTTTTTGTTACAATTTTGTTATGAAAAAGTGTTTTGATTTAGTCTAATTTAGTTAGAAATATCAAAAGCTTGTCATGATTTAATTTTTTTTTTATTTTTATTTTTTTCATTTAAGACACAATTGCTACAGTATTGGTGTGGATACAGTAAAATTTATAAAATAGGAAGTATTTTTAGATTCTGCCCATCCTGCTTTATGGCGAGTCTAACTCAACTGAACATTTACTGCTCAAATTTACACTTCACGGTTACAGAGAAACTTCCCGTGTGGGCTTAGAAGGATGAATTAACAATGAAATAATGCGTCTCTGAAAGGTTAGCTGTACTCCAAATTGGAATCTCCCCTTTCCTTCCTTCATTATCACAACTTCCACTTTGAGGCTAATTAAGTAGGGATGAGGGGATGGGTGGAAGAGAGCGAGAGGACAAGACCTCACTGATGGAAATCAAACGAGAAGGACAGGGATGGAAGAATAAAGGAATTATCGGTCTTCTGATGAACACTTGCACTGCCATTGATGAATAGCACCATTGTCTCCCCAAAGTGGATGAGAGGTGAAAAAACTAGAGTTTGTTTGTGTTAAAAAGAGGATCAAATTGAATGTAGGAAGAACCAAGAGTAAGCCAGCTCAATTTGCTTGTTGGATGCCTTAATCTTGTCTAGACCAACTAACACATTAACTTTAGTCCTGTTTTCTAACTGTACATGTTGGTTATGTGGAGTAGCAACAGTTGTTTTCCCTTTTTTCTTCCCTTTCGTCTTCATTCAGTTGCCAGCAACTTTAAACTGATAAGATACAAGGTGGAATGATCTTTTTTTATATATATATAAAAGCAAGAAAGCTTTAAGATGAGATCCTGAAACCATGTTGAGACTATTCTTCTTTTTTTTTTGTATGAAATAACTAAGAAATGTTATTATTGTCAAAGCACTCAACTTTCTGTAATTGTACTTTTAGATTAAACACTTAAGCTGTGACTTACATCACAGAAAAACAAACAATATTTACAATTTAATTTTAAACATTAAGTAGCTCAAGATAATTTTATATCCAGTGATCAATTTTATATATTTTATCAGTTAATCGTCTCTATGTAGTTTAACATCACAAGCAGCAATGTGTGCTTCTTCTTCCTCTACCAATTCTGCAAGGTCAATCAATCACTTTCGGTTTCCTTTAAATTCTTTCTGACAAGTGACCTTGCAAAATGGCTTTTGTCAACATTTCTGCTTTGTAATTCATGCTAAAAGGACAGAGCTGTGGCTCTGCCAGTGCAGCATCATTCAAATTGGTCATCTAATCTAATACAAAAGTCCACTTTATTAAATAAACTATGTCTCATGCCATGTCTGAATGAAATACATTCTTCAAAGGAAAAAGAAAGTCAGATCATAACCAGAAGAACTCTTTTTTAAGGGCAGTGCTTACATGAGTAAAGTGGACATTTGGATCTGCCCCATAGTCTCTAAGTTTTTCTAGGGTATTTTATTTTATTAAGGATGAAATTGAATGTGCATTTTTATAGTCTTTCTAAGCATTCATACATATGAGGAAACTGAGTCATGGCAAAGGTCCATTTCAAAATTCCAATTCATCCAGTCCAATTTGAAAATAGAGGTTAGGCAAATAAGGCCACAGAGGCAAATGATGCATATACGTTGGCCCATGGTGAGTGGCGCGACACAATGGCTCTGCACGGTGTTGATTGGATTGGGGGCTTGGAGTGTACATTTTCTGGTTGAACTGTGGGAAGTAGAAAGGGTTATTTGTCACTAAGGCATGGTGGGGAAGTTGGAAACAGCAAATGAGAGAAAAAAAGAGAGTGAGAGAGAGAGAGAGAGAGAGAGAGAGCTTTTGTCCAGCATCAAAAATGTTTAGTCTTCAGAGACAAACCTGGCAAAGAAGGGAGAGTGCCATTTTGAATGGCATTACAGTTTGTTTACTTTGCTTGAACAATCCCACTATCAATAGATATTCTTTGTAAGTATTATACTAATCTCTTTGAAGCACATCTTTACAAAAAACGCATCACCTTTGAAGAATAGACTGCTGTCAGGCAAACACAAAGAGCTCTCACAGTCTGTAGGGTAAACGTGGGCTTTATATGAAGGCAAGACAATTCAGACTGTCACATGATGCATGAAGCTCCATCCTATATTGACAGAAAAATGTGTGGAAGGCATAGCATTTTAAGTTGTTATGTGATGCAGCTGATAAAGATAGCACCTCCCGGGTGGGGATCACGCTTTAAACACATTTTTCACACAAAGATGTAAAGTAGCTTCAATCTGTGTGGCTCAGACTAAAATAAATACTCTTTTTTTTTTTTTTTTTTTTGCTGCTGTTGACAGAAACAAAAATAAAATAAAAATATTCCTTGTAATGCTTGAATCAAATTGAAGAATTAAATATACTGAGAGGTTATTATAAACTATTCACACAAAAAGCACAAATTATGCTTATGATCTCTGTGAACAACACAAAACAATGAAAGACACATTTAATGTTTTTTTAAATAAACAATTTCTTGCTAAATGTAGAGCTTGGCTATTTTGTGTTCAGCCAGAGCATATAAAGAGGCAAAAAGCGAAATGATTTCACCTCTTGCTGTGCACTGCCTGCAGACAAAATCAAATTGTGTCATGAGCCACACCTCCCTCAACATCTGGGGGGGTACAGCACTCCATAGCTGTAAGTTACTCCAGTAGTCAGTCAGCTGATGTGGCTACAGCCATCGCTGGATCCCAGATAGTGCTAACACTGGGCACTAACGCTAACTCTTCTCCATGAGTAAGAACAATATGTTAGTCTGGCAGGGAGCTTGCTAGGCCGCCAGGCTGCTCCAAGAATCTCTACCTTGGAAATACAAGGCCAGTGTTAATCCAGGTTCTGGCCCTTTCTTTATCTAACATCTTTTCCAACGACGTTGTTTCTTTGTCAGATCCTGGTCATCTTCAGGTGAATGCTTCATTCCGCTCTGCACCTTTTTAATTAGAAAATGCAGGCGGCCATTGCTTACTGGCTGTAGCCTTTTAATGGGACGGACGGCTGAGGGAGGAGGTGGAGATTCACATGGACGTTCATCAATGCACAGCCAGACCAGTTGTAAACACGGGGCTGTAGATCAACACAAAAAGATGTGTATGACATCATGTTATACTTCAGATGACATCACACCTCCAGTTCTTTACATAGCCATTGTTTGATTCCTTTAGTCTCCTTTAATGCAGCAAAGCTCTGTTTGATGGAAATGGGGGAAATCTGTCATACAGACAAACATCACCTTTCTCTATTCAGCTACCCTCACTTTAATAACAAATATTATTTTTAAGACTTGATAAACATTTTTAAAATATTCTTAAAATGTCTATGATGGGCTCTTTTTTTCTCATTATCATGTTGTCAATTGAATATGAATGAAGTCAAATTCAATCTTGAACGCAGCATTTGGAAAGATAATGTAGCACAGCTTTAGATTAAAGGTTGTGCTTGAAGGTCACTTTGTTGTATGGTAATTTTTACATTAGTTTTATCATATATATCTACTTGAGACAAACCAATTGCTTTTTTCTATTCTTTTGAAGGTGTAATTAAATTTGTGGTCAGATCTCCCTCCAAAAACTGCACAGCTGCTAACAAATAGAGAGCATAATCACATTTTAAAAATAAATATGCCATTATATGTTAATAATACACCACAGACCATACAGTTTATTTAAAACTACACCACATTAATGTGACTTCTCTTTCTATCTTTCAAAATCTCACAGAAAGTGCAACAGGTTACTTTTACAGAGGTATTTGTGGAATGAAATCCAACTTAAAAGGAATAACACCATATCTCCTAACAATATTTGTTGTAAAAAGGATTGTTTCTTTGGGACTAGCTTTCAATAGCATAAGATTGAACCATAATTCTAATATATCCACAAAGCTTAATTTCATTTATATCCATAAAACTCCCCCTTGGTAAAGGAAATTTTTCAGCACAACATGGCAGCCATACCATCATTCTGTTTGCCATGACGCATGACAGGACAAAATAAATTTAATAAAAATAAAAAGCAATTTTAATATTGCAACATCTTAAAAATTTGTCCATCTCAGTATTGCATACTTTGTAGGCTCAAGTGATGCCAGCATTATCAAACATCTTTATCCCAGCTACAAAAAACTGCTGTTCATGCATCACCAAGAATTTCACAATGTTCCTTTCGCGGATTTACTTTTAGCATAGCTAATGCTAGAGCAAGATATTAGAGGCTGCTGATGGCTATGGTTTTGTGTTCTCACTCGCTTTACTTTTATCTGCTTCGAGTCAGATTAACTTTGTTGTCTCAGACATTCTGGTAGATATTTCGCTATGGTTTATCTTTTGACTTACAGGTATTACAAACTGTGTACTTTGGATCTTTATGATTCATAATGACAATCTTCCACATCAAAGACAAACTTAAGTGTTAGTACATGTTGCTATGCACGACATGGTTTCACTTGACTATAGATAGGAAGGAAGAGAGAAAGAAAGAGAGAGAAAGATGGGCAAAAAGTGTCATGACTCACTGCAAGATAGCACTAAAACGAAGCAAGGACAATATTCCAAATGTTTAGAACATAATTATGTGAATTAACTATTGTGCAGAGGATCGCCCGGGCAACAGCATCATTTACCCAACAGAATATAATCTGAAGACACACACATAGCAATTCCATCTAAATAGATGAAAAGATAAAAACAAATTAATAAAAAATCAAACAATTAAAAAGCATGCATACATAGAATAAAATTGTAACTAAAATCACAATGTATAAATGGGGTGTTTTTATGACCATAGAACAAAGCAACTATTATTTATCAATGCATTCAATGACAGGCTTGATTGAAATCAACAACTGAACACTTGCTTTGCCTTTGAATTTATAGCATGTAAGATAAAACTGCTCATCTCAGACAGAAAGTAGGGAGTCACTGTTGAAAAATTAGCAAAAATTAGAGTAAAGAGTCAGGACTTGGGACTCAACAACAGAACTGAACAGGTTTAATAAATAAATAAATAGGTTTAATAAATAAAAAATGCTAAAAAAGAATCAGCATCATCACATCTAATCTTTAAAAACTTTTTTTACAGAGTTGCTTCTCTTTCAGGGTAATTGGAATGTTTGCAATCTCTGGCCCCATTTTCTCACAGAAATCCAATCAAAGCGTGTCAGTGCACCAATGATGCTTCAGTCCTTTTCCTTTATGATTGGTAACTACAGTCAGTTAACAGGTTATCTACTCAATACCTGAAGCTTTTTTCATATATTATTAGAAAAAGATTATAAAACAAAGCAAAGTGGCTTCAGTGGTTTATAATCATTAAAATATTCCTTTTCATTTTCTGTTAAATATTAACTTCACAATATTTTAAGAACTAGTCTGATTAGTTTCTTTGAAACTGTTTTGTTGGTGTCTAAATTAAGATATTAAAAGTTGTTAATATCAAAAAGCTCTGGTAATCCTTTGTAAATCATGGTTTTGTGTATGATGGAGTATATTTGGTTCAAAGTTCATGTTATTTTCAAAGGTTAAAGCTCATGATTAAATTTTTTTTTATAAAGTCACATCAAACAAACAACAAGAATGACTTTGTTCTCATTGCAGGAATATTTATTAGGTTGCATCTAACTGTTCAAATACTGATGCTAGAATCACATAAAGCAGCAACAAAGACAGATCCAATAAAAAATCTTGAATTTATTTGATGGTACGTGAAACAATCCACATGCCACTGACTTAAAGAGCTCTTTGTCTTTAAGTTGCTCTTTACTGGTTTCTTTTTTTCTTTCTTTTTTTAGTAATACAACCTGCTGATTTGAATCAGAGACTTTAGATTTTGCTTCATTAGAAAGTAATTACTTACATTTACCTAAGTGTCTCTAGAAATGCCTATTTGAGCACACTGGCCTTTACTATATTTTTTCCCGAAAAGCCATGAATGTATTCTCACAAAAGGAAACACCAAATAAACACCGTGTGTGAATAGTGAATATTTGCTTCAAAGTAGGTTAACAGCCTGTTAAAACTTCCTTTAAATATTTTTTTTCCATACAGTCTTATTAGACTGCTTTCCTCTATTCTCTCATACAACAGAAAAGAATTGATGATTGCTTTGGGGCGTTCCAAGTTCCACAGAGTAGCTCAATTATTGACTTTGCTAAGTCAACCTTTAACGTACAAACTGCTCAGACTCTTGTCCTTGTGGTGGCCAAGAGCCCGCTGAAGGCATGCACTCAGCTCACAGTCCAGCAGACATTAATTCCTCTCAATCTTCACACTCAATTTAGTCTTGAATGTTCCTGCCAATATGGCTGATCCTTGGAATTAGAAGTGGTAAATTATACAAATAACCCCTTAATAGCATGCCGTGCCCAAATGAAGTGAACCCAACAACATGCTAGTGATTTGCTGGTGAAATGGAAAGTTAAGTCCAATCATGTCTGCTCAACAGCAGACTGTGGTGTAATAATAACAGGTGTACATAACACAGAAGTATTTAATGTCTACGACGTCTTCACAAAGCAACTACCAATGAAACAAGAAGATTGGCACAAATACAATTCAGCACTTTAGTATTTGATGGTGTCAACAACCAATACTGTGAGAAATTTTTAGTCAAAGGAGACTAAAGGTGATATACATATATATATTTATATATATATATATATATATATACATACATATACATTCTAGATCTGAATGAATGAACTATTTTTATTTCATACTTGGTTCTTTACATAGTTTAATGTGCTGAAAACAAAATCACACAAAAATTATCAATGGAAATCAAATTTATTATCATGAAGGTCTGGATTTGGAGTCACAATTAAAAATCAAAGTGGAAAAACACACTACAGGCTGAGTCAACTTTGAAGGAATGTCCTTAAAACAAGTCAAAATGAGGCTCAGTGGTGTGTGTGTGGCCTCCACGTGCCTGTATGACCTCCCAACAACACCTGGGCATGCTCCTGATGAGGCCAACTCCAGGACAGTCTGTGGTGCAACATGGTGTTGGTGGATAAAGCGAGACATGATGTCCCAAATGTGCTCAATTGGATTCAGGTCTGGGAAATGGGCTGGCCAGTCCATAGCATCAATGCCTTCGTCTTGCAGGAACTGCTGACACACTCCAGCCACATGAGGTTTAGCACTGTCTTGAATTAGGAGGTACTCAGGGCCAACTGCACCAGTATATGGTCTCTCAAGGGGTCTGAGGATCTCATCTCGGTACCTAATGGCAGTCAGGCTACCTCTAGCGAGCACATGGAGGGCTGGGCGGCCCCCCAAAGAAATGCCACCCCACACCTTTACTGACCCACTGCCAAACTGGTCATGCTGGAGGATGTTGCAGGCAGCAGAACGTTCCCCACGGCGTCTCCAGACTCTGTCACATCTGTCACATGAACTCAGTGTGAACCTGCTTTCATCTGTGAAGAGCAAAGGGCGCCAGTGGCCAATTTGCCAGTCTTGGTGTTCTCTGGCAAATGCCAAACATCCTGTACAGTGTTGGGCTGTAAACACAACCCCCACCTGTGGACATCGGGCTCTCATACCACCCTCATGGAGTCTGTTTCTGACCGTTTGAGCAGACACAGCAAACCTTCTTGCCACAGTTCACATTGATGTGCCATCCTGGATGAGCTGCACTACCTGAGCCACTTGTGTGGGT